>JACDJE010000280.1:671682-1080410 GCA_016647715.1 Pavo muticus | reverse complement strand
ATTGTAGCTACACACTGGTGGAGAGCAATTCTGTTATTTCTCAGATTTATTTCTGGAGTGTTTTATAATGAATCTGGAACTTGCTAGCAGTTACTTTATTATTCCACACCACCTTCAGGAATATGATGGAACAGGTAGAAATCTGTGGAGTGGTTTTTGCCTTGCACCTGTTTTTGACTAGCAGTGTGTTTGACTGTTAGGGTACCAGTTGTGTCATTTTGGTGGTAGTTTCCAGTTGACATAAAGAGAACAGGCGAGTCCTGGCTTGTGCTGTCTCTGAACTGAATTTTACTTCGTATTCTTTGTTCATTTTACTACAAATCCCTCTGGAATGCTTTCCAGCCTTTCCTAGGTATGAGTAGAAAAGGTAAAAGAAAATTGTGTTCAGTCTGTTTGATCTAGAAAATTCAATGACATCATTTGAATATATATTTCGTATTTGCAAAGTATGAACAAAGGAGTTTCAGTGAACATAAGAGTATACAGTTTTATGCTTCTTAGAATCTACCAGATGTTTCCTTTTGTACTCCTTTGTAATGAAATGATGGGTTACAAAAAAAGGAAATAAATACAAAACAAAAAATATTCCTCATCGGATTATAGTAATCTCCAGGAAATAAATTTTTACTTGATGTATTTCTTAAGTGTAACATCTATGACTTGACATTTCATGGCATGACATGAACATTTATTAACCAGAAATGATCAGCCATGGAGTGATTGGTTATTGAAAAACAGCATCTGCTATCAGTTTTAGCAGCAGAGTGCAGTGATTTATGCTGTACAGAGATATTTTCATTGTCAAGAAAGTAGCCAAGTTTTCATGCAGCTGTATTTGTTGTTCTGTTGTCTTACTCTGAAACATACAACTAGAGATGTAAGTTTTTGTGTTAGATATGTAAAAATAAATTTAACAGTTTTTCATTTGAAGCATTTGCCAGATAAATTGTCAAGCAGTCCTCGCTTAACAGATTGAGAAAGAGGCATCATCCATGCTAAAATAGGACTGTAGATGACTGACTGAAATTTTATATGCTTGGGAATACAGCGGTTCACAAAGTACAGAAATAGTGAATATTTAATGACTTGAAACTCCAGTAGCATGTTATGTTCAGGTTTTATTAAAATATTTTTTTGTTGTTCAAGGTATTGTATGCCAAGACTTCCTGTTTTATTCATAAATATGCTTTTGGCATTTTTTCCTACACTTTATTTGTTTACACAATTTGCTCTGAGGAATAAAATAAAAGTTTATTAGAATTTGTATGTGCTAAGGTATTTGGTATACAATCAGATTAAGAAGTAAGTAGTATTCCTATAAAGAGATGCAAAATATCTCAAAATGTTTAAGAGCTGACATTTGTCTGTCAGCTGAAGGCAGAAGAGATTACAGATCTGTTAATTGTTGTCATCTTACGGTATGCTGTATAAGTGCTGCCTCTAATTATTTATCTAGAAATATGTAACATCACTCCACTCGTAAAGGAGAATGAACAGAGCTGGTTTTGTAGTTGCAGAGCTGGTTGAGATGAGGCATTTCTCAGTGATCCCAATTATGTTGCTGTTGGAATTAACATAAATTGTCACTTCCTGCGAAATTTCTATACATTGTTGTACAAGTTAATGGCAAAAAATATACTGTGTTTCTTCGTTAACTAAAATGACAGATATGATAATATAAGTTCAGTTGGGGAAGAAGTTATGTGCTTTCTACTTCAAGCTGTATGTAGTAAGCTACTTGTGTTAGGTTATTATAGGCTTCCCAAAAAGTCTGCTTTGCTGGTTGAACAAATTTCTGGTTGTACTTGAGAATTTGAAACTGGAGAATGTTCTAACAAGTTAGTTTTGTAATTCAAGAAAAAAAATCCACACATAACCTCATTTAAATTGCTGCCATTCACTGTTAGTTACTCAGATGGGTAGGTTTTAGTGGCTAGAACAAGGTGCCTTAGTAGTTTATTCATTCCCTTTCAGAAGGCAAGACTAAAAAAAAAGATGATGAAGTACATTGTCATTAGTTCTGAAATCAGTAATGAACCAACAATTCATTTAAAGAGGTAGGGAAGGAATAAAAGTTTCCTACCATTCGATCAATTTTGTAAATTACCAAACACTTGATAGAACTCAGTCTTGCCACTAAAACGTGCATATCAACCTATCCTGTTTGTTGATGCTCCAAACAACTGCAGGAGATTAAGTGGAAGAGAAAGGCTTGAATTGAAAATGGCCCTAGAACTGTTTGTTTTCTGTAATTCAAAAGAATACCTCTGGGAAACTTTTTAATAGAGCAGATGTTTGCATAAATCTGTAGGCACCCATGTGTGCTGCTGCTTCTGAGTATAAAGAGAATAATTTCAGTGTGACAATGAGTTTATCTCTTTATATTTCTAGGAGAGAGACAATATCTAGATAAAACCTGATCAATATCTTTTCCTGCTATTCGATGTATGAAGTACTAATGGGGTTATTTAATTCCGTATCTGACTGTCAGTATGATAATGTTGAGAATAGATTAGGACCTCAGTCTAGGAGACGGTTCTTCAGTAAATTTATAAAGGAAGATTAAATCAGCCTTCATCACAAGCGTGTACTAACACAGTTTAGGGAGGGTCCACTCCACCCAGAAAGAACTACAGGAGGGCTACCAACCAGCAAAAAATGAGGCAGTATTTTTATATGATATTATAATTCTAAAACATTTCTTTATATCATATATATCATATACATATATATATATATGTATATATATAAAACATTTCATCATATCATTGTTGGTTATGTCATTTGTCTTTAGATTGCTTTAGGATTTCGTTTTTGTTTCTTGGGTTGTTTTGTTGCTTTTTTTTTTTTTTTACTTTTTTTTATTCTGTGAAATCCTTTGAAATTGTGAGTTATAAAATACAGATTTTGTTAGGTTTTCTCTATTCTGTTGTGCGGATCAGATAAAACAACGTCTCCTGTTGACCTACGCTGAGAATTTGTTTGATCTATGCAAATGATCTTGGTTTTAAGGTGGCAAGTGTATATGAGAGCATCCTTCGGGGGTTTCTTTGATTGATCCTTCTCCTTCTTATTTAATTCTCTGTCAGAATAAAAAGCTCTAGATCTTGTTACCTTGTTCTCATAAAGGACCTTGGATGCTGTAAACAAGGCACTTATTCACCATCTATTTTTTGTCCCCTGACTGTGTCCATTAAGTTTCTCACAAAAGGATTATACTTCATGGAAGAGAATTACCACATTGCATGGCATCCAGTAGGTATCTATGGATAGATTTCTGAAATAGTTGTTATTTTTTTAAATGACAGCAAGCAGAGCTGCTTATGCTGAGCTCTGTGCTTCTGAGCTCACTTTGATTCAAAGGTGGGGAAATTTTTTCTGCTCAGTGAATATGCCTTTAATTGTAGTTGAAATTACTTCATATTTTGGATTTTACCATAATCCAATTCTAAGTGTAGGAAGTAGAAGATTATTGTAAAGAAAGCCCAGTGATTAGTTACTGAGAGTGCTTTAGTGAAGACTTAATCTGTGAAGTAAGATGGGTATTTGTCGCATCAGAAGTGTTCTGTCACCCTTTGTGACATGTCTTCTATCTTGCTTCAAACTTCTTCGTGGTGGTTTTAGATTATCATGCATAGTTTGGTGACCTGTTCTTTGGGGAAGGTCTTTGGGAAAGGAAGGTTTATAAGCAACATTGTGGTGAAAATTTCCCAACAGTCTTTATAATAGCACATCATAACCTTTTTATAATAGAGCATTAAAAATATATATATATATAACACAGACTGCAGTTGAAGTTTTTGTTAGATTATTTTTTAGTTCTCAGTGTAGTTGGCAAGATATCTAGTGAACTGTTAGGCAGTTACATAAAAAGTCATAAAATCTCTTCGGTTCAATGCAGCAATATATCTAATGTGGCATGCAGAAGAATAAACTGTGTTTTAACAAAAACAAAATGATGCTTTGGTGTTTGACTTAAAGATTTTTTTCTTGATTTAGATTTACTGTAAGTGAAAGATTATTTCATAGTCACTTTCTCTGCTTTCTTTTGACAAATGAGAAGAGGCATTTGATAAAGCAAAGCTTTTGGTTTAGCAGTGTTTGCTTTCAGAAAGTCAGAAGACAAAGTTTTTTTACATTTGCTTTTTATCAGAAAAGTAGTCACCTTTTGAAAAAGAATATTCATGCCTTGATCCCATTCCACTCAAAGGCACATATAAAGACCATACCATAATGTCACACCTGACAGTGTTAATGGATAGCTACACCCTGCTCTGCCAAACTTTCCATAAATCCATGATTGTATTTAGCTGCTGCAAGATTCTGGCACCTCATGACCCTTTAGGTAGACAGCTATGTGTATGGAATGAAACACTGAAATCCAAGCAAATCAGGTTAATTACATTTTTCAGTCATTTTCATGCTTAAATTAATTGCAGGATAGAATCTAAGACCTATATATTAGACAAGTTAGTATTTTGCATGCATACATTTCATTTCCAGGACTTTTTTTTTTCGCAGTGTCATCACCTACATTCCTAATGTCTGTTCTTATTTTTTATAATCCACATTCAGTGCTGCATAGAAGAGCCTTCTTTCTCCCCTTTTGTGGACTATGAGCTGAGATTAGTGTTTTCCAAATTATAAAACTGATTGTAGTGGTTTTATGATCTTTGTTATTGGTATTCCACATCTACAGATCGTGTAGTGCACTGGGAGTCTCAGAAGAGAAGAAATCTACTACAGCTTCCAGAAAACTTTGCTGTTCCATTTCCATTTTCCAGTCAGCGGGAAAGATAAAGCTGATTGAAAGTCATCTGCCTTTCTCTTTTTTTGCTCCCTGGCAGATCAGAGTTAGAACCTTAGTTTTCAGAAACTCTCACATTTACTTAATATGTTACCTTCAATACCAATTAGCTTGCATTGTTGCTATTATAATTAGTAAATTAATTTTCCTCCTCAAATCATTGCCGCTGTTGGTTGTTTTTTTTTTTCCTTTCCCTCTTTGTTCCCTTTCCCCTACCCCCCATATCTATTTTTGGGATGGTGGGCCTGTGGGCCTGCTGTTCCCCTGTCACAGACACAGATAGATCTAAAGATAACCATGACCCTCGTGTAATGGTTTACATCTGTACATCATCTCTTCTAAGCGCAGTATTAATTACAGTGTGAAGCTTTTAAGGGGCCTCTTTTGTATCTTATGAGATGGTAAGTAAGTTATCATAAAAAAATTACACAGCTAGAGTACTAAAGCAGTAAGGATATTTTGCATTAAATTTTACATTAAAACATTTATGTGGCTTTGAAATTGAGTTTAATTTTGTTTAAAATGTGACAGAAGAGAAGAAGAAAACATGTACCACGAAGAAAATAATGGTTACATTTTGTCTGACTAGCAAATGGATAAATAAGGAACAAATAAACATACAATTTGCATGGACATGGCAGATCCATCTTCCATAATATGCTGTTACGCATCCCTCTGGGAGACTGAAGGAAAAGAAAGCTCAGATGTTTGTTCAGTCATGGAAAAGAGCAGAATCAGCAATGCTCTTAATAAAACCGGTAGGAAGTAATCCTGAGAACAGTTGCTTTGTGGTTAACTCTCAGATGCACTGATTAAGAGTAAAATGTAAAAATCTAGACAAAGGTTTAATTCACACAAAACATACTTGAAAAGAGAGTGGCTACTTTTTAAAGTAGATTTCTTTAAATTTCTGGGGAGCTCATATGATCTCATTTCAGCATACTTAAGTGAAATAAAGGAACTTGGACCACTATATAAAAATCAGAGCTTATTACTCTGCTGAATCTTTGTTCTTTTGAAACTTTTCAATTTGAGATTTGTATTTTCAATGAAAAAACGGAAAACCCAGAAAGTAGAATTAGCTTTAAAAATCAAAGACTTGCAGGGCTTTATATGAAAGTCTTGCGGAGCTTTATATTTATTACAAATCTTTTATAGTGAGAAAAAAACTTACATAAGGCTATATATATATATGCAATTAAATAATAAATATTGAATCTATATATGAAATGGGAGACATATATAGCCAAAAAATTTAGTTATGAATTTACTTACACTCACATTATTTTTGCAGTAAAGGCATGTGAACAGAAACCAAGTAAGTGGTATTAAAATAAACTTCTTATTTGCACTACTGCATGTATTTAATCTTAAGAAAGTTTGGTGAAAGCTGATAGCACTATTTAGAATCACTTACAACCAAGTTATCAGTTGGAGATTGTTGTGTGTTTTCTCATTTGGGGAAGGGAGAGGGCAAAATAAATTCANTATATTTAAGAAAGCATTAGAGGATGAAACTTTTCTTTTTCTCCAAGAACAAGCTGCAGGCTTCTTTGTAACACAGGTAGAAGTGGTTTTTGCTCCTTCAAGAGAGGCCAGCGTCACCGTGCAAGCAGCACTCCTGCCCCCCGCAGCTACACGAAGCAGGGCCGCCGCCATTTTGCTGCTCCCGGCGGTCTGTTGCCAGGGGCAACTGTTGTTCTGCCTGCGGCCCAGGGTTGCCGTTGTGCTGATAGCTCCGTGTCACTGCTGAAGGCGGCAGTGATATTCAGTTCCTTTCTGAGCAAACTCTAGTCCTTTCAAAGCCACCTGCATGTCGTAGTCTTTACAGTCACTGAAAATTATTTTTATAACTTGTTTCTGGACTGTTTTTGTGCGTGTTTTTCCCCACATTTGAATGCAGGGAGCTGAGCAGGTTTTTCAGGTGATGGGCTTCCTTGGGATTAGTGTGATAAGTTTGATTATTTAAGCTTTATAGTAACTTCAGGATCGGTCATCTGCTGGTTTTGCTTATTGTAGCTACACACTGGTGGAGAGCAATTCTGTTATTTCTCAGATTTATTTCTGGAGTGTTTTATAATGAATCTGGAACTTGCTAGCAGTTACTTTATTATTCCACACCACCTTCAGGAATATGATGGAACAGGTAGAAATCTGTGGAGTGGTTTTTGCCTTGCACCTGTTTTTGACTAGCAGTGTGTTTGACTGTTAGGGTACCAGTTGTGTCATTTTGGTGGTAGTTTCCAGTTGACATAAAGAGAACAGGCGAGTCCTGGCTTGTGCTGTCTCTGAACTGAATTTTACTTCGTATTCTTTGTTCATTTTACTACAAATCCCTCTGGAATGCTTTCCAGCCTTTCCTAGGTATGAGTAGAAAAGGTAAAAGAAAATTGTGTTCAGTCTGTTTGATCTAGAAAATTCAATGACATCATTTGAATATATATTTCGTATTTGCAAAGTATGAACAAAGGAGTTTCAGTGAACATAAGAGTATACAGTTTTATGCTTCTTAGAATCTACCAGATGTTTCCTTTTGTACTCCTTTGTAATGAAATGATGGGTTACAAAAAAAGGAAATAAATACAAAACAAAAAATATTCCTCATCGGATTATAGTAATCTCCAGGAAATAAATTTTTACTTGATGTATTTCTTAAGTGTAACATCTATGACTTGACATTTCATGGCATGACATGAACATTTATTAACCAGAAATGATCAGCCATGGAGTGATTGGTTATTGAAAAACAGCATCTGCTATCAGTTTTAGCAGCAGAGTGCAGTGATTTATGCTGTACAGAGATATTTTCATTGTCAAGAAAGTAGCCAAGTTTTCATGCAGCTGTATTTGTTGTTCTGTTGTCTTACTCTGAAACATACAACTAGAGATGTAAGTTTTTGTGTTAGATATGTAAAAATAAATTTAACAGTTTTTCATTTGAAGCATTTGCCAGATAAATTGTCAAGCAGTCCTCGCTTAACAGATTGAGAAAGAGGCATCATCCATGCTAAAATAGGACTGTAGATGACTGACTGAAATTTTATATGCTTGGGAATACAGCGGTTCACAAAGTACAGAAATAGTGAATATTTAATGACTTGAAACTCCAGTAGCATGTTATGTTCAGGTTTTATTAAAATATTTTTTTGTTGTTCAAGGTATTGTATGCCAAGACTTCCTGTTTTATTCATAAATATGCTTTTGGCATTTTTTCCTACACTTTATTTGTTTACACAATTTGCTCTGAGGAATAAAATAAAAGTTTATTAGAATTTGTATGTGCTAAGGTATTTGGTATACAATCAGATTAAGAAGTAAGTAGTATTCCTATAAAGAGATGCAAAATATCTCAAAATGTTTAAGAGCTGACATTTGTCTGTCAGCTGAAGGCAGAAGAGATTACAGATCTGTTAATTGTTGTCATCTTACGGTATGCTGTATAAGTGCTGCCTCTAATTATTTATCTAGAAATATGTAACATCACTCCACTCGTAAAGGAGAATGAACAGAGCTGGTTTTGTAGTTGCAGAGCTGGTTGAGATGAGGCATTTCTCAGTGATCCCAATTATGTTGCTGTTGGAATTAACATAAATTGTCACTTCCTGCGAAATTTCTATACATTGTTGTACAAGTTAATGGCAAAAAATATACTGTGTTTCTTCGTTAACTAAAATGACAGATATGATAATATAAGTTCAGTTGGGGAAGAAGTTATGTGCTTTCTACTTCAAGCTGTATGTAGTAAGCTACTTGTGTTAGGTTATTATAGGCTTCCCAAAAAGTCTGCTTTGCTGGTTGAACAAATTTCTGGTTGTACTTGAGAATTTGAAACTGGAGAATGTTCTAACAAGTTAGTTTTGTAATTCAAGAAAAAAAATCCACACATAACCTCATTTAAATTGCTGCCATTCACTGTTAGTTACTCAGATGGGTAGGTTTTAGTGGCTAGAACAAGGTGCCTTAGTAGTTTATTCATTCCCTTTCAGAAGGCAAGACTAAAAAAAAAGATGATGAAGTACATTGTCATTAGTTCTGAAATCAGTAATGAACCAACAATTCATTTAAAGAGGTAGGGAAGGAATAAAAGTTTCCTACCATTCGATCAATTTTGTAAATTACCAAACACTTGATAGAACTCAGTCTTGCCACTAAAACGTGCATATCAACCTATCCTGTTTGTTGATGCTCCAAACAACTGCAGGAGATTAAGTGGAAGAGAAAGGCTTGAATTGAAAATGGCCCTAGAACTGTTTGTTTTCTGTAATTCAAAAGAATACCTCTGGGAAACTTTTTAATAGAGCAGATGTTTGCATAAATCTGTAGGCACCCATGTGTGCTGCTGCTTCTGAGTATAAAGAGAATAATTTCAGTGTGACAATGAGTTTTTCTCTTTATATTTCTAGGAGAGAGACAATATCTAGATAAAACCTGATCAATATCTTTTCCTGCTATTCGATGTATGAAGTACTAATGGGGTTATTTAATTCCGTATCTGACTGTCAGTATGATAATGTTGAGAATAGATTAGGACCTCAGTCTAGGAGACGGTTCTTCAGTAAATTTATAAAGGAAGATTAAATCAGCCTTCATCACAAGCGTGTACTAACACAGTTTAGGGAGGGTCCACTCCACCCAGAAAGAACTACAGGAGGGCTACCAACCAGCAAAAAATGAGGCAGTATTTTTATATGATATTATAATTCTAAAACATTTCTTTATATCATATATATCATATACATATATATATATATGTATATATATAAAACATTTCATCATATCATTGTTGGTTATGTCATTTGTCTTTAGATTGCTTTAGGATTTCGTTTTTGTTTCTTGGGTTGTTTTGTTGCTTTTTTTTTTTTTTACTTTTTTTTATTCTGTGAAATCCTTTGAAATTGTGAGTTATAAAATACAGATTTTGTTAGGTTTTCTCTATTCTGTTGTGCGGATCAGATAAAACAACGTCTCCTGTTGACCTACGCTGAGAATTTGTTTGATCTATGCAAATGATCTTGGTTTTAAGGTGGCAAGTGTATATGAGAGCATCCTTCGGGGGTTTCTTTGATTGATCCTTCTCCTTCTTATTTAATTCTCTGTCAGAATAAAAAGCTCTAGATCTTGTTACCTTGTTCTCATAAAGGACCTTGGATGCTGTAAACAAGGCACTTATTCACCATCTATTTTTTGTCCCCTGACTGTGTCCATTAAGTTTCTCACAAAAGGATTATACTTCATGGAAGAGAATTACCACATTGCATGGCATCCAGTAGGTATCTATGGATAGATTTCTGAAAGAGTTGTTATTTTTTTAAATGACAGCAAGCAGAGCTGCTTATGCTGAGCTCTGTGCTTCTGAGCTCACTTTGATTCAAAGGTGGGGAAATTTTTTCTGCTCAGTGAATATGCCTTTAATTGTAGTTGAAATTACTTCATATTTTGGATTTTACCATAATCCAATTCTAAGTGTAGGAAGTAGAAGATTATTGTAAAGAAAGCCCAGTGATTAGTTACTGAGAGTGCTTTAGTGAAGACTTAATCTGTGAAGTAAGATGGGTATTTGTCGCATCAGAAGTGTTCTGTCACCCTTTGTGACATGTCTTCTATCTTGCTTCAAACTTCTTCGTGGTGGTTTTAGATTATCATGCATAGTTTGGTGACCTGTTCTTTGGGGAAGGTCTTTGGGAAAGGAAGGTTTATAAGCAACATTGTGGTGAAAATTTCCCAACAGTCTTTATAATAGCACATCATAACCTTTTTATAATAGAGCATTAAAAATATATATATATATAACACAGACTGCAGTTGAAGTTTTTGTTAGATTATTTTTTAGTTCTCAGTGTAGTTGGCAAGATATCTAGTGAACTGTTAGGCAGTTACATAAAAAGTCATAAAATCTCTTCGGTTCAATGCAGCAATATATCTAATGTGGCATGCAGAAGAATAAACTGTGTTTTAACAAAAACAAAATGATGCTTTGGTGTTTGACTTAAAGATTTTTTTCTTGATTTAGATTTACTGTAAGTGAAAGATTATTTCATAGTCACTTTCTCTGCTTTCTTTTGACAAATGAGAAGAGGCATTTGATAAAGCAAAGCTTTTGGTTTAGCAGTGTTTGCTTTCAGAAAGTCAGAAGACAAAGTTTTTTTACATTTGCTTTTTATCAGAAAAGTAGTCACCTTTTGAAAAAGAATATTCAGGCCTTGATCCCATTCCACTCAAAGGCACATATAAAGACCATACCATAATGTCACACCTGACAGTGTTAATGGATAGCTACACCCTGCTCTGCCAAACTTTCCATAAATCCATGATTGTATTTAGCTGCTGCAAGATTCTGGCACCTCATGACCCTTTAGGTAGACAGCTATGTGTATGGAATGAAACACTGAAATCCAAGCAAATCAGGTTAATTACATTTTTCAGTCATTTTCATGCTTAAATTAATTGCAGGATAGAATCTAAGACCTATATATTAGACAAGTTAGTATTTTGCATGCATACATTTCATTTCCAGGACTTTTTTTTTTCGCAGTGTCATCACCTACATTCCTAATGTCTGTTCTTATTTTTTATAATCCACATTCAGTGCTGCATAGAAGAGCCTTCTTTCTCCCCTTTTGTGGACTATGAGCTGAGATTAGTGTTTTCCAAAATATAAAACTGATTGTAGTGGTTTTATGATCTTTGTTATTGGTATTCCACATCTACAGATCGTGTAGTGCACTGGGAGTCTCAGAAGAGAAGAAATCTACTACAGCTTCCAGAAAACTTTGCTGTTCCATTTCCATTTTCCAGTCAGCGGGAAAGATAAAGCTGATTGAAAGTCATCTGCCTTTCTCTTTTTTTGCTCCCTGGCAGATCAGAGTTAGAACCTTAGTTTTCAGAAACTCTCACATTTACTTAATATGTTACCTTCAATACCAATTAGCTTGCATTGTTGCTATTATAATTAGTAAATTAATTTTCCTCCTCAAATCATTGCCGCTGTTGGTTGTTTTTTTTTTCCTTTCCCTCTTTGTTCCCTTTCCCCTACCCCCCATATCTATTTTTGGGATGGTGGGCCTGTGGGCCTGCTGTTCCCCTGTCACAGACACAGATAGATCTAAAGATAACCATGACCCTCGTGTAATGGTTTACATCTGTACATCATCTCTTCTAAGCGCAGTATTAATTACAGTGTGAAGCTTTTAAGGGGCCTCTTTTGTATCTTATGAGATGGTAAGTAAGTTATCATAAAAAAATTACACAGCTAGAGTACTAAAGCAGTAAGGATATTTTGCATTAAATTTTACATTAAAACATTTATGTGGCTTTGAAATTGAGTTTAATTTTGTTTAAAATGTGACAGAAGAGAAGAAGAAAACATGTACCACGAAGAAAATAATGGTTACATTTTGTCTGACTAGCAAATGGATAAATAAGGAACAAATAAACATACAATTTGCATGGACATGGCAGATCCATCTTCCATAATATGCTGTTACGCATCCCTCTGGGAGACTGAAGGAAAAGAAAGCTCAGATGTTTGTTCAGTCATGGAAAAGAGCAGAATCAGCAATGCTCTTAATAAAACCGGTAGGAAGTAATCCTGAGAACAGTTGCTTTGTGGTTAACTCTCAGATGCACTGATTAAGAGTAAAATGTAAAAATCTAGACAAAGGTTTAATTCACACAAAACATACTTGAAAAGAGAGTGGCTACTTTTTAAAGTAGATTTCTTTAAATTTCTGGGGAGCTCATATGATCTCATTTCAGCATACTTAAGTGAAATAAAGGAACTTGGACCACTATATAAAAATCAGAGCTTATTACTCTGCTGAATCTTTGTTCTTTTGAAACTTTTCAATTTGAGATTTGTATTTTCAATGAAAAAACGGAAAACCCAGAAAGTAGAATTAGCTTTAAAAATCAAAGACTTGCAGGGCTTTATATGAAAGTCTTGCGGAGCTTTATATTTATTACAAATCTTTTATAGTGAGAAAAAAACTTACATAAGGCTATATATATATATGCAATTAAATAATAAATATTGAATCTATATATGAAATGGGAGACATATATAGCCAAAAAATTTAGTTATGAATTTACTTACACTCACATTATTTTTGCAGTAAAGGCATGTGAACAGAAACCAAGTAAGTGGTATTAAAATAAACTTCTTATTTGCACTACTGCATGTATTTAATCTTAAGAAAGTTTGGTGAAAGCTGATAGCACTATTTAGAATCACTTACAACCAAGTTATCAGTTGGAGATTGTTGTGTGTTTTCTCATTTGGGGAAGGGAGAGGGCAAAATAAATGCATTACATATCATGTTGTGAAAATAAGGAAAAAAAACCAAACAGGTTTGGCAGTGCTCTAATGTGTAAACCTTTTTTTTTTTTTTTTTTCTCCAGCCATAGAGCAGTTTTATTTGAGTCTTGACCTCTTTCTACATTGTTACGGCAATAGGAAACAACACTGTTTCCTCTGACAAGGTACTTAGTGTATCTGTAAATTGGTCAAATAAAAAGAGTTTGGAAAGCACCCAGCTTGTGGAAGGCCAGACAATTTAACAGGCGTTGGTGTTTTTTTCCGTCAGCAGCAGGTTAGTATGCCGGCAACATCCTTGCAACATTTCAGAGTCATCAAAGTAATCTGTTTCCTATCCAGGGCAGTTCCTAAGGAAAGCATTTCTCATCCCTTTCAAATGCCTGCACTGTGTTCAGATGAGCTGTGGCAGCTGGAAGTGATTAGAATAGACCGACATGGGAAATCACGCAGGAAAGGATTCATCTCACTAAAGAAGAGGAATCAATGCCCTGTTATGTAGGGGAAGAGGAGTTTAAGTACAAAAATGAGCAGATTTTCAAAGAGACTCATAGGAATTGAGCTGTATGATTGCACTGATGCCATTTAATATTGCAAATCACATTCTACCCCCAGCAGATTATATTTAAAAACAAGTTGATAATCACAGATGATAGTTTGATAAAAGCATAGGAAGTGCTAGGCAAGAATGAAGCAGTTGTTCCTTTATCCTAGTCCTCCCTTGTAGCCCTCCCAAAACACATAGTGATATCAGACAGAAATGGAACGTTAGTAAGTATGTAGCTGTAAATGTTACATTTCTGATGTGAAGAAAATGACATTTCCCAAACACATGAGGTTTGATGATTTTCCCTCAAACACACACATTATTAACACAAGGAGTAAATCAATTGGAAGTCTTTCCTCTTGAAAAGGAAAAAACTTTACTTATAAGCAGTATCCTTTAGAAAGAAAAGGTTGTTCCATATTGTCATTTCTCTCCAGCTGAGTGGATGTGTACAGTTTGCACTTGCAGTGAGTGACCTCTTGTTATGTAAGCCCCTGTATGATTTTCAGTGCTAGTATGACATGCATAATGCACAGCTTGGAGGTACTTTGCACAGTGTATTATTTCTGTTCTTAATCTTAGTGTCAGTGTAAGACTGTAATTGGTGGTAGATTCTTGGTGCAGGAGCAAATGACTATTCTGATGCTGGACAGACACACAAACCTGCACCATTTGGGAGCAGTTCCAACTCTGTGATTTTTTATTATATTATATTATATTTTATTTTATTTTATTTTATTTTTAATCCTGAAAAACTAGAGACAGCTCAAGTAGTTATTGAATTATAAGGATATTCACACATACTTTAATCATCTACCTAGATAACTGTGCATTTTTTGTTATTCTGGGCTTTCGTAATTATGACGACTGTGGATTAGATTCAGAGACTTTCCAGTTTGTCTCCTATCTGATGTGTTTTTTCTTGTTTTAAGATTAGATAATGCTCTGGTTGTGATGCCCTAGTAGAAGGTGGCTGCTGTTACCGATACCCTAAGGTACCGTGCCTGTATGCCATCTAAGACTGTTGACAAGTTGCCTTTTGAATGTCATCTCTCTGCATGACATTCTGGCAGTCATTTCCACCTGAGGTTTTCTTCCTTTTGGTAGTTCAGCTCAGGCAAACCCACTGTTTCAAATTTTGTATGGTGGTTATTCTGGAGATTAACAGAGCCTTTCTTCTGTAACAGCAATGAAAAAATGCCGTTGAATGCAGCAGCTATGAGAAACAAGTTACCCTGTTATTTAACACTAGATAGGTAATGTTACAAATATGGATGCTCGTTTCCCTAGCCACAGGTTCTTTGAATCAGACTTTGACTTAATTCTGTTACTCTCCTATAAGAACCAAAGTAAACGTGTTTCAGACTGGAGAAGGAACTAATACTATTTATTTAGTTTAGCTTCCTACATACTTGAAGTATATGTGATCATGTCTCCAGGTGATATAATTACTTCTTAACTTTGTAAACTTTTGTTATGAAGCATAACAACTCATTAAACAGACCAAAAAGTAAGTTTTGTAAAGGAAATAGCAAAATTCTGTAAACATAGCAGAAGAACCTTTACCCTTGTGGACAACAGCCATTCAGTAACTGTAACTTTACAACACAAGAAACTGTTTGATACTCGGGTTAATCTCTTCTGCCTCTAGCCATGAAAATGTTAAGCATTTCTCCTATATTACTCATTGGATTCTCACTGTGAATTTAATGGACAGATGTTGTTTTTGCATTGTGTCTCTCATACTACTTAAAATGTCAGTATTTGTCCACTGGAGGCAAATTTCCCTGGAGACTGCTGCAAGAGGCATGCTAAGTGACCTGTATTGTGAAGTGCTTGTATGGTTAGAGGTGGGAATGTGTCCTGTGCTCAAAAATGGAAGAAAAAAAAAAAAAATACACCACCACAACCTTCTGATGAGCATTTTGAGAACAATGCTACCCAGTCACAGAATGATCTGTCAGTTAAATAAATAAATAGGTTTAAAAAATAAAATAGGAATAGAAAAGCCTGACTGGATGGCAAAAAATGTAGTGTTTTCTGCTCATAAAGAAATAAGCAGCTACTGAGAGAATGAGCAAGATGACAGCAGCTGTCTGTCAGAACAGAGCCCTGTCTTCTCTGAAGCAGGCTGAAAACCCTAAGTCTCCTACCAGTCAGCTGGCTATGTACGCACTTACATATGCACACATCTGTATTAAATAAGAGAAAAAGTTGAGTAACTTAACCTACATAAAATGGTGGTGGCTTGAAAAATAACTTTTTTTTTTCTTTTTTCTAGAGATGATCTTCATTTTAAAAGCTGTGAGACTTGTTTTCTACTCATGTCATGTGCATGCCTGTGTAGGTGTGCGAGCTCTGTGTAGTAGTTTCTGGAGCTCTCAGAATGCCTCTCAAGGCATTAATAATTCAGTCCCTGAAGGATTGGCTGAGGCTAGGTCAGAGTGGTTTGTTTAGGGTTTCAGAGTAAGCCATAAACATTCATTGTACATAAAATATTCCTTTTTTGATTTTCAGCCTACATGGAGGGAAACTGTAAGAAAGAGTATAGAGGAGATGGTGTTGGGTCAGACCAAGATATATGGAGCAAAGAATGTCAGTGACACGTAAAAGAATTGAATAAGGAAATAGTACGTTGTACTTTTCCCAGATACTCTCTTGTTATCTACTGCTGTAGACAGAGGTTCAGCATTCATATATGTACTTTATCTCTGCTAGCCTCCATTTTGTTTAATTTAAAGTTCTCTTTCTCCAGATCCCTTGAGGTTTTCGTGGCCTTTGCATTTGTCCCCATACCTGCTTTCTGCTGGTGTTACCACTCTTCATGCTTTGTTTCTTCTCTTTATCTATTCTCCTATTTGTTTCCATACTTCTTCCTATGTTTCAAATTTGGTTTCAATCCACTTCAGTAATACTCTTCATTTTCCTATAGTCAGAGCTTTCCTAACACATACTTCACCTTAGTTAAAAGAGAATCATCAGCCTGAAATTACTGTTTCAAATTTATTTATTATTTTTCCTCTAGGACAGGTTTTGTCATTAGAGTTTTTCTCTATTTCCTTAAAATACATTGAAAGAATATTTAAAACTGTAAAGTCAAGCCCTTAAAATTGGGTATGAAAGACCGTGGCAAGTGTGATCTTCATTTGCACCTTCCTTCCTTCCTGAGTATAAGGTAGTGTTATTTAGTTATTTTTTACAGGGCTAGCTATGTGGTTATTTTATCTATATTTTTCTTCTTCATTTTAAATATTTGACCCTTATCATTATTTACTATGTATCACAAAAAAAANAAAAAAGTGAATTCCAAGTCATTCATATTTTCTTATAGTATGACACATTTATTAAGGCCAAAATGTTTGTTAGGAACATCGAAAAGAAATAATAGTCCTGATTGTTTGGTGTATTTGGTATATGATAGCAATTTAGTGTTCCTGAAGTGCTAAAAGGAGGTTGGTTGTATTTGTGTCACACTCCTACAGATTTAGATCCTCTCCTTCAGCAGATTTCTGTAGTATAGGAACCAAGGTTCCTGAGCAACTGTTTAGATATCTCAAAAACTTTGTGTGGGAAAACAAGTTGGTGTAAGATAGCCAATCTCTTATGCTGTGCTGTAAATAACTTTGCATATACCTGTGTTTTGTAGCTAACGCCATGCACAGAGAAGCTTCTGGCCTTGCCATTAAAACTGTTGCATCCTCAAAAACCCAGTAATGAAATTTTCAATGAATATTGAGAGTGATCTGTCACTTTACCTGGGAATGGTTTGAGAATAGCTCAGATCAAAAGCATTCCAGGAACTGTTCCCAATATGGATGATCACAGTGCAAGGACTGTGCTCCGGATCTGGTTTTGCTTGATTGTAGACGTGAGTAAGCTGTATGGCTGTGTCCACAGAGAATCCTTTTACCGTTCTGGAGTGGTTTTGAACTGGTTATAAGCAAGCTACCTGATGGGGTTACCAGTAATGACTGTCCTGCAGCCTGTGAGTGGAAAGTGTATCCCATTCCTAGGGTGCATATGCAGTACAAAGATTATGCTGCAGGAATGTTTCTTACAAATATATCATGGTGATGTATGACCTTTATTTTCTTGCCAAGCATCTCATGGCTCTGGTACAATAACCTGTGACAGATTGTTTGAACTGCAAAGCCCTGGAGCCCTGCTGTAGGTGAAAAGTGGATGTTCCTTACATACAGTGAAACATGTCAAGCAAGGGAGCAAGGAGAGCTCTCTAAAAAAACAAAACAAACAAAAAATACCACACTGACAAATAAATTAACAAAAATACCCCCCCAAATCAACAAAGAAACAAAAACAACAACAAAAAAACCAACTCTCCTGTGGATAACAGCAAGCAATAAATAGAGGAAATCTAGAGCTGGGAACCCATTTATTTCAGAAATGCATTTTCAAGTTATTTCTGCCCTTAGTGTTTCTGAATTAACGGACATACTGAGTGAGCGCCTTCTAGTCATACATTACATTTGCTGTGTCAGGCTATACCACCTCTGCTGGTGATGCCTTCTCGTTGCTCTCTCAAAGGTGTAAACCAGCTGTCTGCTTTCTTCTAAATAGTGAATACCTGGTACTGACTCAGCTTCAGAGATTTATCAAGAGATTATCTTCATTCTTCGTTTCTGCCCACTTACTGTGCAGTTGTATGTGAGTAGCATTGTGGGAGCTCACAGAGGAAATCTGTACAGCTCACCTCACGAATGAACAGATCCTATTTTGTCAGATTTAATACCATAATTAGGTAGGTTTATATTTGTGTTCTTTGCAGTCTCCAGTTATTTTCCTTAACAATTACTCAGCGTTGTGAAAGCTCTAAAAGCAATGTACATGAAGTTGATTAAAATGAAATTAGGGTAAGGCAAAATGCATGTGTTTCTGGGAGAGAGAATGAAGCCACTTGAATGTAATTTTATTATTGTTAGGGCAAAGCTGTACCTCTGATTCATAACTGAATACAAGAAGAAATTGGATTCATAGCAATTAAAGGGAAATAAGAGCTTTGTTTATCTACGCAGAATGAGTTACAGAATACAGATCTGAGATGGGTGTATTGGGAAGGTGTTGCTGCTGTCATGGGTAGCTAATGAAGAACATAATGAGTGTTGTATGGGGTGGGGCTAACGAGAAGTGGACATAGCACTTCAGATACTGGACAGGACTACAGAAGGCTTCTGTTTGATTTGGAAGAGAAGGTTATGAGTTGAGTATTGGGTTTAATTTGAGCTTCTGGTCTTCTCTTTACAACTTCTGATACGGAAGTCCTGGCACAGATTATGGATGTTGCTACAAATTGTACCTATGCTCTAGAGAGATGTAACAACCGTTACTTAGGGGCTACCAGCATTGGGGCTGCCAGTCCATTCTGAAGTACATTGGCATGGTGCCTAAATCTGACTTGACAACAGAAGCACAGAAACTGACTATGTTGTCTTCTTACACCTGAGCACTGTTCCAAGGGATAACTCTGTATAGTGCTCTTCCATCAATTTCTTTGTATGTTTTGTATTTTCTCTTTGGTATGCAAATCTGGGAAATTACTTCTGAGAAGTTTATTATTAAGATTTTAAGTAGCTTTTTTCAGGGTCTATGAAAAAAAATGAGGTTTTTTTTTGTATAGAAGGGAAAGAGTCTGGGTGACACAGCAAAGAGAACTTACACAGCATGGCAAAGTGCATTCAAAGTATAGCTTTTAGCATGTCAGAAGAAAACAATCTGCAGATGAACGTGGCTGTCAAGCAGGTTGCCAAGGCTCATAGCGTATGCTGACGGTTGCATACCTCACCTTTCTGCAGAATATCACAGGGTGATACAGATTGGAAGGGACCTCCTTCCCAACATTTAGAAGACAGACTCCCCAAATCATTTTCTTATTGTGACATAAAGGAGTTAAACTGAAGTTTTAACTTTACTGTATGATTTTCTTGTGTGTAGAGACAGAGGTATTTGCTTCTACAAGGGCTGCTCCGAAAGTAATGCCTCCTATTTTATTTCACTAGCTCATGATGTCAGAGGCAGATGTTGGTGGTATGCGAGTAGAGGCGGAACCTTTCCAACAACATTCCATTACATTTTATTGCTGTGTGACAGATGGCAGCAGAGAGGCAATCTGACAAAATGTAGTCTGACACAGAAGTGTGTGTGAAGCAAAGGTGTGGAATTGAATTTCTCCATGCTGAAAAAATTGCATCCCTTGACATTTGTTGACACCTACTGAGCATTTATGGAAGCCAAACGGGATGTGAGCATTTTAAGCAGCAGACAGAGACAGTGGGTCACCTCCGCTGGTGCAGATTATTTTAAGTGCAGCAGGCAGGCTCTTACTCAACACTGATAAAAATACATAGTTAATGGTTGTGACTGTGTTTAAAAATAGTGTTTGTAGCTGAGAATTTGCGTTACTGAATAGAGTTATGTGCTTTTGTATTTTTTGTAGTTTCCATGGAAATAAATAGGATTGAATAAATAGAATTGATTTTGGAGCGACCTACCTACATTGCATACTCCTAGGTGCCTGTTAAAAATGTATGGGTGTTTTACTACTTACAAATTGTTTACCAATGATTGCTTCGCATCAGCCTAAATCTTTGAAATTTCTGTTTGTGTTGTAGAAGCAGATATGCCCT
Source organism: Pavo muticus (assembly GCA_016647715.1). NCBI lineage: Eukaryota > Metazoa > Chordata > Aves > Galliformes > Phasianidae > Pavo > Pavo muticus. The sequence continues at coordinate 1,060,104 of JACDJE010000280.1, read as the reverse complement.
AGTCAATAGAGCACAAAGAACATAGCTATATAAACATATAGAAATGGACACCAGCTGTGCTGTCTCATTCCCGGAGCTGTCCAGAGATAAGAGATCTACAGACTTGAAGCCAAGTATTCATCTTAAGTGATGCTCCATGCTTGAGGAAGTTTGACCTATTTCCCTGCTGGGACATGCTATAATAATGACATGGCTCTGTAGCATCTGGAGTAAAGATAACTCATGTTCATAGGACAGGCAGTGCAAGCATAAATCTGTTAGCCCCTTGTCATGCTATGTAAAATCATGCATTGTTTCTTTAGGCTTTTCATGCATTATTCTTTCTCATTACTTCTTCTGGTAGAGTGGTCCCATTTACCTAATGACTAGAATTAGGTGTTCAACAGTAGAATTTCAAGAAAACCTAGTGTGATCTGGTGTCTTCTTTAAGCAGCTTTATCTTTTCATGCAGGCTGTTGTGTATATTCCTCCGAAGATCCTGCCATCATTAGCATGCAGTCCCTGTGTGGCAGTAGCCTACAGTCTGCATCATGAAACTCCATTTTTAAAAAGAATCTTTCAGCGATTAGCACTTCATTTTTTACTAATATCTTCAGCAAATAGATTATTTTGAATGTTGCTATCACTTTTCCTCTGATGATAAGCTCTATGTTTGCTTGTGCTGTAGCTGAATAATGATTTCTTTGAAAGTCTAATTAAACCACTGCTTTACAATCACAATTTGTTTATATGATAAACTTGCTTCAATAAGTAGCTGTCTGACGTGGACAGCAGGAACAAACTCTTGTTTTTATGGCTTTTTCTCAGTCAAGGCTAAAACAATTCCTCTTATAAAATGCTGTATTCATTTCACTAGTGTGAAAGGCAGGGACACCTACATTGAAAGGCAGTTCAAGGTTTTGTACGCCAGCCTCCTCCTCAGCACCGGCATGTCTTCAGAGTCAGAGTTAAGTTATTCAGGGCTGTACGTGGAAAACCTGGTCCTGCATGACCTTGACACAATCTCTGTCTGCAGCTGACTATGCCTTGAAAAGAGATTGAAAAGGAATCAAAATACATAAAGGAAGTTGAAATAATTGATAAAATGGATGTTGCAAATTATCTTTTTACAGATTTCTTTATGACTGCATAAGTTCTTATCTACTACAGTGTTTGCTTCTTTTCACCCTTCGTTTATAGTACACAAATTAAAATAGCTTATGTTCTAAAGAGATGAGGTAAAATTGCATTGGGTTAAATGTATGGCCTGTTTCCTTGTCTTGAGAAGCTTGGATCAGAAAATGAAATTCCTTTGTGCGCTGGCCTGATGAGAGGGGAAGTTGGAGTGTGACCACCTGGCAGTGTCATTTATGCAGTTACACTAGGCCTCGTCTTGGCCATTTTCTTCTGCCAGCCTGTATCAAAGCACTCTTCTCTCCTAACCTCAGCCTGCTTGAGTGCCTTCCTGAGGAAATATGAAAATTGATACTTCCCTTGTGACTGAGAGCACTGGGAAGTCATACCAATAGGCCACATAGACCCTTCATATGAGAGCTTTCTTTGAGCTGTGTTGCTTCCACAGCCTGATTCTAAATTGAAGTTGTGGGAGAGCAGTCGACTGCCACTCATTGGAAGGGAAATGCAGTCCTTAATCATAATTGCAGATTTAAATTGCTCATTTTAAAAGTTGAAGAGTCACAGAGCTTGTTTTAGTTTCTTTTGGGGAAACAGATGCTTCTTTGAGATGTGATCAAGGACAAAAATCATCACAGCTTATTTACTTATCTTAGTATGAAGGAGTAGTTAATTCATTCATATTGCTCACATGAATTAAAAAGAGTGATCACAATAAAAATGAGATCAGCTAACTCCGTAAAACGTGATTGCTATTAGATGCTCTACATATATATATATATTGAGAGTCATGCTCTGATAATCTCATCCTTGAGTAGTCCAAGGAGAAAGTATTCATCTTCAAGAGTCATCTTTTCCTGGGGTTAGTCTGGAAATCAGTGATCTGAAAGTATAGTACTTGCTTGTTTGAGTAATTAACAAATTCTGTCATTAAACAACTTTTCATACTGGCTTTTATCAGCTTTTAGTGCAAACATCTCTGATGTTCCTGGTACAGCACTACTCTTAGGGAAATAATTTGTATCCTTCAAGTCATATATGCTTATTGTTCTTTTATGCTTTTTTATTAGAGTTTAGGGGCACCAGTGGCATCAGATTTAAGCTCATGTTAAGACTTTGAATTGTTCTGACGCACCTGAGAGTTGATTAAACCCTTTGACTGTTCAGTTTGAACTATGTCAGAGGACTGAGTTAAAAGTATTTGTTTAGAGCACTACAAATATTAAAATTTCCTGAGAGATATGACTACACTGGGAGATAAGATGTTAAAAGTGGAGAAAATGACAATAATTTGAAGTATCTTTTTTGCAGTATATTTTCCCATTGACACATACAAATCATGTTATTAAAACATCCCTTTTTATTTATGCAAAGTAAAAGTTTAATTTATGCAGGTGAAAATACTAGCTATCAACTGGGAAATTAGAACCATTATTTTTCATAACAAAAGTCACGAAAGTAAAATCAACATCTCTAGCAGGGACCTTGCTCATATCATTAGTTAAAGCAAGTGATTGGCCATGGTGGCTGATCAGTCTCTGTTCTTGTGGAAAGTTTCATTTTTTTCCTACCCTCATCAGGGATGAGAGGAAGGAGATTCTGCCTCCATGTTTTGGTGTGTTTTCAGTCGTAGTAATGCTGTGGTCACAGTGTTTAGGAGAGGAAGAGGAATGCTTATCTTTGGGGAATTTCAATTTATGTTTATGTCTGGGGAACCAGATAAGAGGGAATAAAGCATACAGAAAAATATGACTTCTCAGAGAATGAAAAGAGAACAGATAAAAGCAGGAAAGAGCTAAAGTGTGAAGCATCCTTCTGAGGAGAGGCTGAGAGCTGGAGCTGTTAAACTTGGAGAAGAATTGGCTGGGGAGGATCTCATCAAAGTGTATTAAGACCCAAGAGGAAAGGTATAAAAATAGTGGATCCAGGCTCTTCTGAGCAATGCTTATTCAAGAGGTGAAAGGCAATGGGCACAAATAAAAATGTGAAATTCCATTTTTTTTTTCTTTTTTTCATTTTTTAAAATGGTAAGAGCGATTAAAGACTGCAAGAGGTTTCCCAGAGATCCTGTGGAGCCCTTGTCCATCGAGATTCTCAAAAACTTCTAGACACGATCCTGGGCAATTTACTTTAGCAGGGTAGGACCAGACTCTCTCAAGAGCCCTTTGCAGCCTAAATTATTTTGTGATTCTATTGTTTGGATCTAATCTTCTTTTTAAAGTGGACTGCTACTTTAGAAAAAGCAGTTTCTGGATATACATGTTTATATAACATTTTTGCTACCTTCTGTATCTCTGGATTCAAAGGCAGAAAAGGAATAGTACTCAAGCTTTGTGTAGACAACTTCTTTTCCAAATTACATCTTACTCTTCAAAACACTTTCCTGAAACTGACTTAAAAATGTGAATTTACTTTTTGTGAAATGTAAACTAATTTTATTGAAGATTAAACAACTCTAGAGGAGCAAGTACAAATGACAGGATATAGTGCTCGAGGTTTTAGGAGTTCTTGATTTGTGAGAGGGAACACGTCAGGTTATATGACCACATTAAATATTTGTTCTAATTAAGTTCTAAAGAAACAAGAACTTTCCCATGCTATGCCTTTCAGCTTCAGGTTAGTTTTTTATCATGCAGAAGTCAGCAATATCACAGGCATTTTGGCACAGTCAGTGCTGAGCATATAAATGAGGCAGGGAAAATACCCTTTGCGCTGATGTATCAAAGCTGTTGTGTTCTACTTATGAGCATGAGTCACCAAATGTACAATTCCATGTAATTTAATGCCACAACAGACCATATAAAAATGGAATTCGGGTTTAGCTTTTTCTCTAAATGAGACCCATGATACATCACTTAATGTGTTATTGTTACTGCTGAATAAGAAGGAAGTTAGGTGTCAGGAAAAATAAAAGTGTTGAAATAGTCTTTTTTTCACAGTTCAGAAAAGCTGTCATTTGATTCCTGCAAGATTTGACTGCATATCAGTGCGAAAATGATCTGTGTACACTGTGAAGAGTAAGTTGCTAAAGTTTGCAGGTGCTACAGAATGTGGCTGCATGCTTTTCTTTGACGCAGGAAAAAAAAGTAGCCTAAGGATATGAGAATGCTGAGTGAATGGGAGGTAAAATCACAAAAGAAATTTGTTTTAATGACTAAAATAACCCCAGTTAGCCAAGTAACTTGTTAAGTTTGTATGCAGATGTGTATTTCCCTTCCTCCACAAATGATAAGCTTTAAATTTGATTTATCATTGCACAAAAATATCATGGAGGCCTCTTTCAAAAAGTAAACTCCGTTCAGCAGTCAAAAGATGAAGTAGAAAGTTGAAATTCCTAGGAGAGGAATAAAGAATAAACCGCAAATGTATTATACTCTCTGAAATTTTATATTATTTCCAGATCTTGAATTCTAGAGTGTTTGCTTTCCCAATCTCAGAGAAGTTTTATGCTAGGACCTGAGAGGATATGGTAAAGGATGACATGGAAAATCAAATGTACAGAAAGGCTTCTGTGTTAGAAAAGGTGAAATCCACTGGGGTGTTTCATATTTCCTCAGGTATTGAGGAACAATGAAGTAAATTATTAGGCAAGAAATGTAAAATGAAGAAAAGCATTCCTTCCTTCTTTCCTTCCATCGTTCCTTCCTCTCTTACTCTTTCACCAGTGATGAAAAAGAGCCTGCATGTCATGTTCATAAAAATCTGCACCAGCGGAGGCAACCCACTGTCACAACTGCTGGAACGCACCACCCAGCGCCTCAGTGCACTCACTTCTACTGGTTGGTCACCATAAACGTTCAGCAAGTGTCAGTGAATATCAACGGGTGCACTTTTTTCTGCATGGAGGAGTTCAGTTACACACCTTTGCTTCAATACACACTTCCATGTCAGGCAGTATTTTGTCAGATTGCCCCTCTGTTGCCATCTGCCGCACGGCAAGAAAATGAAATGGAATATTGGTGAGAATGTTCAAGCCGTACTGCCAAACAACTGACATCCACCTCTGAGATCATGGGCCAACACTATAAAATAGAAGATATTTCTTTCAGAGCAGTCCTTGTAATTAATGGATTAATCTGTCATCCTAGCATAAAAAAAAACCAGAATTTTCTACAAGAGAATCTGTGAGTCTTGATTATATTGTAATCCACTGAGCACCTCAAGTGTCTGTATTGGTGGTAGTGACAGTGTCTTCTATTGCTGTGTACTACCTACAGTCTGTGATAATAGAAGAGACTTTTTTAAGTTTGAAGAAATTTATCATATTACAAAGCAGGGAGCTCTGTAACAGTTTATTATAGAAATAACATTCTATATGGGGTGAGTTGGTTTTATAGTCCACAAGGCATAGTAAATCTTTCTGACATAGAATCATAGAATCATAGAATGGCCTGGGTTGAAAAGGACCACAACGGTCATCTAGTTTCAACCTCCCTGCTATGTGCAGGGTTGCCAACCACTAGACCAGGCTGCCCAGAGCCACATCCAGCCTGGCCTTGAATGCCTCCAGGGATAGGGCATCTTTCTTTTTCTTTGGAAAACAAAAAATATTCATAATTTAATTAAAATTGTGTAATTTGTGATGTATAAAATAAAGTTTTGAATGAGATTTACATTGCTAGGTGTAGTAGTATGAATTATGTATGTCTGCATATTATCTGGTTGCTGAAAATTTCTTTAGAGTTGGGAAAAAAAAAAGAAATTCTAGTATTTGGTTCATCTCACCCTGGAGTAAATATCAGACATGGACAAGATTAAATTTAGCTTTTAAAGTACTTGTTATTACCATTGACTCTAATAGAGCGTAGTGGGACTTGCTGGTGCAAGTAACTCCCTTTTAGAGTCTGGGCTTGGGTCTTCACCTTTGGTCAGTGCTGGTTTGTGTGTAGGCCCTATTGAAAAGAAGGCGGAAGGGGATTCCAACCTAACTTACATGTCAATGCATAGATGATGAACCTCCTGTTTGCACACAGTAAAAATGAGTGGGAATCTTGGTCCAGAGTAAAAAGAAAGGAAGAGCTGTTAGTGATTGAGGTACCGTGGAACACAGGCTGGCCCTGTCCTATCATGTATTGTGTAATATGAACTCAATACCCAGGCATAGTTCAAATCCTTTACCATTTAAAATCCACAGGCATTATGAAGGATGTGCTTTTGTGTTGGAGCATTTTAAGGGTAACTTAAATATTTTTATGAAGTTTCACTTTGAAAGTTAAGTTGTATTTTGGCAGTTCATGTCAACTCTAAATTATTAACTGTTTACATTACTGTTTGAAAACATTTCAACAATAACTGCTGCATTATCTTCCCTAGTCTTCACCTGTTTTTTCTTTCCTATTTTTTCCTTTTTTGCAAACTTCTTTCATAGTATTTTAACAAAATAGCAATCTGTTCAGAGGCCCTCCAGAAGATCCTCCTTAGAACTAACAATAGCTTTCTTCAAAAGCTACAAATTTCTGCTTCCCAATAGTTGTTTTTTTTTTTTTTCTAAAACATAGTAGTCTAAGCAAAATGTTAAACTCACTGCATAACAGTGATTTCATGTGACATTTCTTCATTGCATTATCATCAAGCTCTGAAAACTTATTAAATCATGTTCCAGATCATAAATGTATTTATCCTTTGCCAACTGAAGCACTCATCATTCATCCGTTGGCTCCTTTGTTTTGGAAGAATGGAAGATGATTCTAATGCATCTTGTCATACTCTCATTTTCTTTATTTCTTGGAACATGATCTTTACTTTTCCATAAGAAATTGGATAAGTGGGCATTAGGCAGTAGCCGGATTTTTTTATTATTATTATTATTATTTTTATTTTTTTGTTGTTGATGTTGCTAGAAATACAAATAACATCTTACTTGTTTTTTGGAGAGAGAACAGTCAACCACATCCACCCCATCTGTTCAGAGAGTTTCTTCAGTACAAATCCTTCATTTTAAAAATTACATAAAATTGGCTTCTCAGTGGAAGTCCAAAATTACAGGAACACACTTCCTGAAATTCACTATATGGGATGGAGAGAACATTCAGATGTTGGACTTGGTTTACACTGTAAATAGTTCAAACAAACTGTATTTATATGTCAGCTGCTATCACTTAGAACAAGTTCAAGTGGTTGCTACTGTACTTGTCTGCTTAAATCCTCTTTCTAATTTACTCATAGGCAGGAATTCAGAGGAGATGAACATGTTAACAGGGAGTATTTTGATTCCTGAGATCAATATTCTTTTGGCTTTAGAGAAGTAGCTATGGAATATACTTGAAGTAATAGTTGGCCCAAACCAGACAACCTAGCAGCTAAGTATTAATTTTTTTGCAATTTGCATAATAAAAATAATAGAAATGATGCTTCCTGTTATATTTTTGTAATAACCATATCATTTTCCTTTGTTCATCATTCAGCAGTGCGCATTTTCCCTAACTCTAGGGAGATGCGAACATGTTGTAGAAAAAGAGGAAGATCCATCTTTTATCAGTACTTTCATCAGTAGTAATCACATCAAAGATCATATGTAAAGTACTTAGATGGGGAGATGATTCTTAATTATGGAATGGGGTACTGGTGGATGGGAAGCTGAACATGATCCAGCAGTGCGCCCTTGCAGCTCAGAAAGCCAACCGTATCCTGGGCTGCATCAAAAGAAGCATGGCCAGTAGGGCTAGGGAGCTGATCCTGCTCCTCTACTCTATACTGGTGAGGCCTCACCTGGAGTACTGCGTCCAGATGTGGAGTCCTCAGTATAGGAGAGATGTGGACCTGTTGGAACGTGTCCAGAGGAGGGCCACAGAAATGATCCAAGGAATGGAACAGCTCTCCTATGAGGACAGGCTGAGAGAGCTGGGGCTGTTCAGACTGGAGAAGAGAGGTCACCTGATAAGCGGCCTTTCAGTATCTAAAGGGGAGCTACAGGAAAGAAGGGGACAGACTCTTCAGCAGGGTCTGTGGTGACAGAACAAGGGGAAATGGCTTCAAGCTCAAAGAGGGGAGATTTAGGTTGGATATAAAGAAAAAGTCTTTTACAGTGAGGGTGGTGAGGCACTGGAACGGGTTGCCCAGTGATGTTGTTGATGCCCCATCCCTGGAGACTTTCAAGGCTCGGCTGGACCAGGCCCTGGGCAACCTGATCTAGCTGTGCATGTCCCTGTTCATTGCAGGGGAGTTGAATGAGATGACCTTTAAAGGTTCCTTCCAACTGTAAGAATTCTATGATTCAGTGATTCTATGGAATAAAGTATTTAATCTTAAAGTAAAAATTTGCTGTAGAAGAATATATTTTATAAATTATTTGAGTAGTCAAGATACCTGGAGAATAATCTTAGAATCATTGTGTGGTTTGGACTAGAAGAGTCCTTTTAGATCATCTAGTTCCAACCCCAGTGACAAGGGTAGGGAGACAATAATGAGTTTGTATTGTTGTGTTTGTAGTCTTAAGGTTTCAAAGCGTGGTTGTGCTACGTGTCACAGTGAAAATAAAACCTTTCCCAATGTTGATATACAATATAGCTGTATTAGAATTTGTTTTTCACTTGAAGCTGTCAGCTATCATTCAAATCTTGACAGTATGTTGTATGAAAGATGAAAGGAGAAGAAGGTCACAGTTGCTTTTAAAATACTTTATAATAGTATATGCTGCCACAGAATCCATTTAAAAATCTATACTTTTTAACATATTAACCTTCCTACATTTCACACTTCATTAATTTCTCTCAGGCTTTGTTCTCCTGTCAGTGGTGTTAAGATATTGAACACAAAGTGTATCTTTCATTCATTTTAAAAAGATGATAGGAAGATGTTATGCCTTAAAAATATTCTTTTCTATACCATTTTGCTAAAGAAAGATCTGTTAACTACATTTACAATAGCTTCAGAGTTCTTATTTTAAGAAAGGAATGTGTATATAGTAATAAAAAAGCTTGTTTCATTTATGATTTGGCATTTGCTCTTTTTGGTTGGATGGCATAACACACTGATAAATAATGTTGCACTTTTTTCCTATGAACTATGTTTATTCTGTTTTCGTTTTCTAATTATCATGATTTTCCTTATTATTCTTTCAAAATTATACCCTGCCACTGAGACAATGAATTGGGCCAAGTGATCCAAGGACAGGAGACGTAAAATAATGGATGCTGTAGTTCTGTGTAAAAGTCACAAGGCTACAAGATAATTATTCAGAAATGTGTTGCCTGGACAACAATTGCATTATATTTTATGAGGAAAGGGCCTTTCAGCAGAATTAAGTATTAGGAAGTGAATCTATGGATTCAATATAGGTAAAATAATATATTTTCTGAGGAGACTTTGATTAGACAAGGAAATGTGTACAGGCCTAAATACTAACTTATTTTGGATGTGGATAATAACAGTAGTGTTGTTTGTAGTGTTGAAATAAGCAAGCATGTAGATTATTGTGGTTGTGGGTACCTTCTGCCATAAATATGCATACGTGCTTTCAGAATGACATAGAACTCTGAGTGAGCTGTATAGTGAAGGTGTCCGCAAGAGAGCCTGGCCTTTATGCAGTCAGGGCAGTGTCCTTTGTGCTCAGTACTGTCTTCAGTGTGCATACTCTTCCTCAAGAAGACACCTATATTTAATAAGATGGATAGGGCTCTGAATTTTATTGACTATATTGACTAGGGGCTTGATTCAGTTGCCTGAGCAGTGACATCTAGTACTAGCTGAGATGCCTGTGGGCATTTTGCCTAGTTTCTAGACTGATCCAGAGGCTTGCTGATAGTATCTGCCACCATGCAGATGTCTCAGGGCATCTCTGACAGCACTGGCTTAGCAATGCTAGTCCTCTGCTGACATCTGGTTTAGGCCACTGAAGTGAGTCCTAGGTCTCTATTCATTGTAGTAGAAATTTAAATGGCTGACTGGGATGGAGATACCTGCTTTATATCTCTCTGCAGTTAGATGAGAAAAAGACACTTTTTGTAGTTTTCTGCGGTTAGCAACAATGTGGTGTACACGGAAAATGGAGACTGCTTTTTTTTTGCTAGCTGAAGTCCTGCAAAAGTTGTATCAAAATCTATCCCAGTGTAGAAAAATAATCTCTAATTTGAATAAAACTAATTACACTTGAACTATTAGGATATTTTCTATTTGTTTATAAATATGAATGCACTTTAACTTGTTTTGAAATTTAAGTCAGGTGTGATGTCTGCTAGAATAACCAACCACATACTTGTAGAGGTGACCAGCATCGAGAAATACAAACAAGCATTTTGTTTGGGAATTGTGTGTGGAATGGTGGAGGCAAAAAATACTTCTTGCACTGATTACCAAGCTAGATTGACAATATCCAGAAGAGGTGATCTCTGAACAGGTGTAATTGCAGAAGAGTTTTCTCTGCTGCCAGCATCTTGGAGAACTAAACAAGTGGTGTGCACGTTACATATGCTGGGGATTTGCTATAACCCATCATGCTGACCCTGAGGGCCTGATGGCCTGCGAGGGTTAGAGAGGGAGATTTGTTTAAACAGAGGTTTAAACTTGATCAGGCAAAATGAACAGAGTTTTTGGCATACAAAAAGAAATGTTTCCCTTTTAGTGATGAATGCAATATTAAGAATTCAGTATTTTGTTATTAAATCTGTGTTACTTTCTTCTTGATACATTTGATTTATATTTAAATGCAATATTGTGTCAGATTGAAATTAGCTCAATTTACATATTTTCTTTGGTAATTCCCTTTTAAAAGGATACAGAAAATAAGAATTAGGTTACCCATTCTGCAGATTTCAGAATATGGTGATGAATCTTTATAAATTCTAGTCAGAATAGAAACAGAATAACATATTTTATAAATGAGTATTTATCTTTTCTGACTTGTAAGATAATCAAGAACATGTCTCCTAAGTGCTCTCAGGAGTTCTAAAATAAAAATATTTAATATATTTGAATGGCACGTTTCCCTGTTAGTTTCATTTAAATACATATTTTACTAAACTTTTTCTTTTAGAAATACAAAATCAGTAGATACATTTTCTAGGAGAGAAAACTTAGAGGTAGAACCCAAGAAATCTCAAGATAAAGTTTCCATGGTGAAAACTGAGTGAAATGTTTAGTATTAGATGATTTTTTAGCAAGGAGGGAGACTGACTTTTTACACGGTCTGTTGGTGCTAGGGTGAGTGCGAATGGCTTTAAACTCAAAGTGGGGAAATTTAGGTTATATGTTAGGAACAAATTCTTTACTCAGTGAGTGGTGAGGCACTGGAACAGATTGCCCAAAGAACTTGTGAATGCCCCAACCCTGGAGGTGCTGAAGGCCAGCTTGGATGGGACACTGGGCAGCCTGATCTAGTGGTCAGCATTCCTGTCCACAGCAGGGGGTTGGAACCAGATTCTATTTGAGGTCCCTTCCAACCTAAGCCATTCTGTGATTCTTTGATTCTATGATGACTGTAGATTCATTATAAATAACCTATATCAAGTAAGTTATCATTTTAAGTATATATACATCACATATATGTGACAATATAAATTACAGCATATTGCTTGTTTCTACATATGAAGTCAGTGACATGTTTATTTCTGATGGGAGCCAATGGCCAAGAATATTTGAACTTTCCCACCACTTATGATGCTGTTGAACGTACTTCAAAGTCTGGATGAATGTATGATTTTGAAAAGGACAAGGAGCTGCTCCGTGAACATATAAAAATATAAGTCAAGTTACATAGCACAGACTTTCACAGCTCACAGTTCAGAGTATAGAGTAAATATGAGACCAAAATAGTCCTAGCCACTACTAAGATCTCACTAATATACTTTTGAATATGCTTTTACTTAAGGGAGGGTCAGTTTTAGGCATGATAAAAGTAGACTGTGGCTTAGAGTTGGCCTTATGCAAGAGAGAAAAGAGAAGATTTCTGTTACAGAAGCAGTACTGGAATTGTGGTGTCTGACTCGGAGTCAACCACAGGGTATTATTTCTAGAGGCCACTTAGTAGCCATAAGCACCAGGATTGAGCGAGCTCCAGGGCTCAGTCATAAAGAGAAGAGTCTTGGTGTCAGGCCATCCAGCCCTGTGTGACCCCAGTGTTCAGAGGAGAGACCTATAAAAAAAACTGAAGAGTGGAGTGTTCAGTCTGGAGATCTTGCTCAGTCTGAGCACCATCAAACATACAAGGGTACACAGTGTGTGGGGAGACAGCTCTGCTGGGACTATGCAGTGGAGTGTTGCTCCTGTTCCTGGGGTCAGAGATAGCCTGAGATTGCTCTGAAACAGTATGTCCCCGTAAGGAATTGATTACATATGTTCTGGAATATAAATAGCTATTCCATACATATAAAATGCTACGATTTGAAGTACAGGATGAATCCTTTAAATAAGGATCAAATGGTGAAGTCATTTTCGGGGGTGAAGGATGAGGGGCTTGTTTCACTGCTGTAATGCCATTGGAGGAATGTCAAGTTGAATGTAAGTTTGTCCCTACAGTACAACAGAAGAAAAAGCATTAAATAAATTACAATTCTGAAATAGCATAGGTTTCTGTGTTTAATCTTTCACTGTTCAAATCAAAGGTGATTTCCAGATTCTCCTTGCATATTAATTGTCCGTATAAATGTAAAGCTCCCTACTATTTAACTTCATAAATATAAATCATCAAGAAGAGGAACTGTTGGCTGCACTTTTCAGCTGCCATGGTTGTATTTCAGAGAGGTGCCAGAATTCTCTTCCCAACTTGTGGCCTGAAGCCACAGCCATAGGCAGCAAATGAAAAAAATGATGGCATTTTATAATGGGAAATTGCAAGGAAAGATACAGAAATTTGAGAACCAATATCTTCATTGGGACTTGGGGTATCTTCAGCACTTTGCTGAACACAACCTGTTCACAAGTCATTGTCAATCTCTTGCTTATTTGTTATTCACAAACATCTAAAACTATGTATGCATCCAGTGAATATATGGTCTCTAGATTTTGAGTACTTCATTCAAATACCACAATGATTTAAATAATAAACCACTTTACAGCAATCATCACATCCTGAAATAACAATTCTTGCTAAATTAAGCAGAGAAAAGTGGCAGCAGCTGACAAATGTCTCATTTAGGAAGTCTGGAATTTTGTTGATACTTCAGTGCTGCTTTTCAGTTTGCTAGCATTTCATCAAAGTCTAGTTCATATTTGTAAGATGTGAGTGTGGTCAGTTACATCCTTCTATCATCTTTAGTGGAATGAGATGTCTATGTTTAGTCTATGGAAGGCTTTTCTGTTGGTAACAAAGTAACTAGCTAGCTACTTAATTGTTCAAGGATCTCTGATTTTTACTTGCTTTTATCCCTGTGTATCTAACACAATGTTTACCAGAGCTCTTCCATAATTTGTAGTGTTAAAATATCAAGGACTGCTGATCAAACTCACTTTATAAATTCCAGTTAATTTTTTTTTTCAAAAATGAACAAAGTCCTAAAGTAGTTATTAATGTTTCCTTTATTATTTTAACGGAGTTGTGTTACCTTTAAACATTGTTTTTCCCTTAATACCATAGGTTTTTTAGACTAAAAAGTATTTGTAGATATCTTCAGCGAAATGTATGTTCCTATGCTTACGGAATTAGGATAAAATGAAAATCAGAGAATTTTGTGTGTCGAACTGTTGCAAAAAAATTGCTGTCCTTAAAGAGAATGTGAGTGGCAAAGGAATAGTGGTGTCAGAGTTCTGTGATTAATTTTGTGTCCAAAAGCAATTCTATTTTCATTACCTGGTATTTACCGCATTGTCGAAAGATCTTTGTGAGACATTTATCACCTCTTTTATGCTATAAGTCTTATCTACTCTCTATGAAGACAAAAAGCTGGTAATGCATTTTCAAACATGTATGGTATAGAAGAGATTGCTTCTATACTCTTTTCATCACTGCAACAGGAGAAAAGAAAAACAGTCCTACTTCAGATACACATTCAAATGAAAACTTGGAGGTCTTTTCCAGTCTTGATGATTCAGTGCTTCTGTGATTCTAAAAGATTTAAATTAAAGAAGATTGTAACAAAGATAAAAAGCTGTACTTCCAACACAACATAGATTATCAGGTTCCACTAGCAGTATTTTTTTTCAGGCTCACAATGGCGACTATGGAAATAATTTGTCAGTACAGCTGTAATTTAGACCGGCTGCCCACATTTTCTGCCACATCTGCCCAGTTGCAGGAAGAAAGGAAAATCTGATAGAGCATCGTGTCCTTTCTTCAAAAATACATCATTTGTTCCCTTGATGTAGACAAAGCCTCTCAGCTAAACTCCCTGCTATCTTCTTCAAATTTATGTGATTTACAAATAATAATGGAGAGGAAACATATAGCATAGATAGATCTTATATCCAGAATTGGTAGGCAACTACCCTTAATGAGCAGAGGTTAATTAGAATAGGGAGAAGGAAAGGGAAGGGAAAAATGTCAGAATATTTGCTACTGTAGCTCAGAAAACATGATTTTTTTCCGTTACTGGTAAAAGGCCAAATACTTTGGACTGTCCTGACAGTGCAGGGTGTCAAGACTTGCTGGGTTTGTCTTGGCACAATTTCAGCTTGTTTTAACAATCCCCAAGTGTTCAAGTGACTGTAGTGTCACTGTGCATGAGCTGAAGCTGTGAAGCCCTGGATGATAAGGGTATGGCAGACCTGGAGAGGCACTGGCTTGTGAACATCAGCTGCGTCTTGGGAAGCAACTTGCAGACTTCAGCAAGGAAGCAGTGAGAAGGAGGCAGCATGTGATAAGAAAACACAAATGTAGCTCCAGGTGTAGCACAGTATAGAAAAGAAAGATACTCTCACCACTGTGAACATCATGCTCCCAGCAAGGAGCTCAGGTTTATTGTACTTCCCCTTTTCTTATTTGAGGAAGATAGTAACTGTAAACCCTAAGAACAAGAGGAATGTTGGAAGAATGAGCACCATGTAAAATAAAATGTTTGGTATAGCTATTATTAATGGAGTTTTTGGTATTAATTAGATAATTTGACTATTAGACTACTGAAACACTAATTCAACTGTCAGTAAATTCTCTTTTTTCTGCTGTGTTCTTTTTTACTCATAATAAGATTTTCAATATAAGACTATGTTCCTTGCTGATGACATTCAGTAAAGGGCACAACACAGTAATGTAGTACACAGTGACAGGGCAGTCATCTGGGAGAAACCCAGTGAATCACTAAAAAAGGCTATCTGAAATGTAGAGAAATCAGAGTATTTACTATTCTTACATGTCTGTGTCAGGGACATCCTGCTGGATTTGGGAGACAGTCTGGAATCAGGTTCCTAATCCTTTGCTAGGTGCTATAATCGCTTTGATGTGCAAAATATGGTTATGGCTACCCATGCTTCCTCCACTGGGAGATAAACAGTTATCCACCTAAGCTTCAGTCACACCAGTGCTCTAGGTGAAACAGAAGCATCTGCTGCCCAAGGACAAGCTCTCTGAACATTTCACATGACTGAAAATATTTAGAGGGATGGGAGCAGTAGATGAGACATGATTTGAGTTGCTCCACACCGTGTTGTGTCACTGCATTTTTGGTGAGATAGATTGCCCGCAGTTGATGCCGTAGGCTAGGGTTTGTGCTGTGAAAGCCAGTGAAACCAGTCTGTTTGTGTTTCTGGTCGGTGTGATTATGTAGTCTTCCTATTTTCCTATAGCTCTGTGAAAAATCTAAGATTTCTAGATCACGGTGAGAGGTCTGCTGATGAACACCAGAAGGAATGCCTAAAATCTTCAGTCTGTAATGATGTTAAAAATAAGGGAATGCTCTTACTGTTGTCGCAATATCTATAGTGTGAAACAAAATGCTTTTAAAAACAGGCATAAATAGTTCACTAAAATATGGAAAAATGCTCAGCATGGGTCTTGCAGGAGCTGTGAAATGCTCCCTGTGACAATGTTGTACTAACACTAAATCTAACATGGGGCGATCTACAAAGCAATTTAATTTAAGTGCCTTGGCTAGACAAAATTTTCTAAGACAGAAAAGGCCTCTCTTTCAGCAGAGCTCTGAAGGGAAATACATTTTCTCATTGTTACAAGCTTATGACTAAGCTCGTTTGCCAGGTCAGACTGACACCCTGAGGTGTCATTGTAACCCCATAGGGTCACCCAGCGTGTATGACCATGTCAGGTCATGAACACAACACAGTAAGAGGCAATGCACTGAAAATCTAAAATAAGCCACTCCTACTAGGATAACACAACAGTATTACTGCAATCTGAAAACAGCATGGTGAAATATCTGGCTGATCCTAGTTGCAGGCATAATTCTCATAAAGCTCAGATATCAGCATGAAGATTGCTTACAAGTCAGCTGGTGATTCTTTGTTTTCATAACAGAGATTTGACTTTAATCACAAACTTTTCTATTGTAGCTATCTAGAAAGTCCTGGTATTTGGCAAGATGTAGAAGTATATTCATAATGTAGGAATTGTTTTGTTGTTTAAAAGGTACTACTGCTTGGTGTTGAATGTTTTGCCAGCAGCAGAACTGTTCCCAGATAGAGTCAGCGTGAAGAGCAGAGGTAATGAATGAGAATGGACTCTCCAGTCTGTAAACAGAGATATGAGCTCACATTCACTTGAGAAAATGAAGCCAGAGAGTATGGAAGGGTGCTGGTGTCATTGATGACAGTTACTTTTTAGGCCTACTTCAGACATTTTTTATTTTTTTTTTTCTTTCTGTGAATGAAAAGGAAACAATTAAGTAAACCGCGGTAAAGCTTTTTACATTCAAAGTTTTCTTTAACATTGCTCATTTCCTTCTTATATTTTGAAGCATTGGTATGTTAGAGACATTACATTGGTTGATGTGTGCAGCTAAACTTTAACTGGGAGGAAAATAGCCTCCATCTTCACATGAGCTGTCAGCTGTGTTACAGCATTTTATGATATGGTGTTTATACACTCTTAAACTCTGAGGACATAGATAGATTTACATTCTGCAACTCTCTTCCTTGCCTTCTTAAGGCTTCCCAAATGTAGCAACAGGCAGATTTTAAGGACTGCTATCAGAGATACACACAGCCCTTTATTCTACTACTGTTGCTGTATGATCACAAGCGTAGTGATAAATAAAAAATCTTTCTGAAACTGAAATTTTGTAAAAGTTTTCTGCTTGAGTCCCATTCAAGATAAGTATGAGGAACTGTGAGGAAAAAAATGGTAGGGCTGTATTTGTGCTGAAAGTCAAAGAGTACATTCAGTACTTGTTATCTTGGTTGACAGTACAGCACATTGAGGGGTTCTGTGACCAAAGTGTTGTGCTCTGTTGGAATGCACCTGAGCACTATGGGGCTCAAGGTGGTGTATTTCAGGTACATGCTCTCTCACATCACGTAAAATCAAGGCCTATTGCGTTTCTGAAGCATCAGTTCACAGATCCTAAGGCTACTTGACTTTGGGCATCTAGTGCAGGAAGGTTCATAATATCCAAAACAAGGTCCTTGTCTGCATCACCTTGGAGACTGACTGATAGCTTCTCTTTTACAAGGAGGTGGGAAGACTAACTTCTTAGCTGTCAAAATGAGGCTAATAGTATCTATCACCTCTGGGAAAAAAAAAAAAAAAAAAAAAGATGAAAAGTGAATAGTCCTTCAGTTCAGTTCAAGATGAAGAATAAGGAGAGAAGAGAGAAATTGCTTTATGCAGATCTGGGAGTGCCTGTCAGCCCTCCCTAGAGACATTTTCAAACTATTCCCCACCAGACAGTATCAGTGAGTAAGGGCTCAGACTTGGGGGTGGGCTGGATACTGTGGTAGCAGCGCAAGTGAGTAAGTGCTTCTATGTGTTTAATGAGCATTTTACTTGAGTCTAGATCACCGACTCTGACATGAACTTAGCCCAGAATTTTTGCTTGGGTCCTTCAGAACTGTAGATTGCATGTACCATCCTTAACAGTCATGGGAAAAGTGGTGTAAATCAGTGATGATTAGTTTTACACCTGTGGTTTACTCCAGCCATGAAGCAGGTTTGTTTAAGTGATAGATAGTAAGAGTGACGCTGTATCCTGTTCTGACAGGTGCTTCATGACTCTCCTGCAGACCTCAGCACAGGAGACAAGCATACTGGAACGTTAGCTTAGATGTTTTTTTTAATGCATGCACAAATTAGGTTAGCGTTCCTGCCAGCTGCTGGAGCCTTCCATGACAGAGCTCTGGGAGTATTTTAGGGCATTGTTTGCTGAAGACAAAAGTCTTTGTCATACTCAGCAAGATTTTTGCTCAGCTTGGGGTGCTGCCTGCGCAGCACGATAAAATCCTGTGGTGCGGAGGGTGCCTGTACTTTCATGCACATGACCTGGTTTCCTTTGATGTGTCTTTCTCTCCCTCCTGTTTGATTCTGCAAGCATGAGGAAAATTTTTTAGCAAGATGCACAAACATCTGTTTAGCTATGCAGCTTTTTTCCTCTTAGTTAGCATCTTTGAGATGCTGTAATTACACTTTCTGGGTAAAATATGCTGTCATGATAACTTATGCTTGGAATGCTCGATTTAAAATGGTGGGACCTGTTCTGCTTGTGTTTACGCACAGAGTGAGGGCCTGATGGAGAATAGTAAATGAGAGCAAATTTGATCTTCCACTGAGAGAAACAGTTGAAGTTCACCAACTCAGCATAAAAGTGACGAATGTCTGGAGGCTTACAAAGGAAGGTTCCTGCATGTGGTAAAACACGGAGACTTTGTTTTCTTTGTCAGGTGAATTTGTGCTTTCTTTTAAGCCCACCAGTCTGTTGTTTAGGTTGTGCTGCTGACCTTTAAACTGTTGCATTAGCAGTAGTCAGGAATATAGGACTAGAAGATGTTGCAATGCTGATGTGAATTACTCGATTAGAGCAGCCTGGGAGTGAGATTGGTGATCCTGTGAACACTTTAAAGAGCATAATCCAGAAAATCAATCCTGCAAAATATTCCACAGAAATACAAGCTGAGAGACAGAAAGTCAGTCCAGTAAAGAATGCCTTGGGGTATCTTTAGGACTTACTTTGTGAACTTACCTGGAAAAGAGTATTTACTATAATTAATCTCCCAAGGAAGGGGCATTCTTAATTTATTTTTTTTTTAACTGTTGAATTTTTGAATTGAATCTACAATTTTGCTTATGAGATTTCATTCTGATCATTCTCGCTCTT
The DNA here is from genome assembly GCA_016647715.1 of Pavo muticus. NCBI lineage: Eukaryota > Metazoa > Chordata > Aves > Galliformes > Phasianidae > Pavo > Pavo muticus. Next base: position 1,040,866 of record JACDJE010000280.1, on the reverse strand, counting down.
ATTCTAATGTGAAAAGCACAGACATCCTGTCCCCAGACAAGCTGGCTGTGTGCAAGTTCAGATGGATTTATCAGGGGGCTCAGCAGACAGGATAAGCCTTTAACTCAGGAGCATGAGATTCACTGAATAAACTCTTAACTCTATCTAAAACCTGAGCACAGACTCCTACCAGTTCATAATGGGTTTTGCATTGTGGTCACATTTTGACTTGAAACTGTATGGTAACTCAGATTACTAGAATAGCCTTTAGTTTGCTGAGCAGTTTTCATGTCAGCCTTTTAAACTTTGAACAGCATTCAGGTTTTGCTGTTAAATCCTCCACAGAAGGTTGTTTCTTACTGCTTTGTGTTTCATAAGAAACACTGAATGTTCTTGAACATTTTTGTACCACATGTGAAAAAGGAATAAAGGTTAGAAATGCTGAAATTTCCCACCCTTACAACCTTCTTTCCCCTTATTTTTGTGCTAACAATAACCTCAATTTTGGTCTGTTTGAAAGGAGGAAGAGCTTTTCCCCTTGGCACTGACCAAAATATCTGGTTTGTTGAACATTTACCAGCCTGATTCAAGGGGGAGTAGGTTGATCTCCACTGGACTGAAATGGGCCTAGTGTAAGGTATGTGATGTAACCAGTGAATCAACTCTAGTTCACTGAATGCTTTGGTTATTGTTGCATTCTGAATATCAAGCTAGAATGAGCATGCTTACTTTTTCTGTAGAAAATGATGTTCTCCTGATACTGAAATTAAAATCCAATTTCACTTTATGCCTTTGTATACATTGGCAAAGTCTTAGGAGTCATCTTAGCATTTAAGTTTATGTCACATAGTCAATTGAGTGAAATAAATTTACCAAGGGATGAGGAAATGAGATGAGGTTCATGAGATAATGAGATGCTTAGCATATATTAAACAAATTTAATCACAGACACTTTGGAATTCTTTTCTTTAAACTTTTTTTTTTTTTTTTTTTTTTTAAATAAGATTGCTCAAATGACATTTTGAGTTACTGTCTCTTGCAGAGATGACTTTCTCTGGAATTGCATATTAGTATAGATAGCAAGCATTTGTATTGAGTAAAGGGCAGAACATCTGTGTATTAGTTAAGCACAAATGTTACAATGTTACACTGATGAATTAAAAATCTTTGTTTTCTCACAGTGGTTAGCTTCTAAGAATAATTATGTTTCTGTTAATCACCAGAGATAAAAGAAGAAAGGTTACTGCCCTGCTCCACCAGTGGGTGAAATGTTTCTTAGGATATGCCCAGCTCAACTTAATTTACATTTTGCCAGTTTTATAAAAAGGTGTCCCAAAGTTTCAAATTCTTCAGTGTTGATGAGAGAATTTTTTCTTTTTTTTTTGACAGAAGGTCTTATCTCATTGACTTCACTGTCTTGAATATGTTACAACAAAGAAATTTAAAATTGATCTTTTTAATAGCTACAACTAGAACTTAGAATCTAATTTTCCTTTATTTATTGGCTCTTCTTTTAGTTTCCAAAAAGAAATTGTGTTACAAAAAGCTGTAGGGAACAATTCAGTGAAGAAAAACAGAATGGTGCTCTTGTTCTTCTGCAATTTCACTGGTTTGTTTATAAAACATAATCTGGAAAACTAATAAAATTCCTATAGGGATAAAGCAAAAAGATGGACAATATATTTTTACAGCTTCTCAATGAAGCATAATGTCTGTATTACTTCAAGTTCTCCAGGACATAGACTTTGTTTATTATCTTTTTGTTATTGTTATTGCTTTGTATTATGTTTGCTATGCATACATTTCTAGACAGAAAACCAGACAGAAATTGAGTTTAACTCAGAAAAAGTTTCTTACGAATACAAGACAAATCAAATCTAAAGGATTCGGAGTGAAGACTACAGATTCTAACTGAACAACTTAAAGATGGAATGTGCAAATTCTTTGTTAAATTATGCATATAAACTTATGTTGAATTTCTGTTGCATTGTGCATTAACTGTCTTGTTAGAATTGATATGTGAGACTATCTCTGACCCAGGATTTCATTGAAGAGATTCTGTGTGTTCATGTGTATGAATATTATATTTTATTCTGCATGAACACACACACAGATATGCTGTTTGTGTCTGAATGTCTGAATTTTAGTAAAAATACTAAATATGCCTATTTTTACCACCAAAGTTCAACCAAGTGACATGAGTTGCCTCAAATCTTGTGTTTGGGTATGGAGAACATCTAAGCAGACTCAGATTGAGTTAGCCTCTACAGGACTCATTACTGCAACCAAAGCTATGTTGCAGAAGGAAAGTGCACAGCTAAAATATTCAGAATGGTAATTGTTATAAAGGTGGGCATTGCTGTATATCCTGATAGTACAGAACACTTACATTTCCCAATCTACACAATTCTACTGTCTTTGTTAATTTTGTTTGTTCAGGACAATATTAGCAGTACCAATTCAAGACTGTACTAATACCTGTCACTATCAAGAACAGAAATTGTTCTTCAATGCATTAATTGCCTGAAAGACAGAATAGAATAAAATATATCATATTAGTGTTTCTGTGTCACTGATTTATAACGACCATCTAACAATTCTGAATATGAATTTTCAGAAATTCAGTTTATTTTTTTGAAATGCCATACAGCTCAGAATTTCAAATTTCAGAGTACAAATGCACAAATAAGCATTCTCAGGAAAAAAAAAAAAAAAGAAAAGTAAATGGTTTGGTGGATGCTGGCCTTTTATTTTTGCATATCACTGATTTTATTTGGTGTCACTTATCAAGTGGAGAGAAAATGTATTTTGTGCTAATTGTATATAGCAGAAGTACTATCTGCCTCATATAAGCAGTATGTACATTTGTCCAGTTGAATTTCAAATAAGTCACCCAATATATTTCTTCCATTACTTATCTACTTTAAGTTTTAATACTGCTAGTTTCCTTCCCCCCCTACACCCTAATTTAAAAAAAATGAAATGACAGGAAGATAGTTTAGATGCATAAACTCAAGTTATTTCCCTAAAGGTTAAACAAAGGTTTTGCTGATGTTTTTGTACTTCTGAAATTCACATAGAACATTATTCTGACATGGTTCTCACAGGCATCCTTTTGTGATGATATTAAAACACAGATGCAGATGGGATAGATTTTTTCAGTAATTTTTGTTCATATTTATTCTTGGAAGAGTATGAGCTAAAAATAATGTGGTGATATTTTTTGAAGAATATTCTCAGCTAATGCTTTATGTAGTTTATAGTTTTGTGAGAGGGCATAATCCATGGGAGGAATCGCATACCGTATTCATTATAAGGAACATTTACTGGTCTTGACAGTACAGCACCTTACCCTACTGCTGCTTCCAAACAAAGCCAAAAGCAACAACAATAAACTCCTCCACTCCAGTGTTGTTTTACTCTTATGAAAACGAACAAAAATCTGACCAACCAACCAACAGCAACAACAACAACAACAAAAAACAAAACCAGAAAGGATTAAGTTCTGGAGGGATAGATGAATGAATATATAACTGTTTCTCTGCAAATTACCTCCTGGTAGAATTTCAGATGAATCCATCTCTAGATTATCTATCTGTAGATAATCTCAAGTAATACATTTTGACCTTCTTTAATCTTCAAATCAAGCAGATTTTTAGAAGTCTTTTCTAAAAAGCAAGGGCTTTTGTCTAGATGCTTAGTTTCCGTGTAGTATTTGCAGACTGCAATGTCAATATTTATGTAAAGGTTTTTTTGTACTACATTCTCTTTTTGTTTAATAGATGCTGAGGGTCTATTTTGATTAAAAGGCTACGCTGTAATAAAAAGAAGATATTAGTAAATGCAACTTAATTTTGTAATAATGGTAAATGTAGGTACATCTTGAGTTCAAGTAATTGATCATATTGTTTTACTTTCTCAGTAATAAACCATAAAACAGGAAAGTTTATACTTTATTACTTTCTCATAGAATATGTTAAGGATTTGGACTTAGGAGAAGATATAACAAAGCTAAAAAATAAAAATAAGAGTCTGAATGTCTGAGAAGGAACTACAGTAGTTCAGGCTCCACTTTGAGGTGGATGAGCATAGGTGTAGGATTAGCTTGGCTTATTGAAGCAGTTTTCAGAAATGAGGAATGTATCATGAAAATACCTGACCCTTGAATAAATATATGAACCACTTAAAAAGGTGGTATTTACAATGGAAAATGTGTGAGAAAGACAGTTATTCCAGCAGGAGATAAACTGTAGAAAGTACAGTGAGTCACAAGCAATGAATTGTAAAAGAAAAGCAGTAGTATAGGTTATTTTCTTGTCCAAAATGTCCTACTTGTCATATTAGGTCCTCACTGTGTGCCTTTGAATGCTTGTCCAAATGTAGTTTTTCAGTAATATTTGCAGTGAGAAGTTTGCAGGAGGTCATAATCATTCTCATTCATGTAGATAGGAAAACTTTGATTTTCTTTAGAGAGCAAAACTAACTTCAGATCTCAAAACAACTGGCATGATGTTCAAAATATGATTTCTTGTTTCAATATTTCTCCGCAATTGTTTCCCCTTACTAGAAGTGTCTGCATAAACTGTTGTGCGTGTAGCAGCTTTTATTCTAGCACATTACATTTGTAAGTATACATAAAAGTATATATAAAAAGTACGCTTGTTAATTGCAGTTGAAATATAGTTAAGATTTTGTCAGTTTTCTCCACATTTACAAACAAGTCTTGTGGGTTCTCTGTTCTCTTTGCTCCCCAAAACCCAACTCCTCAGTGCTCCCCAAAACCCAAAAACAACATAAATTCTCCCTACAAAATATTGTAATCCAAGTATTGTCATTGTGTTTAGGTTCTATAAGTTATTTCTGGTAATTGGTGTCCTGTCAGACTATCTTACTCAACTGTTGTTCTTTTTTTTTTTTTTCTTTTTCCACACTTCTCTTGTTTTATCAGGGAGAAAAGATAAATTGAGCAACCTGTACTGTCCCTAACTGGCTTTTTCGTTAATCGTCAAAGTCAGTTTGAACAAATAAGCAGAACTAATCTCACTTTCCACAATGTATGTAACTCTTCTTTGCCCTTTTTGAATGCCTCTTACTAGTTATGAACTCAGCTAATGCCTTGGGTTACCACAAATGTGCCCAAGATCATGCAAAAGTTAATGAGAATTAAATCTCCCGAGAAAGAAAATCCATGTCATTGCCATTCTGCAATGAGCACTTGGCCATTACAAAAATCTGGTTACAGCAGACGCCTACCTGGGAAGTGACTGTATTTCCAGAAAAAAAAAAAAAAGAAATTGACTGTATTTAAAAGGGACATGTATGAAGTAGTGCATGAAAGGAGGAGCACGGCTTTCAGACACACACTCTGCAGTCAGAGTGGGATATTTTCCCTGATTTCAGTGAAAAAATAAGTATGGTAGACTTGACTATCTAGGATGCAGTGTAGAGAGAGTGGGAGGAATTAGCATTGGCATTTGGACTCAACTGACACATATTTATGATGTGGAAGAAATAAAAAATGTTACAGGTACTTGGTGAATTTATGATACTACCTGGATTTATATACTCGGCTTGGGAGTTTAAACTGAAACAAAGAAAAAAGGGAAGACAAAAATGTTCAGATCAGGAAGAATACAACTATACGCCTGAAAACTAACCCTAGAGGAAAATTTTATTAGAAATGTGCTTTATCTGTGCAGGTGGAAAAAAAGATGACTTTGAGAACTTATGCAATCCTTCCATCTGCAAATGAAGATGAATATACACCCTCCTTCCTGCTTTAGATGTTGGATTTTACTGGGATCTAACCTATCATATTTATGATTAAAATTCTCAAGCGTACAGTTCAGCTTTCAGCAAAGTTAAATTCTTGTTAAACTAGGTTCCTGGAACCTTCATACTTGAATTATTCAGGAATCTTGTAACAGATATTGTTAAAAATTATACAGCACATTGTTCATAATTTCACAGGTGAAAGAATGTTAAATTCTTATGAAGTGCCCTCCACATTTGTAGTACCATCTCAAGGTCCAAGATCTATATGTGATAGAAGCTTTCATCAATGAGTTTCAATATTCTTGTGACACGATAGGAAATGTATTTGATCTCAATTTCAGTATTTGTTTTACTCTTGTTCTTTTAATGCTCTTTATCTTTGATTGCTTTTTGTATGTTTTTCTAACCATGACATTGTTTGTCCTACTTCCAGTAGTGCATGTCATATCTAACTTCTTGCCCTACCTAGTCACTCTGCTATCTCATATAGTCATAGACTCGTAGAATCATTAATTTTGGAAAAGACCTTCAAGATCAGCAAGTCCAGCCATCAACCCATCACCAGCATGCCCCCTAAACCATACCCCTCAGTGCCACATCTCCTCTTTTCTTGAAAATCTCCAGGGATGGTGCCTCCACCACTTCCCTGGGCAGCCTGTGCCAATGCCTTACCACTCTTTCTGAGAAGAATTTTTTCCTGTTCATTAATCAGGTACAAGTATTCTGACATCCCTTGCAAATGGTCTCTTTACCTGTGTCTGTCTTAATTATTATCCTGGATCTCTTTAATTTCTTCTGCTCTCATCTTTCTGTCATGTTTCCTTCCCCTCCTGGGTTTCTTCTTATTCTTCCTTGCTCGGTTTGTATTTCAGGGTTGACAGAAAAAGGGCTAAGTTACACCTTCACAGAGGAAACCTGTTGGAGACAATCTAACATGTAAAGTTAGTTTGATATGTAAAATGTAGTGAATAAATTACACAGCTTGGCAGAGTGGAAAAAAAGACCTCATAAAACACATAATTAAACAAATCGGGGCACTGAGACCTTCACACTTCACCTCATTTTCCCTCTGCTTTGATTATTATTCCATGAGGATATTTTCTGTGGTATTACTCGCTGTTAAGTGTCCCATTTTAGAAATGTCAAAACACTAAGTGTTTGCCTAAAGGAAAATATTCTACTCTCCAACTTCCCATTTTATGACATACTGGTAGTAAATTACTGAATATACATGCAGTTCTCTGTTTTGTTATCTTGAGCTTTGCTGGAGTATAAATTTTTGCTTTTTGGGTTTAAAAAGAATATATTAACATATTGCATGTGAAGTTCTTTCCAAAATAAAATTTAAATTATTTAAAAATTAGAAATACTGAATAAGTTTTACAAAACTCAGTTACTTGATTTTGGTGTACTTGGTGCAGTTTAAGCTCTTTTATTCCTTTTTCAGTGCTATCTGGCTTTAAATGAAAAAAGAATAAAGAATACTGTTTCTAAAAGGGGTAACTGGAGTCTTAAAAAAAAAAAAAATCAACTAAAAAGGCCAGATGATTATTTGGCAAGCTATTCTGGATGCTTTCCACTTTCAGAAAGTAGAATAATTATACAGTAGTAGTTAATGGTACTGCTGTCTTGACAGTCTTTGGTGGAAGCTATATGAAACTTTCTGAAGAAAGTCTGTTCTTCTCAGCTCTGTTTTGCTTTACTCCTGAACACTTCGGAAGACACTTTCTAATTCAAAGTTTGAATCCAATCTAAGATCTCTCATCTTTCAGCAGCTCACTTTGAAATACCTTACATAAAGTGACATCTGTGTTACTGTTTTTCTCGCCTAAAAGTTAAGGTATGTGTTACATACCTTATGGTATCATTTAGCATAAGAACATGTAAAGGCGTTTTAGACTACAGAGTTTTTCTGGGACTGTGTAAGGATGGTGCTGGATGGAGACAGCCAGAGGTACTGAAGCATTACACAGCTGCTTGTTGGGAACACTCTGTGCCATGGTTGGTCCCAGTGCATGCCTGGCTGTTGCCAAAAACACCGCAGGAGAATGCATGTTTTACTAACTGTGATAGGTTAAATCTAGTGTTTACTCCTTTTCCTCATGTTATCTAACTGTCTCTCCTGTTGAATTTTTTTTTGTTTCTATATAAAATACTTGAATATTCATTAGAATGGATAACTTCTGTCTTTCTGCATTATAGAGTAATTCTCTAGTTCCATGAATACCTAAGTAGAGCATCTTAAAACAGGATGAATTAATATATCACTGTTTCTTCTGGTGGGGTTGTGCTCTCAATAATGCCATTGCAAGTGAAAGTATTTCCACTGAATCTAGGAAATGTAAAGGAGCAGCAAAGGTACGAGAGGAGACCCAAGCACTGAGATCATATGTTCAACCAAATTCACTGAGCAGATGGTGTTTAGGGAGGCACAGAGAAAACAAAACACTCCAGGGAAATGAAATATATAAAAAATGCACTGATTTTTTTCTAAGTGAGGAGAATACATGGAGGTTAAAGGTTCAGAAGGAGGAAAAAAATCCTGAAAAAAAAATAAACAGGTGACAGATATGGTGTCAAATATTAGCAGGATCGCAGTACGTAAGAAAAATGTTGCAAGTAAATAACACTGTGTGATAAGAGACCCATGGAAGTGACAGTGGTGGGAAGAGTAAAGGCAAGGTTAAAAAAAATAAATCCATAAAGCAGTTCCTTCCAGGCCTGAAGTTATCATTACTCTCATGCTATGTTCTACAGATTGTTTATGATGGATCTCTTTACAGTTGTCTCAAAAGAGATTCAGAAAATGCTATGTATTTCAACTCATAAAATATCACTGTAATAAACTGAATATTCGCTGGTGGATGTTGCTGTCATTATGTGAACAATCTTAATGAAGTGTGTTCAGAATAAATTTCATGACTTGAATTATACTTTGAAATCAAGTCTATAATTTTTCACAGTAAATTGGAAAGGTATGTTGTTTTGACTTGAGGGCTGAAAAAATCCCAGTCTATTCTGAATTGATGGAAATAAAAATAATATTAAAATAACATAATAGTTCACATCCAACATGTAAGAATGTTTGTTGCTGAGTGACAATTGGGAGCCCTACTGGTTTAATGAGCTGTGCCAGATTATGTCAACAAGGTAAGTGTTACATGATTCCGGAGTACACTAAAAAAAAACCAACAAAAAACAAAAAAAACCAAACAACTATATCCTGAGCTTCACTTTCCTGATTTATATAATTATTTTGGGGGAGAAAAAGAGAGAATCATAAAATCCACATGAAATTGTATCTCTGGTCTTTCCAAAGAAAGGCTATTTTGACATATAATGTCTGAAACTAATAATAGAAAATATGATTTTGAGTGTATCTTTTGGTGTCTTTTCTTGTCATTGATTTTTTTTATCCCTGCAACACTGTTTTTATTCTTAGAATATCTTTCCTTTCCCAGTTCACCATATGGTCATCTGTTATTCTTCCTGATGATTCAACTATTGTACTCAGGCTTCACAGGTAGTGAGGACTTTCTGCTGTAATGTTAAAGAATATTGTACTTAGGTGCTCCAATCTTCTTAATGCTCATGGCATACTTTCTATCTACTGTGAGTGCCACTGGAACTAGGCTTAGCACGAAGGATTGAGAATACGTGGACATATTTTGGAGCATCAGGGCCTTGAGCTGTAAAATTTTCATAGCTGAACTCTTACTTTTTCTTACTGTGCAGTACTGAAAACATTCTTGACACATACTGTTTATTGTCCAATAGATTTTATGGGAAGCTAGAGAAATATATAGAGAGCAATGTCCTGTACTGTAGTTTCCTAAATGTATTTGACAGCAGTTTCTCTTTCTGAATGGTCCATTTTTCAGTCTCTCTATCATGGTTAGAAGACTTCTTTCATCCAGAAGGAAGAAAAATTAACAGAAAACTTCTTACTGTAAATAAACATAATGAAAATACAACTGCAGTGCTACAGAAAAATGTCAACTGGAGTAAGGGCAAGTGATGAATCAGGAATCATTTTTAACTTACATCCTATAAAGAAGTAACAAATACAAAAAATGCAAGTAAAGCTTGCTTATTTATTCATTTTTGAGGCATTAGAAGCTGTACAAGTTATTTTTTTTAATAGCTCTATACCAGCACATTATTTTTTGCCCTCTTTAAAGGGATTCAGATCATACTATCTAATATTACCACATGGAAGATTTCTTCTGCTAATGCAGTAAGGTTGAATTGCAATGAATGGAAGACCTTCCAACTTTTTACTATGAATTGATATACACCTTATACTGCATAGATTTATGCATCTTCTAATCTTGCACTTTAAAAATCTGATTAGTTTTAATGGTGCTATTCAAAATATGAAAACCAATGCAGTATTTGGCTAAGCAGTGTATTATATTCCTGAAGATAGAGGTTAACACTGTTGTATTAGCAAATTGAAAAACAGCACAAGCTTTATTATTTTGTGCATTTAATACGTTAGGGCCCTGTGCAGGGAACTGTCATTGACTGCACTAAAAGGAAGAGTCTGTCCATCAAATGCTATTTATTCTAAATCCTCTGAACTTCATTACATAAGTAAAAACTTATCTTTAAGAAAAACTTTTAAAACTTATAAAACTTAATTATAAGCAAAAACTTACTTATAAGAAGCTACATAACAGTAAAGTCATGCTTGTCTTTCTTTTTAAGATATCATTTGGAATGGCAGGAGATTTACATTTCATGAAATGTTATTAAAATAATCCAAGGTCTTGGAAAATGCTGTGCGGACTAGAGTCTTATGTCAAGGCTTTTTCTTTCATAGTCTTAATAATGTTAATAAAGAGAGCAAAGTTAAACTCTTCACCTTCAGTAAGACAGATGGGCAATATTTGGCTATGTTTTTATATTTAATTTTGATTTTAGTGGATAAAGTTAGTCTCAATCTGAAGTATTATCTCCTGGAAGACTGAGTTATGTTCTTCACTGTGTGGAACTGAATTTGATGTCTGCGTTTTGCACCCCCAGTTTATCACAGTGAATTTAAGACACTATAGTCTGATGAGAATTTGAGTATGTCGGAATGTTTATGAAGCCTGAATTTTCTCTGTGTTGACAATAGCAGATACAGTGCAATGGAGAATTCATGACTTAAATCCTAACTTTATTAATATGTAATTCAAACTTAAATAAAATGAAAAATCAGTAATTTTAAATAGACTTTAAACCAAAGTGAAAAAGGGAAGAGGGTTCAAAATGCATATTATGAAGTAGTATTTTCTTTTTAAATAATCTCCTGAGCTAAATACTAATTTTGGTTCTGTAACTGAATTTTTCGTCTGTCGATAGGATCCATGCCTGTTTATTGCAATGTTCATTGTCTCTAGAGACAAAAGAGCCAGGCATAGTCTTTCTGTAATGTATATGTCTGAATTTCACACATTTGAAATTTCTTTTTATCCTTTACCAATAGAAGTTTTAAAAATCTGATAGGTGCTAAAATAGCTTCTGCTATTATAATGCAGATATTGTAATGAAATAAGCAGAATCCATTACTGGAGTGTCTAGAGAGTTGAATACCTTGGACCAGATGACCAAATTTAGTCTTAATTCCTTTCTAGAAACAGACTAGCACCAAGGAATAAGTTTAGAAATGCACACTACTCATGGAATCGAGAACTTTTTGTTATACAAGTGAAATTTACTGTCTTAAAATTGTTAATCTTTGATAGCTAACTACTTTAAAGGTGCTGTAGATTTTTCTAAATGAATTACTCCCAAGAGTTTCTTTAGAACACTCATGCTGTCATGTTGAGTCTGTTGCATTGCTAGCTCTTGGATCAGTTTGTCTTTGCTTTTTCCCTGTATCCAGGAAAGCCCAAGCCCTGTGTATTTCCTCCTGAAGCTGCTTTTGTCTGAGAGCTCTTCAAGCCTTGTTCTTCATTTCTTAGAACAAGAATTTGGCTCTTGCTTTAGCAGCTGCATACAGTGACAGGAGCCTCAAAGTCCAACTCTCAGCTTCTGTCTGGTGAGGTCAGTCAATAAAAGTACAAAACTTAGTGAAGATCAAATGAATGTACACCGAAGTTCAAGAGCATACAAGTAGATTTCAGCTCACAGATGTTGCTTGAATAATTTTTAAAGCAGTCTTACTTGGACTTGCTGGCTTTTCTAGAAAATTAGATATTAAGAGCTTACAAATACTCTTGATCTGACACCTCCATTTTCTCATCTTACTGCAGTGAGTGCTTTGTGAGTTCTTACAGATAAAACTTGTAGGCTGAATGGGCAGCTCATGAGCGTCTGAACTATCAGCTCAGATCCTCTTGTCTGCTTTGCCTTCTGTCTCCCCACTTTCTTTACAACATCATGTATTACTCTTACAAAAATGCTGATCAAAGAAGACTTTTTTCTACTTTTGTCTATGCTATGAAGAGATGTGAAGAGATTCAATGTCTTCTAGGCATATTCTTGGCTTATTTTCATTTTGACAGTGTATGCAACTGTGTGTGTTTGTGCTGTGCTACTGTTTTGAACTCTGTCTGCCTTACTGCCTCAGGTCTCTCTCTCTCTCTCTCTCTCTTTTTTTTTTTAATAAGTATTTTGGATATGTTCTCTTGCAAAATTCTCATCATTTGTGATCAGGAACATTCTGTTAGATAACTTCCTTTGACTGTTTTTGGTTTGCTTTATCAAGTGTTGATCTTAATGGTTGTAAACATTCCTATTGCAAGAATTTATTTATTTATTTATTTATTAATCTCAGGTGAGGTTCCATGTGTGGTGTTGAATGCTGCATCATTTGCAAAGTCTCCCTTGGCCACCCTCTTGTACCTGATACTTTTTTTTCTTCCCAGTTCTATGCTGCATCTCTATTAACTACTAAAATTAGTTATTCCCTAGTAACTGTCTCTGATTTAGTTGTCTGAACACTATCAAGTATGTAAGCTGCCTCAAAACCATCAGTTAGGAGGTATCAGGCTCTCCTGATATTTCTCTGCTGAGGATGACTGCTTGTAGTTAAATTTTAATCTGGGCAAATTGGCATCACTGTTGTTTTCCAAATACCCCACTTCAGTGCTGGTAAAATTTTTAACAGCAAAATACTTACAGTGCTTTTTGCCACTTTCTCTGTGAGTGTCTGGCATGGGGTTAATCCAGTTATTAGCTGCATCTAGTGCTGCCAAATGCTCTGGCCTCCCAAATTTTATCTCGACTTGAGGCCCATTTCCTGGCCTTACACAGCACCACATGCATCCCTACAGCTAAACTTGCTTGTTTTGGTCTTGCAGGGAAGAGGATCTTGCTAACTCTGTTCCCTCAACTGTCCAGTTCTTGACACAACTCAGTATCAAACCAGGACGCATGCTAACAGTAAAACAGGATGGATAGTCACAGACAAGTGCTTGAGTATGTTCTCCGGTCCTGTTTATTTTACTACCCTAGAGTAATAATAATGTGTTAGATTGATGTATACAGCAAGTTTGACTTTGAAAGATTCAGTTTCTCTGGAGTTGGAGCTGATTTGCTTTACTTTATAGTCCCAAATATCAAGCAGTTAGGTATTCCCCAGGACAGGAGGAAACCCACATTCAGATCTCTTTTAAGCCGTATTTGGAGCAAAGATTTGAGCTTTGATCTCCTTCCTCTGAAGCCCTAGGCTTGCAGACTCAGTCTGTATGTAGTCCAATGAATATTTAATTACTAAAAAGTGGAATAGTGTTTACAGAACACATTTTGATGTATTGCAGTTTTCCAGCTGAAAAATAATTATTTCAGTGGATCTAATTTTAACACTTGAATTCTTTGCTAACTTAACTGAAAAAAATTAATTCAATGACTACAAATGTTGTATAGTAACTGAAAGAAAGGGTTGTGAACATTGTGTGCTGGGATAAACTGAAGGTATCCCGCCTTCCAATTTTGCTTGTTTATAAGTTCAAAAATAAATGTTTCTGACATGTTTCTCTTTTCTGCTTTGCTCTGGAACATCATGTGCCTTTGGCAGTTTGCTGTCCTGGTATAAGTATTTCCATTGCTTCTGCAGCTTTAATCCTTTAAGAAAATTTAATTTCAGCTTGCTTTTTAGGTTGCTCATGAAGACATCCTTTAATTAATAGTGAGTATGAACTGGACTTTCCTGTGCTTTTGAGTGATTTATAATTAGTGTTCTAATTTTTCACTAAACTGCAAGAGAACTCTCCATTCTTTCTATTCAGTTTCACTTGTGGTATTTTTTCTTATGTTCTTTCAAAGTTATTCTCAGTTTTGTTCTTCTGGAAAAATACAGTAATTATACCCTCATGAATCACAGCCTCTGCCCTGTTAATTACAATTAAGGGAACCCATACTTTATTGTATTTAGATTTCTATATAAATGAAGACAAGAAGAAACAATGTGGGCTTTAGAAGCTGACATTATTTGCTCATCTCCTCCTTTATTATGCTGCTTATGTCTGCAAAATTCAAGATTCAGCTGGCAACTAGAAACATCCAGTTCATAACCTCCTATGTGATCTTCATACTTTGAAACAGGAGATCTTTTTTTAACATTTTTGCATGGTTTTCTTTCTGCAAGACTTTCTGTTTATCCTCTATGACATATTCTGTCCAAAAGTAATGTGACGAGTGACTCCTCTATTCTGGAACTATCAGGTGGTTCACGTATAGAAAATTGTACCATCAGATATCTAGGGTTAAAATTAAGTCCTCGTGCACATGTAAAACTTTAAGGATCAATCCCTAGAGACCTGATTAGCCTTTTTGTTGTTGTTCTTAGAAAAGCCTTTTTATGCATCACTGCCCACTGGCTTAGGTTCCAAGATAATTCAGTAATTCAATTCAATAATAAACAGGCCATCCTAAAATTTCTTTCCTTTAGAGGTAACAGTTCTCCTGGGTGATGGGTACCAGTGACTCAGACCTGCTTCAGGAGGTGAAGGAGCTCTTTTTCTGTCTTCTAGCTGTGAGCCGCTGCCTTTCTCTGAGCTATGCTGGAGTGAGCAGATGGCCCAATAACTCTGCTCCACATTACTCCCTTCCCTTGAATGTTTGCAGAAGTTTTCTTTCCCTTTTACAAATCCTCTTCTCCATCGTGAGTAGTTGAGGATGGGCCAGTGAGTAAAGGAGCTGCCTTTCTCTGTTCAGCTGGAGAGCAGTGTTGCTGGTGGCAGGGTTACTCAAAAGCTATAAAAGGCCAAAGATCTGGCCAAGGGAAGCAAATAAGAGAGCAAGGAAGCTTAATAAAGCAATCTGGAGGAAAAATCTGACAGGAAGGTGAAGCACAGGGGTAGCTGCTGTGCAGGCAGTTCCCCTCATCTACACAGATGGTCTTCCTGCAATCCTGTAAAGTGCAGCGAAGACTGTGATTAATGCTGGATGCTTAGACATACGGCTTCAAAACCAACATTCTGCTTTACAGACTTTTAAATTATGCCTTGCGGATTAGTGGAGGAGCACAGTGTTGCGTGTTGGAGATCTTCGGTTTTGTATTTGGGGTATCAGGAGCCTGAAGAGTGGATCAGTACCTCTGGCTGGAATTGATTGACAGGGCTGGACTACATTTTTCAGCATCTTTTACATCACTATAAATTAAGGCAAGCATTAATAATATATCCTATTGAAAATATGCAACTAAAAGGATAACTGCTGTTTTCAGGGACAGATGCCCAAATGTAAACAACTACCTCAGAATTGATGGATACTTGTTCTGAAGTTTAACTACACATAATTTTTCCTCTGTTTCCTTCCGGGTAAAAAGCTCTCCAGATATTTGCAGTGTCAGCTGGTGCTTAGAAATCAATGAGTCTCATCACAATGTTTCCTCTGCCCTGGAAAAAAAAAAAAAAAAAAAAAAAAAAAAAAAAAAAAAAAAAGTTCATTTTGGAACAGATCTCTTTTTCTTTGTTCCCTCCCTGACGATCCAATCAGAGATCCAACCTTCCCATAAATGTGTCCTATATATCCTAAATGTGACTCTTAATTGTGATAATGTCTTCTTAACTCACTACCAAGAAGATTCAGGTCATAATGAGGAGTTAGCCAGAGGCTGAGCAACATCTTGTATAGGCAAATTCAACACCTAACAGAATTTTTACCAAACTAATTATAGTCAGACATTAGCTGCTCTGCATGAACATTTTTTTTTTTTGAAATCTGATGAGGTGAGGTTTATATCTCAATACCAAGTTCTTTATGTATACAGATTTAAAGTATAGTGAAGTATATTTAAAGTATAACAAAGAACTTAACTAGTAGCTGTCATTAGAGAATCAGGGATGACAACTGTTAGATGTTTGGGATGACAGCAGTTCTGGGGCAGCTAAAGCTATCTTGTGGATTCTGAGGAACACTGGGGAAATCTTGTTGCCAACATCAGGAGATTGAATGTGAATTTCTTATTTATATTCTTCATGTGGTTTCTAGTTCCAGTCCAGTCTAGTGTGATGGGAGATCCACAAGGTAAATAAGAAAAATGTTAGCTAGTTTTAGGGTTTTTTTTAATATTTGTAAGTTTTAATTCAACTTCTTAATTTCTTCAGAGATATTTGGAGTTGAGGATGCTTATGTGGTAGCTAACTGTCATGGTGTTACGATTTTTGGTTATCGGTATTCCACATCATAACATCATGTAGTGCACTGGGAGTTAAAGTGTTCCGGGTACCTGTCCCCAAAGAGAAGAAGAACTACGTTCCCCAGAAGCCTGTTCGCTGTGTTGCTATCATTTCTGCTCAGGGGGAACAGATATAAGGCCTTGGTAGGTCATCTGACCGGCTCTTCTTCGTCAGTCTCTCTCCCTGCTGCTCTACCGGACTGCACATCTCACCTCAGCGTTATGGTGAGGCCTATCCAGCTTTTGGACAATCTCTCTCTCTCATTATATTTGATTTAGTAGTTTCAGTTCTAATTATATTGTATTATAGTGTGTCATCTTGCATTCCGATAATATATTTAGTAAATTGGTCTGTTTCTCCTTAGGTCGTTGCCACTGTTTTTAATTATTTTGAGGTCCCCTGTTTCCCTTTTCCGGAGGCACGGATTTTGCGAAATCCCTCCGCCCTGCTAGTCACGGAACCAGGCCAAACCAGCCCGTAAACTGTCGACATTCTGATTTTCCAGTGGACTGAACAACATGTGGCATGCGTATATGACCCAAAAGGAAAAAAAAAAACACAAAAAACAAAAAAACAAAACAGATATATTGTCATACTGCCACTATTGTAAACAGGGCTGTGACAAAGGAATTGGCCAGCTGTATGTGCTTGCCTATTCCAGGGCCTGGCTCCGTTGCTTCCTTATCAACTGGGTTTCTCCCTTGCCCCATTGTATGAATATGCTTCACAGTTTTGACTTCTCTGCCTTCTGTCAGGAGTTGTATTTAGCATCACTGTGATCACTGTTCAGCCAGCAACTAACTTTGGGTATTTTTCTCAGGTATTTTTGCCCTAAAAAATGGCCAAAAAAAATAAAATTGAATACTTTTTCTTTCCTTTTTCCCTTCATTCTTTTTTTCCCCATTTTCTGAGTTTCTTGATGGATGGGAAAATCAGAGATAAATTAACTATGCATAAATATTGTGTCATAGTCATGTTCAGTGAAATAATGATAATCCGCACTTCATTAAGCAGTTCACTTTATAATCCTCCAAAAAAGAGAGGGAGGAAAGAAATCCTCGTCTCTCAGTAACGGATCACAGTAAGGATTTAATAGCAGATGCTGTAGTGAGGTCTCATACTACTAAGGTTTAATTACATTTACAGAATGTATTACAGCATATCTGCTAGATTACTGAGCTGTAACTTGTCAAATAAATACAGCACAGATTGTGATAGCCGTGTTTTAGTGGAGTTTATTCCTCCCTAATTTGCAAAATCTAGTCAATCATAAGAACTTTCCCTGGCATTAATGTCAAGTAGCTTCATTCCGCAGCATTGGATAAATTAATTTTACTTATGTAAAGACTTGCATGCTGCTGGTGAACACAGCACCTCAATGTCTTGGAAACAGTTTGAGTTTGGTTTCAAAGCACATTAACACAGTGGGGAAGTGTGAGCAATTTGGTTTTACAGCACAGAAAGTTGGTGTCTTTGAATCCTTCAAGCTTTGAGAAATCCAGTGTCTGTTCCTCAGCTGGCCACAGGACAGGGGTGAATGTTAAGCCATGTGGAAAATTCATCTCTGCTATTGAAGCCAGATCACCCATACATGTGTGACTTGGTCCTCCAACATGGTAGGATCCTTGCTGTGAGGCCGCTGGTGGGGAAACTGTGTTTATGTGAGGCATTTCCTCCACTGCAGTGAACCATCACTGCCTACTTCATACTCAGGGTGCTTCAGGCTGTATGCCACCCGTTGATGCACAACCAACTTTGGCGGTGTGTGAGGATTCTGAGGGCCTCATGCTTCAAGCCTTGGTGATGGGATCTCAGCAGGGCGGTGGTAGATGGGAGCTATGTGCATATCCTCCCTGTGTAAATTCTGGCAAGTCTGTACCTGAAATCACAGCCCATTAGTTTATGTGGCAAAAGTCCTCTTCATCAAGATTAAGAATAGATTCTGAGTCTGTTTTTCAAGTACATGTACAGGTGATTTGAGTACATCCAGGTGCTGAGACCTGCTGGTAGAGAATGATGCGGTACCCTACAGCTGAACTATCTCACCTATTACTGAAGCCTGACCCTGGCTAACTCCTGCAGCCTGCCTAGAAATTTCCTGGGACAAGTCTTTTTACATGGTCACTAAGACTGGTGATCCATCTGACATTTAAATGCTATCTCATGTTGAACTGCAGTGCCTGGGGGCACTCAGTGACTGTGTTTAATTTGGTATGAAGTCCCTGAAGCATCTGACTTGAATGGAAAGTTTGTGCAAAAGTTGGAGCTTACTGAGATATTCACATCTGAGATAACTTCGCCTCTGTGACAGAAAGAACATTCATCTCCTTTATTACTCATTTCATTGACTGTTACAACTAGAGGTGATCCCATTCTCAGGAGAATTTTGCCCTTTCTTTTGGTAAAATGTAAAGGTAGATTTGACAGGAAGGGAGTCTTTTAGTTTTGCATCAGTGAAAAGATGAAAGAAAAAAATGAAGCAAAGATATAAATCTTGACTTTGGCGAAGCTCTATTTGGTAGGTGGCTGAATCACACAGATAACCAGCAGTGTTAGAGCTGTAAAATAAGCTGTTCAATTGAATCAAACAAGAACTTTATGCATATTGGTTGTGATTTGGAATGAAGGCTGTAGAAAGCTCACTGCAGAAATGCAATCTTGCAAATGGTTTTTACAGTCCCTTATGATGCACTCTACAGAAGATGTCAGCTTGAGAGAAGAAATGTGTTTGGCAGGGAGGGATGTTGGGTAAATGAAAAATGAGTTTGTCTTATGGCACCGTATTCACCTTGGAACATTAATACAAGGAAGTGCAGGCTATTTTATTAAATCATGGATTCTGGCATGGAATCTGTCAATTCCTTCAAGAACTTAGCATTGCTAAGTTGTCCATCATTCTCCCACATTTCACCTGCAAATAGTGTGCTGGAAACGATGTAAAACTGTTGACTAGTAAGTATCATGCATTAGTGTAAATCTCAATCACTTACATCAGCAAAGCTCTTAAAAATTAAATTCTGATTTAGTCCAAACTGTTGAATTTGCTGAGGACAGCTGTTACAGCACATTTTGATTAGTCCCGTAAAACAAAAACCAAAAAAGAAAAAAAAAAAAAAGAAAAAAAAAAAAGGAAAAAGATCTTCTAGCTGGCACATGAATTTGTTCAATCACTCATAACCCGACTGTTCTTTTCCTGTGGTTCTTTCACAACTGGAAATTTTTGGTCTCTGACAGAAGATACGTACACACCATGTATTTCACGTTGCTCATGATTCCACAGGCTGAGAAAGAGTCCAATGTCTAAACATCTCAAGAGATAACTCATAAAAAGTACTAGGAGGACATTAGGACCTGCTGTTTCATTTTATAAGCCAGCTTGTATGTAATATAGCCCCGAGCTTTTCAGTGACCCTTACTTATACCTTAAGTGTGTATATATAAGTATATATATACTTAAGACTTTTATGTGCTAAATAACTGAGAACTAAACTGAAATCTGTATAGAAAAATAGAAGATATTTTATAGATTATCTAGCTGTGGTCTCTGCCTTTCTCTCAGTGCTTTATAAATTCTGATGTTATTTCTTTAATCCTCACCAAATTGCTACTTTTGTGGACTGAGTCAGATGTGCAGTATTATTATTATTCATGTCTCAAGGACATGAGTCTTGCTTGCACTTCATACTGGTAAGATAACAAGCTTGAAACAAATATTCACATTGCCTAAAGAATTAGATAAACTGTTCAAGTGTATATGTAAGTACAAAATGAAATAATATTACTGCAACATTAATTTCATATTTTTTCCTATTAATCTTGTGATTTTAAATAAAGTGAAGAGCTACTAACATTGTAACTATAGCTCTGACTTCTAATCCTGTTTAAACCACATGCCTATCCTTCCTCACAGTGTAAATCTATGGAATGAATACATAATTTGTTTCCATGTAACTGTGGTGATCCTCTGGACTTTCTATTCTAGATCAGGTTCAATTGATGGAGTCTTCTTTCTTTGTAAAAGATGCAAAAAATCCTTATTCCGTTTATATGACAGAAATTGAATATTAGGAAGCAGTCCCCTGTTGTCCCCTGTATCTTTTCTGAATGTCCTTGTGCCTGTCTGGGTTAAGTTTAGTCTATTACTCCTTTGCATCCCTCAGCATTTTGATCCCTCTGCTGACTTAGCTCAAAACCTTCACAAAATTGAATGTAACAGAAATAGCTTTCATATTTGGTGTTGAAGTCATTGCTGTTTCAGCTTTCCAATTGGGCAAAGCTTGACCGACACGGAAAAGACAGCAATGTCCTCCCCATCTCCACACACACTTGTTCTTCAGAAATATCTACTTGGCAGCTCTTAGTAAGTCCTAAGCAATGTTTGGGAGAGCTTTCACTTCTGATTTTGTGAGGGTGATATTTCAATCTTTATGAGCCCAAGTTAATTACATATGACCCTGTGGCTATGTAAGCACACACCTCCTGAACTTAGCAGTAACTTGGCCACAAATTCTGATAGCAGCAAATCAGTGAAGTGCTTAGAGAGTACCTTGCAGTGAGGGGCTGCTTAGACCTTACGTGCTCCAGGGAAGTGTGTTGTGGGAGCTCAGTAAAGAAAACATTGATGTCTTTTATGCCTGTGTTAAAAATAATCAGTAATTCATCATCTCAGTGAATCTTTCTCTTCTTCTGGCCCTCAAGTAACATGCTTCAGGCAAATATATCCACTGTTCTGCATCCCCTCCAGAATATTCTCAGTTGCACTAAAAAATATTTTTTCTTTCCAAAACTCCCTGAAAAATCATGTCAATCTTTTTGCTATTTTAGTACCTAGAGTAAGAGAGGCACTGCTAAAAGGAAAAAAGCATAATGTGATTAAGTGAAAAGCTAAATGATCAAGAGAGAGGAATGTCTACTAAGCACTTTTCCTTTCTTGTTTCCTTTGAATTTTCCTGTGGACCATTTTCAGAAAGCACATACTGTGCTGGACGGTTATAAGATAATAGGTCAGACAAGTGAGGCAGTGCCAAATTACAATGTGTATTAGGCATAAATTCAAGAAACTTAGGTTTCATGTGCTTAAAATGGGCACCGAAATGGTTACTAAAAGTAGAATGGAAGTGGAATAATTTTAGGGGTAAGTCAGGAAAATGGTCTATTTCTTAATGAGTAGGATGAACATTTTCAATACAGTTTCGACACACTATGTTCTGATGCACATTTCTGTGTCCACAGTGTTCTAGTTAGTTGCTAAATGGAAAAACAATCAAATTACGCAATGTCAGAAAACCAGTAAATAATTAGAATTGTCTTGAAATTGAATTGATTATGATAGAAAAGAAAAAAACAACTTCTCACTGATTATGTGTGGATTTGAGCACCAAAATGAAGCCAAAAGTATCCATCATGTGAAATTCTAAATGAAACTACTTTGAAATCCTTGAGTTAGATGGCAGAAGCATGATACTAGTAACAATTTCAGTCTGCTTACAGTTGTTTAAACCTATCTCAGTTTTATTTACTTATTTATATGTGGTTTTTATTAGCAAAGAATTACATTACTGGGGAAACTGGAATGTAGAAAACACTGACAGACTTTATTAATAAAATCTATGAATGTTAGCTTTTTCATTAGAGAAAAATAAATGGTGATTTTTTTTTTTCTGCAGCCTTTTAAATGAAATATTTAATTTTAAAATCCGTTTCAGATATGTTTGAATATTTCTTGCTACAGTGTGTGATTTAAGGTTTTAATCTATGAAAATTTGCTTTTGTGTAGGTAAAACATTTGTAAAACTCTGCTTCTTTGTGGGCATATTCTGTTTCAGGCATTGTAAATGTACATTAAATATTAATTTAATTAGATTTATTTTTCATATCACTGCTTTAGCTTTGTTTGTGAGGTCTTCTAAGCACGCTGATTTAATTTGAAGAACTCTGGCAACCATCTGTATAATGCGTGTTTCCTCCAAGTAGCTGAAGATCAATAATAACCCGATTACATGATAATTCAAAAAATGTGGCTAGTTGTTACTAAGATAATGGCGAAAGAATAATCGGAAATACCTTACGGAGGATATACAAACTCTATGCGTAAAGCCTGCTCTTCTTGTTTTCCCAGTAACTGCCATGATCTAGTAGAGAAAGCTGCATGATAGTTTGGAATCATTAGGCAGCAATTGTAATTAAAAATCACCTTTTCTGTATTTGTCAGATGCTTTGACTACAGAAGAAGATACATATATTTATCTCATTTTCATCTAATTTTTGGTGAAGAAAACTTTACTAGATTTTAACTTCCTTTTCTATGAGGAACATTTTCCATCCCAAAGCTGATGCTCAGCATTCCTCTGGCCTTCATGCACATCACTGGTGCTTAGAATAGAAGTTGCCTCTCTGTTTTTTCAGTTATTTCTCCCAGGTGATAACTTGTGACCGGTTGGGTTTGTATTAGAATCATAGAATCGCAAAATTATCTAGATTGGAAAAGATTTTCAAAATCATTAATTCCAACCATCAACTTGACTCTAGGAAGTCCCATCATTAAACCATGTCTCTTAGTACAATTTCCACACATCTCTCAAGTACCTCCAGGCATACCTCTGGTATTGAAATATACCAGAGGAGCAGCCTGAATAGTAGGCCTGTTTGCTCAACTGCTAGACCAGTAATGGAATGGTTTTATTTCCTCTTTGCATATCTTTTATGCCATATTCTTAGCCAGTTCAGTTGCCTCTCTGTGCCCAGCCTGAAAAGTGGTCACTGAGACTGTTCTTCAGTTATGAAATGCTGATTTAAGAGAGATGTTCTGTAAAACCTTTCCATTTGATACTATGTAGATGAATTTATCTCTTTTTATCCTCCCTGTGATTAGTAATATTAATGAGGAAGAAACAGCTGGGAGCATTTTTCCAACTGGATACCCTGGAAAATTTTCTTCTGAGAGCTTTCCATTTTGAAAGCTTTTTTGCTTTTACTGATTGCATCTGCTGATTCTCATTAGACAATAAAATGCAGATATTAAAAAAAAAAAAAAAACTTTCTGCCTCTCTCTACACTGTGAAAACAGCAGAGAGAAAACTAATTTCTGTAGAACCAACTAATCAGTTAGTTGTAATGTTGCTTACCATGGTATTGCATAGGATACAATTAGTTTAGTTGAGATTCAGATGTGTAGCATTAGATATCTCTGGTCTAGGAGTTCACGGAAAATTGCATCTCTGTTTTACATGTGTGTAGTGAGTGCACCTCTCATATCTTTTCATCTCTCTAAGATTTTGTTATAGTCGATACAAATCTAGATAGTTGGCGAACGTTGGAAATCTCTTCAGCCCATTCTAGGTTGGACACCTACTGTCCCATCAGCTAATCTCCTCACTAATCTCCACTGGTAAGGGTCTCTGAACAAAGATATCTTGTGGTATTCAAGGTGTTGTGGGGATCCAAATTAACTGCAAATATTTGGACTTGCACATGTGACTCTGGATTGCTGAAAAACTTTAACATCCTTCTTAAACAGTGATTGTATGCCAAGCTGCTGTCCAACAGCTGAACTTCAGCATCTTACTCATTCTCTAACTTTTCAGGTTTTTTTTTTCCATTTGTTAGACTGGTCCATATAAGGAATAAACTCTGGGTACATGATAGTCCTCCATACCTGAATGGAGCCACAACCTGGGAAAGCACTGACAAGATTCAGCCTCTTCAAAGCTGTACATAGTCTCAACGGAAAAATTGCAGCATAATAAAAATACAAATATTAACATTGCAGGCCATACATGTGGAACCTAGATCTCTAATTTGCTTAGCTAATGCAGAGCCTTTTGCTTCCCTTTAATCTCCCACAGAGATTACAAGTTGCTATCTTTCCTAGAAGTGCTAAACAGACAATCTTGTGTTCTGAGGAGACTTCCATGGAACTGCACACTACTTCTTAGTAGTTGTTGCAGGATTATCAATAGTGTTTGTCAACATTCTGCAGGGAATTAGTCTCTTGTCAGCTCCATGTGGCAAAGGATGTAACAGAAAGCAAGTAAAGTTGTAGCATTTGTTTTATCCTTAAGATTTGACAGTTATCTTTAATGTCTTTTATCACAATGTACTGGAATCTTCCAAATCTTGCAGGTATGAGACACAATTCATTCTTCCTATCCCATGTACTAGAACACATAGACATTTTCTAAACATGATTGTAAATCTGCCAGGCCCAAAGCAAGGTAGCCGTTAGCTATCTGTTCCAAATGTCTTGCTGTTTTATTGTTTAATTTAGAATATGAGAAAAGACGGAGAGCTGAGTGCTTTGATGAATAAATTGGCTGCTGCCCAATAAGCTAGTGATGATGAGATTCTGTGTGCACACAGAGCATTTTTCCCCTACTGTGTGCTCCAGTCTACAGAGAATCAGAATGCCTGTGAATTTCAGTGTTCTGCCTTTTCATGAAACCAAACAAAAATGCATAGCAGGGAAAAATAAATGGCCTTATCTGTGATTCACAACATGGAGCAATATGTAGTAGCACCATCCTTCTTATGAATAATGATCGTAAGCCACCCTATGAGAAAATATATAGAAGCAAACCATATGGGCCAGATCCTGAAGCTTCAGGCAGACTGATGGCAGCTGCACCTTAATTCCTGCAGTTCTGAGCAGAAGAGCGCTTGCAGTCAGTGATTACTTTAACCTAACTGATCTGTTCTATATAAGTCTGAAACACTGCTCAGCTTCAGAGCCCCAAACCACTGCTTCCAGTTCAAATCTAGACACCTAAAGAATTGTCTGTATTGGGAAGTGTCTTGTAACAGGTTTTTGGACCTGTATCTTTTCTGTTCTTTGTATTGTCTGTGTGTGTTTAAACCAGATGTGGAGATGCAAAGTGATTGGCAGAAAATATTTAGACATGAAAGTCTGAGAACCATTAGTGTACGTGACACAGTGTTGTTCATTCTCAGCACTGTAGATGAATGGTTTCCAATTTTGAAAAAAAATGTTCTAAAATCTGATGCAGCTTTTTCTATATATCAGCCAAGATGATTTTCCAGCTGCACATGAGGAGTAAAATCAGAACATCGATTATTTCAGTTCAGCCACAATATAAAAGCTATTAGGTGGATGAATCCCCATTTTTTACTTTCTTATTGTCCTTACTGTCTTGAAGTATGTGATTCTGTTTCTCACAGATTATTCATGTATCTTTAAAATTGAATTCCAATGTGTTTAATAAATTCCTCCTTTTAGTTATTTAAGAAATATGTTTTTGTTTCTCTGCAAAAGCTTTTATAAATGAATACGATAAAGCTTTCTTAAAAGACATGACAGTAATCATATATTGTTTTCACTTTAAATGAACTCTGCTCATCTATACTTGTCATACTCACTTGCTCCTACTTTTACACTTCCCTCTTTTGAGAGTGCCTGTAGGTAACAACCAAATTTGTCTTTTTATTTAATCAGTTCATATTTAAACATAGTGAAGAATCCCTGGAGGCATTCAAGGCAAGAGTGGATGTGGCTCTGGGCAGCCTGGTCTAGTGGTTGGCAACCCTGCACATAGCAGGGGGGTTGATACTAGATGATCATTGTGATCCTTTTCAACCCAGGCCATTCTATGATTCTATGAAATGGGTTCCAGTCATAAACTTTTGAAAAATCATGGCCCACGTCAGGCTTCCCAAGCATTCAGCTAACACCCTGATCTGGCAGTCACGATCCAAGAGAAAAATGCACTGAATAACAATGCTGTGAGCCAGAAGTGCCACAGGGAGGTCACCACTTTATAAATTTTATTTATTCTGATTGTACCATATAAAAACATCATTTTGTATTCCAGTTGCCAGTTTCTGCCTTTTCATAAGCTCATAAATGCAGAATGTAAACATGTTTTCTTGTTCCTGCTTTTTTTTCCTTAGTGACGATGTATTTACCATGAACCACAAACCCTCCACTTCAGTAGATGCTTTTTTCCTACTTTTTTTCTACTGTTTATTCCAAGCAGGAAAAAAAGTATATACAATCTTGATATTTGAATATACTTAATGCATTGAGTGAATATATTTCAATGGGTTTTAAGGCAGTTAGAATCCATTAAGATTACCAGGGTAGCTTGTCATTTTCTGAAGTTATCCAGAAACTGGGAGTCAGAGGCCTAAGTTCTTCAGTTCCGAAGTCACTTCTGAAATACCTTACTAAGTCCTTTTTCCCCTGCTTAATAGAGAATGATTTATTTAGACTGTCCTCATACTTATTATTTTTAGCCATGCAAAGTCTTTAAGTGTATCCATTTTATTGTGTCATTTTACAGGAAGGACAGATTTTGTTCCAGTAATTGCAGTTGGCCAGAGAGACGCTACCAGAATTATCTATTATTACAGATACTGACATTCACTAATTACTGTCATTTTAGTTTGTTTTCTTTTTTACATTGCTTTCTGTACTTTGTCTCATGAAAATTATGAACATCAACCTATTCTGTGACCAGAAACAGACCAAATTTCACTGTGCATGTTACAATTACATTTTAAAGTCTCTCTATCCTAATTTTGCTTCATTTATGTAAGGAGAAAATTACATTTCCTGCATTAAGATATACCTTGAAAAACAGAGAAACATACAGTCATTTAAAAACAGATCTATTTTTACAGCGACAGAGGCAGAATGTAACTGCTTTTTCTGAACTCTTCTGAGAGTACTGCTCTTATTCATGTTTATAGTTGTACCTTTTAATAGAAATCTATTAGTAATGACTAAAATTACTCAGTTGATAGAGTTTTATGGATATTAAAGATTCTAGCATCCTTGTACCATGTTTTTTTCTGAAACTCCCAGTGGCCGCAAACACAAGATGCCTTTTGGCTGCAGAAGGTAGTTCCCAATGATCAGCAGGCAAACCAGGGAAGCTGTAGTAAGCATTGTACGAAGATTGTTCAGCTCAAAAGATCTGATGGAGGTGAAGGAGGCAATTGAATTGATCCAAGAGACTTCAGTAAATCAACAAGCCACAAACTGGTGTCAAGATAGATAAATGAAAAATAAAGCTGTTGATATAATAGAATAAAAATGATAGAAACTTTCAATTTGAAGAATTAAATTTTTACACAATATAGGATGAAGAGGAATAGACCTTTATCATTCATGATACTGAAATTTTCACTTTCAGTTCTTCCCAGGTCAGGCAGGCTCTGTCTGACTTACAAAGTAGTATGAAATAAAATGCTTGATTTGGATGGACAAAACTAAATTCATTTAACTTGAAATAAAATATTTGGTTTTTCTTTTTATAAGAAAGTTGTGTAGTTAACTTTAATTTATGGAGGACAGTACTTATTTAAGTACATATCTAAACTGCTTTTTGCTACTTTTATATTCTCTAATACTTCTTACCATACCAGCTTCAAGTTTTCTTTCTGATTAAAATACAAGGAATACTGTTTTAACAGGAAAAAAAGGCCATTTCATCTGTATTCTCCCCACATTTTTTGACACAATCATGAAAAGTTAAAATTTGTTCTGTAACTAGGAAGTCTCAGGCGGTAAATGGAGATTTGAAAATCATTGCTCTATTCTCCAATTGACTATGAATTTGTTTTTGTTTTTATTTAAATGGATTTGAGTATGTCAGTTGAATAGCCATTGAGGCCAGTGAACTGAACTGAACCATAATGAATGCTTAGAATTTAATTATCTTAAATGCCTTATGTTTATATGCAGTAGTTTGGCACGAATTTGATTACATAAATAGTAAAATTGTTCATTTAAAGCAGTGTTAACAACCAAATAATGGTTGTTAGTTGATGGTTACATTATGGTTAGACTTCACAATCTTAAATATCATTTCCAACTTAAACGATTCTATGATAAATGAGAGTTTTTAATAATTTAGTCATGGACTGAAGAACCAGGAAGGCTTTTGTGGTACACAACTTCAAACAACAACAACAACAACAAAAAGAAAAATGTGTAGATTGGAAACTTCTAGAACCACATCTAGATGAATATAAAGCTTACATTATAAACATATATAATAGTTTACAGTTATCAGCAGAATAACAAAAGATCCATTTTAATAATTGTTTTTAGAGTTTATTTTTTATGTTTCACAAGTCTGCAATATAAACTCTGGTGCTCTCTTTTCAAACAGAGAAGGCATTCTGATAGTAGAGCCACTACCATGAGCATGTCTGCTGCAAAAGGACTTAGGTCACATTAATTTTACCTCCTTTGACATCAGTGGAAAGAAATAGGTACTTCTGGAATGTACTAGCTTGACCCTCTCTGTATGCCTGTTTTCTTGTGATATGGATTGTCATTAGAATTGCCTATTTTTCTCCACTGCCTATGACAGGAACCTGGCTGAATTAAGTTCCTGTTAATGTCCTGCTTCCAGTGCTGAACTACTGAACAAGACAGAGGGGAATATTTGATGGCAACACTGTTTACAGTAATTTAAATGGCATTTGTTCACAGTTACTCACTCCTGTCTCCTGTCCACCCTTTGAATTGTACTAGACCAGCTACTCTTGCGGCCATGAATTGACCTGGAAAGTTTCCTCAATTCTCCTGAAGAATAAGCCAGAGAAATATTTTATTTTTGCCAGATCAATTCTTCAGTCAGATTCACATCTGTTTTCAGAAGCTGTTGAGTAAAGGAATGAGAAGACAAGAGACTTTTTGAGCTGGCATTGTTGCCAGAGAAATAGTAAGTCTCAGCCCAAGTTGAAGAGGTTCATAGTTATGCAGTCCCTGGGGGGAAGGAGGAGTGGTGAATAATTAATCATCAAAATGGAGAGATATGGAATTGCAGATCTTTGCAATTAAGTAATGTTCATTTATATTGCTTTAAATAATCACTGAATAGTCTTTCAGTATTGCCTGGTGCTTACTGAGTGATCTATGGCATATTAGTTCTCATTGTACAGTCTATATGTATGGTAAACAGGCTTAATCACATTAATTTAAAAAAAAAAAAAAAAAGCAACCTAAGCTATTTTCCAATGTGAATAGAACTTGACTAGGCTAGAGACTATTAGGAGAAGATGACTACGTTCATTTAGTAGGTCATGACAAAACACTTGATGAGCATACTTAAAGATCTATCCAAAAATAGTCTCTGACCTGTATGTGACTATTTTGGGACTGCAGAGGACAGGTATAGTCCCACAGGATTGAAGGAGGAGAAGCATAATTTATGGACTGGGATATTTGCAGTGAGATCTCTGTATTTTCGTTACTGACATTGATGGAGGGTACAGATTTGAAACCAAAGATTAAGTGAATCTAAGAATCACAAATTCTTAGGTTAGAATTCCTAAAAAAAACTATAAATGGGATGATGTGTAAAACCAGCAGGATAAATCCCTTAAAGGTAAGAACAAAAGTCTACTTTTAGTGGGAAGAGATATAAGAGGTAAATGGGAAAACAATCGCTGAGCCTCAGTAAGATGCAAAAGTGTCTGAAGGTTATAATGCATCATGAGTTCCATATAAATGAACTGTGTGATGTAGTTTTGTAGGAGACAAATTTAAGTCTTTGCAAAGATGCTTTATGAAAATGTTATGGTTTTATGATTTTTGGTTATCAGTATTCCACATCAGGAATCATAAAACCATGACAGAAATGATTATTATTACATCTTCATTCACTGCTGTTAAGATCTCAGCTAGAATTTTCTCCCTTTTTTTGAGCACCACCGCTCGAGAAAAGTATGGAACAACGGAAGTGTGTCGTTGTGACTGAGTGGCCTATGACAAAAAAGATTAAGATAATTAAGTCTGATTGCTCTAAAATAGAGAAGGATGTACAGAGACATAAAAACAGTTTATGTCTCCATACATATGTCGAGGACCATTCTAGACGAATATAAATAATGCCAAATTAAAGGGTAATAAGGGACAAGGTAGATTTTCTGATCTGAATATTTGGAAAAAAAAAATCATCTGACTACAAGATACTCAAGTATTGGGAAGAGAGAGTTTGTAAGACTCAAATTCTCTTACCTAAATATTAAAAAAAAAAATGTTTTAAGGGTGTAAATATATTTAAAACTACACAGCTGTTGGATTAGGTTCAAAGAATTTTGCATCCTTGCTTATGCTTTAAGTTCTGTACAGGGTAGGAGGTGCTTTACCATGCACAAAGAATGCCTTGAATTTAAAGGTCCAGAAGAAGCTTTGACAAGAATAGCCAAGCTATGTGTTTGAATTAAAGATAGGATGCTGGTACTGTTTGGAATTATTCTAACGGTGTTAACAGAGAAAGCTTGTGGCAGAGAAAATTAAATTCTGGGTGTGATCAGCTGGAAGCAGTAGCTGAATATACTCAACAGTATGAGAAGGAGAAAGTCCAAGGTCTTTAGAATAAACAGTATAGAAATAGTGCAATCAGTACAAAATTTAAATGTGGGTTTCACTCTTCTGTGATGAAGTTTATGAATGAATCCATTATAGTTTGCTTGCCTACCCAGAGATTTTAAGCCAAACCATTTCTTCATTGAAATATCCCAGATTACAGTATGCCATTCTAGTACATTTTATCTGGTATTACTGTAAATACATCTGATAAATGCAATGATATTATATTTAACTTTCAAGAATAACTTTGACAGCAAATTATTTGAAACAAACCATACTACTTTCAGAATGTTAATTAGTTTGCAGTATAACCAGTTATCTTGTAATATAAACCTAATTCTTTTTTCTATTCGTAGATCCCATGACAGATAACATGTAGAGTTAAAGAAAAAAAAATGGGACAAGTTTATTCAAGTGTGGAAAACAGCACAGCTAGTGTGTGGGGCTTCACTTTCCTCTTTAAAATGGAATAAGAAAACTTCAGACTTCAGTAACTTATGAGTGTTTTGGCATTTTCAGATCTGACAAAGTCACAGAAGTCTCAAATGCATTAAAAGAGGATTTCATAGTACAGAAACCACTTGGGGACAATCTTTGTAAAAGCTACAATTTCAAAAAAAATTTATCTGAGTTTATGTCTTTTTAAGCTGCAAAGGTGAATCAGACTTAGCCATTCTAATTAAAATATATATATGCAGGAATCTTTAGTATTAGGCTTGATTTGTATTTCTAATTGCGGCAAAATAATAGTTGTGCCTTGAAGTTAAGAATTTTTATCTGTGCTTGTACACCCATGTGTTTGTCCATACATTGGTTTGTAACTTCAGTATGCACAACAACATGTTTATTATTTTCTTCCATTGTATTGATAGAACCTGAGCTTCCTTTTGTCCCACTCTTTATGTATGTCATGTATGTTTTTATTCTGATATAGTACTTCTAGATGGAGTTCATATGTGTGGGGGAGAAAGAGGAAAATACTGGGTTGTAACAAGTTTGCCATATACACTGAGCACAAGAAATGGGAATTTTTGCACCAAGTAAGCTTTTGATTTTTGTTAATCTGGAGTTAAGCAGAAGTGAATTTATGACACAGGTTCTAGAGAAGGTCACAAGGGAGTTTTCATGTCTTCTATTCTGACATATTTTTATATGACATACATTATGCATATCTAACAAATACATAAGTTTAAGTAAGCATTTCTTGCTAGGTTTTAACATGTTTACTTTGGTGTGCACAAAATTTGTGTGCAGTTAAACTGAAGCAGTAGCTGCAGAAAAGAACATCTGGCCCTCTTCAGCAGCAGTATTTTACTCAAAATTGTGTGTAATATCCTGGTTTCAGTCTACTGAGAGACGAACTGATTAGCAGTTGTGTATATTTTAGATTAATTATGTCTTGTGGGCAGTATAGCATATGCTTCAGTATACAGAAGGCTAAATTTAAGAATACAGAAATTGCCTCTTGAGAGCAAATCAAAGTCACAGCAACCAAGCGATCTTACTCCCATCTGCTGTCAGGAAAGAGCCAAATATAAGCCAATCCAAAATTTAGACTACTCCCTCATGACTTACCACCATAAATTTTTGCTTTATTATATTACAATTGCCAGCTGTAACCAAATAGTTTGTACTCAGTGTAGCGATAGATACTATGGAGCTTTTTCACCCTTGGTTAGATTCTCAAGTTAATACAATTATCTGATAAGGAATGTTGTGTTCCATATTTCTTTTACTCCATTATTCTCTTTTTTTTTTTTTTTTTTTTTTTTTTGTAATATGTGAGAAGAGATATAATAAGCTATTCCAGCCACATGCAATCTAAGAGCTGTTTTGTTTAATTTATCCTATTTTCTCCTTCTATTTTTCCATGCAAAGTAAGTGCTCCTTCCTGAAAAGTTCTCATGGGAACACTGAACTTCTTTTGTAATACATTTTTATAGAAATGTTATGAAGAATATTGAGTAGCTAACTGGTAGCTTATAATTGTATAAGCAAATCAATAGAAAGTATATCATTACAGGCAATGAAATATATTTCCTTATTCCTTCAGTTACAGGTTAGTATTTATTTCCATGTAGTGAAAATCTTTATTTAAAAATTAAATAGGGAATTCCTATAAAGACAGTCCCCATTATTCTCTTCTTTCTAGCTTAACCATTTTTACCTCTCTTCAAAACCTGTGTTTATAGCATAGCTGATTTCAACAGAAGTAATACTTGTGGCTTACCCAGGTCTGTGCCATCCTATGGGCATCTGTTGTATGAGATGTCAGAGGTCTATGCACATTTTTATTTTTCTGCCTGCAAACTTGGTGATCCTAAGGGTCTCTTCCAACCTAATGGTTTTAAATGGTTCTCTGAATATTTTGTTTGTTTATTGTCTAGCTATAACTATTAAATTATTTCAGCTGATTAGCTACACGTTGGCTGAGAGATGTCTTTGAAAGCCTAATCTTTAGGATGCCAGGACAGAAAGGGGCTTGTCGGGCTGCTTGTCTTTGCAAATCCCAGAATCTACCTGAACCTGAATATAGAGATTAAACATTATCCTCAGGACATCTTCTCACATTCCCTGCAGGTCACAGTCAGTAGCTTTCTGAAGCTGCCATCAGTTGAATGAAAGTATGCACTTACTGAGCCATTACCTGGTCAAACATCCAGGGAAGTGAAACAGTGCCAATATTTGACAAGAGTTTTTGCTTGCTGACGTCAGACTTTTCTACTGCTCACAAAGTGAATGTACTTGGTTTTTAATTTTCTCCTCTGTGCTGTAATCTCTAGAAGGAAAGAAGCATTTCAAGGCTGTGCTGTCCTTATTAAAGTCTTGCTTTATTTAAGTAAAAACCTACCTTTTCATAAACAGTCCTGCTTTGTAAGAAATTCTAATTCTGAATAGCTTTTGCTGAACTGACAGCTCCCTCTGGACTCAGAGCCCTGCATGTCACACAGAAGCCCTGCTGCAGTGTTTCCTGCGTCACATCACCCTTTGTAGCCTGACATGAGGACTCCTCCAGGGGAACACAGCAGTATCTCTGCTAACAGATGGGCTTTTAATGCTTGCTTGCTGGGTGCTATTGCCCAGCAGACACAGATGAAATACCTGAGCATCACGAACTTCTTGGCTAATATATACTCTCTAAAATTTTTCTCAAATAACTTCTGTTAAATCAACCAAAATTTGCCAGGCAGCTCTTAGGTTCAAAGTAGGAAGAGGCATTAATTTTCACACAGATACTCCCTCTTGTCCCTCTTTTGCTTTGTTCCAGACTGTACTGAAATGTCTTGCCTTCCTAGAAAGCTGAAAGGCTTGATAACTGGTTTGTGACTTGGTGTCAAGCATCTCTTTAACAGTATTTCCACTTATAATTCACAGGTAGTGGTAGTATTTTATATGAGCTCTGCATTATGATACTGTTAGATAATAGATAAAGGGATCTCACTGAATTCCACTTAGTATGTCAAGTAATTTTGTTTGGGAGAATATCATGCATCATCAATGCTACCTTCTCTTTCCTGAGCTTATTAAATTAGCCTAATTCACAAACAGTACCAGAGGCATATTGCTAATATTATTCTGAAAACAGCTTATTTCTGAGCCTTAGTAGTAAATAACATGCATACCTAGTATTTATACTATTTATAGTATACTTGTGTTAGCCTGTGTCAAATAACACAACCCTTTATAATAGCAGGCATGAGAAACCAGTTGTAGTGCTATATGAAGTCTCTTAATTATTACCAGAAAGGAATCATATACAATCTCTATACTAGAAGACAGGACTTTTTACAAGTTCTTATCAAGGTGTTTTAGGATATGACACTACAATATGTTGTTTGGTTACATCGTGTCACATGAGGTATCTTTCTTGTAAGAATTGGTGGGTTTGTTGTACTGTAATATGGCAGCTTTCTGGCAGTCCAACTGGTTACTAAATGTCCTGTATGCTTTTCTAGGCCACTACTTGATATAAGACTTCCAGGAACTCATTTGCTCTTCCTTCCTCTTCCCTCTTACTGCATTTTATTGTGTTTGAGAGTTCTGGTTTTGGTCTATTAGAAATTTAATTCTAGCTTTATTTTATGCCGAGGTACACACAAATTTAATTTCTGCAAGCCCTATTTCCAGGGCAGAGTTCATTCGCTGTTTTTTCATATGCTGCTGTCAGACAGATAACTATGGATAGAGACCAGGTTTCTGATCTGCTTCATATAATGGAACAGTGATCGGCATTTGGCAGGAAGAAAGCAAGCACTTTCCCTGTGCAGAGATAACCTCGCAGCTGCCTGCCCTCAGAGCAGATATTGCTGAGGAGGGCTCTTCTTTTGCTTGGGTTCTTTTTGGCTTAATCAATTGTTCTATGTCTGGATACAGTTCTGTTTGATTTAATGTTGAAAATCTGAATTCAAGAGTCAGGAATATTTTCTATACCAGTTTCCTATGACCAGACTATGAAAATCCAAGTACAAAATCCTTTACCATACTGGTATTCAAACCACCTCTGGCTCACAAGAGCTATTAGAGGCTTCCTCCTGCTAGTCTGCAAAGCCTTTACAAAATGGGGTGGAAAACTGGTTTGTGAAGAGGCACAAGTACTGCTTCACCGAACTCTGAAAATAGCAGCCTGCCTGCCTCCCTCATCTGTAGCGCAGTAGGGGCGAGCTCTGCAATTACACTAATGACTGAAGGGCTGATCAAACAGCACTGCTCACCCTAAGGGGTCTTGTAAATAAAGGTCTATAAGGCTGTTGCAGACTTTTATGAAGTAGTCACTGCAATGGTCCCAGGGTACTTATTTGATGGCAGATACTTTGTCAGTGCCTGCATAGACCTACACAGACACCCAATGTCAGATAAGACTGAAAATACAAGGTCCCCCATATTTACTATACAGCCTAGTGTCCTAGCTTCTAACCCCTAATTTAGAAATGGCAGAATGTAAATGCTTTGAAATGCTAACTGAAGGAAGCGCTGAATTAACATTGGCAAGCCATCTTGGCCATAGACTTTTATTTCAGTCTCTTGAGTCATTCCTGGCTAGGTTTTCCAAGTCTCAGTAAATACATTGGACGCTGGTACATGCTCCTATTACTGCCTACACTTTTATCCATCTGTTATCATGGCACAATTCCTACTTAGAAGTTGGTCGAACCATTATACTTGTGTTCAGGTGCCAAGTGAATGTGGGTTTAGACAGTTACAAAAGCTCTTCTGCAAGATAGCTTTGCTTTAAGATAGAATTGCCACACCAATGCCACATGCTTCCTTACCTTGTGACATCTGTTGACACTGAAATGCCAAGAAAAATACCTGTGCACCTATACAGTGGAACTCTGTTGCTGATAAATGTTGACAAATTGTATTGCCAGTATTTTGCCGTGATACTTCATGAGGTGATATCCTTTTCCAAATATAGAATTGCCTTCTTGTTTTTAAAGCAGTTTTATAACCTGAAATGTCAGCCATTTCAGTGTCCCCTGTAAATCTTATGCAAGCATATTTCCAAGAATGAGGAAAAGGCTGTGAATAGCAGTGTAGTTACTGATATATGTTACATGAAAGCCTTCTTTTTTGGCCAGTTCTGAAGAGCATGACTGTTATCTGCAACTCCACTTGCAAAAAAAAACCACCACATTTCCACCTAGGTTCAGTAGCTATACTAATTAAGCAGTAGATAATTGATAACTAAGACTTATTACTACAGCTCATCAAAATACAGTTGCTTAATTACAGTATCATTAAAAAGCACTATTTTTTATTTAAATATGATAAACATTGTATCTTATGTTATTCCTTTACTCAGCCAATTCTTTTACTTGAATAAATTATTTTAGGATATGTTCTAAAACGTGCCCATATATAAGATGAGTTGTAGCAGCTTGACAAACTACTTGTCAGCTGAACTGTGGTACCTGCCTGTATGATACCTGACCACTGTTAAATGGCTGCAAAGCAGTTGGCATCAGCTGTTAATTAATTACCTAATGTCAACTGAGCAGCCTTAACTGGTGATAAGACAACCTTAATGGTAACAAATGTTATGTAAAATAAACACTACAAATGTACGACATGTTTTAAACTTCAGACAGAATGGAAATGAGCATTTAGCCCGGTGGTGTGTCTGCATTGGAAACCCTTAACAGACAGAAAAAACAACACCAACACACACACACAAAATTGATGTGTCTCAGTCTCAGATCTAGTTTCTGTCTCTCTTTCTGTTGTGGTTGTAGGCAGGGTTCAGACTTTTCTCATACTGATTACAAGGCCTTTGTAGTTTGGAGGATGTTCATGTATGCTCTGAAGCAAAAAGTCTTCCCATGGTGGAAGGTGATAATCTTGTATTTCTTCACTTACGTTTTGTTTGTTGTTGATATTCTGACAATGTGATCAAATTACACTATCGTTATTTATTACTGGGCATTTTCCCCCCAGAAAGGAAGCACACAGATGAAGCTATGTTTCTTTGTAGGAATGTGCACATTTTCAATCCTGTTGCTGCTGTTTGTCAGTTAATCTCTGAGCACCACAAAAAAATTACTTAAGTGTCCCATTGGTTTACAGTTTCTGTCCATGTTAAGCAATCATGTCTGCACATTGACTGTCACTTTGGACACATGAGATTTCATCAGTGTCTTTTATAACAGCCTTCAGGGAATGGAAATTCTTATCTCTTGCTTTCACTGTTTTCTTTCTCTTACTTTCTGTGCATGTCAGTGAGAGACTAAGGTTTTTATCTTTAATAAAAATGTTGCTGAATTAAATTAACTGCATAAATAAACATCAAATAAGTTCTCTAGAGTGGAAGTGAGTACTTTCTGAATGCTGGCTGAATGAGAAAGGAAGATTATGTCGTGGCAATAATTATAAAATCTATTCCATACAGACAAAAACATTTCAGGCTTCAGACATGACTGAAAACATTAGAGAAAATTTCTTGCTGGAAGTGGGTATGAAGCCTTTTTTTTTTACTATCCTGTTCTCTTAACATTTGTGAAATATTGACAGGTCAGAGATGCTGGAACTCTACAGAGTGAAAAAGAGTTTCATATTTATTCTCTACCTGATACCAACCAAAGTTGATTTTTCATATTTCTGTGAAGTGCATTTGTATTCTGTGGTGGATTACTTAAATATATATTCTCACTTGCATAAATAATCAACATTGTAAAAAGTTAAATCAAAATATATATATACATTCAAAAATTAAATATAACTCTTTGATATCTCTGATGTCTTTATATATCTTTTTTCTAAGTCTCTGGATATCAGGATATGATATATTTGCACCCTAGGATATGCCCATAATGGATAAATCTGAGAGCATTTTCTTGACCAAAGTTTTTATCTAAGCTGATATGCTTTTCAAGTAATTCTCGGTAGGGAGAACAAGCACTTTGAAATGGAAAAAAAATCCTTCATTCAAAATCTCACTGAGATATTTTCTGACATAGGTTTATAAAAACTGAATTGATGAATATTCTTGTTCATTGTTACCCTTGAGCAGTTTTCAAAGCACATTAGCTCAAGAAATGCCATCCTGAAGCTAACTTTCCAGTACTCTTTTTGTGTGCATACACTATTGTATGGAGCTTTTGAATCTGAGTCCGCAAGAGAGGCTCCAAGATATTGCATTCTGCTGTTGAACAGGGGAAAGATATTAATTTCATTAAAATCACTAACTTCTAAAACAATAGTCCATTTTAAAATTTAAGCATATCTTGATAATTTAGAGAAAGTACTGATAAATGGAATTATTTGTGGAAAATGCATCATGTTGATTATTTCTCTCTTTTGTAACATAAAATCTAGAGAAGAATAGAGATACCTTAATCAACCATATTTTTTTTAATTATTATTTTTTTAACCCACCGTAGGATTTTGTTGGTGTCAATGAATAAATAGTTTCTGATCAAACATTTAAATGATTCAGGAGGGAATGTGTCACAGAGTGACTCAAGGAGCATGCATCTCCATGAACAGTGCAATGATTCCACTGATGTGCTTCAAAAGAACCTTAGATCTAACTTAGCTCATGCAGAAGTGAACAAAGAAAAGTTTCTCCATTCCCAAGAGATTCCCTTCGACCTTATCTGAAGAGCAAGAAAAAATGTGTGAATTACTCTTTCAAGCTTCATTAAAAGTATTTCAGCAGATGGCTAAAACAGTGAAATCCTGCTTCTGTCAGCCACTTTCCATAGGGCCAAGAAAAAGCAAAATTCTTACACTTGTCTGGGCAATAACAAAGGAGGTTATAAATGTTAATCTCTCCCTATAATACAGTCAGTTCTTCGGAGTATTTCCTATTGAAGCTTAGGGTTCTGTTCCTATTAATTACTGGGAAATTTTGTGGCATGTCATGTAGAGTAGACTCAGATTCAATGCAGCTTGAGTACCAAGCTGTTCTCAAAAATGCCTACTCATACTTTATATTTGTTAAAGTGCACCTTTGATTATGGACAATAGAAACACTACCAGTGTCTGCCATTTTTGTTACAAGAAAATAAGAGTTTAGCTCTGATTTCTGATGGGATCTGTACATTCACAATTGTCATTTTGGTATGTAAGAGAGAGGTCAAAAAACATGTTTCCAAGAATTTTCAGAGATCATTACTTCATGAGTACTAGAAAAATAGTAGTATTTCAAAAAATTTGGTATATGCAAGAGGGATCAAGTTGATATAGAATAGTAAATTTGTCTGTTTTTACTGTACTTTTTAACTAAGTCTACTTGCTACTACAATTTAACTAGAATATAAGAAGTCTTAAGTCTACTTGTGCCTGTAGTTACATCTCATATAGTAACACACAGAATGAAATCTGATGACATCTGTCCCTGATTATGCTTGGTAAAGCTGATTTGAATTTTACCATAAGTCAGAATCAGTTTTGACTAAAAACAATACATCCAGTATTCTGAATTTGAATGAACTGTGATCTCTTAATGAACTGAAGTTCAGTGAATCAGGTCTAATTTGACAAATGAGGATATTGACAAGAAGTCGTTTGTCCTAGAAGAATGAATAAAAATAAAATAAAATTTCCATCTACATACAATTACTCTTACACAGTATCATTCACAAATTTTTTGTTAATGACCACACTACACTCTTTTAAGAGTTGCTGTCAGATGTAAGTCATTTGTCTTGTGCCATTATAGAACTTGTTTGTACTTTGTTGTAAATAAAATATTGAGTGAAATCAAAGAATCATAAAATGGCTTAGGTTGGAAGAGACCTCAAAGATTATCTGGTTCCAACTGGGTTGCTCCCCACCAGATCAGACTGCCCAGATGCCCATCCAAACTGCCTTGAACACCTCCAGAGATGGGGCATCCACAACTTCTCTGAGCAAACTGTTCCAGTGAATTGTCATTCTCTGAGTAAAGTATTTCCTCCTAACATCTAACGTAAATCCCCCCTCTTTTAGTTTAAAGCCATTCCTCCTTGTCCTATCACTATTAGATCATGTAAAAAATTGCTCTCCCTCCTGCTTGTAAGCTCCCTTTAAGTACTGGAAGGCTGCAGTGAGGTCCCCCAGGGCCTTCTGTTCTCCAGGCTAAACAAGCCCAACTCTCTCAGCCTTTCTTCATAGGTGAGGTGCTTCAGCATTCTGACCATCTTTGTGGCCCTCTTCTGGACCCACTCCAACAGCTCTGCATCTGTCTTGTGCTGGGGGTACCAGGTCTGGAGGCAGTGCTACAGATGGGGTCTCATGATGACAGAATAGAGAGGGACAGTCACCTCTTTTGCCCTGCTGGCCACCTGATTAGCAAACCTCACCCCTTTATTTGTAGATGTGACCATGGAGACTTGCCCATACGGAAGATTCAAGGCAGAAAACAATTTAACTTGTGTCTGTCTTGGGATAAAATGATGTAATGGCTCTTCAGAGAATGTACTTAATGTCTAATTTTCTCCTTTAAAAATGTTTTAGGCCTGTGTTATACCTAATTTTAAGACAGATAAATAAGACAATGACTTGTGTTCTTGAAGCAAGTGCTTCTTTTCATACGCTGTGAAAGTAATTTAGAGTAACTAAATTTGTTTAGATGTTTAAAGACAGGTGAAATTAGTGCCAGACTAATATCTGTTCTGACTCTTTTACTTGAGAATGTGTTTATCCACTTGAAGGAGATGTAGATTTACAATTCTAAGGTATTTCATTCTTCTTTGGATTTCCCAGAAGAGAGAGTTGTCATTTACATTCCTTTATTCTACTACCTTTTCTATTCAATACCAAAATGTATTCTGCTGATACAACTGTTTAAGAATTTAGATAATTCCAATTTAGATTGGATGGTTGCTCCAGATATAAAAATATTAAAAGTTGCTTTTCCATAAAGGTTGGGTGGCTTTTATAGGGAATATTCATAGCCTGCAAACCCAGAAAGTTGAAATTTGCCTGTAAACACACACACATACATAAATAAAAAGCATTTCAGACATTGTCTTCAGCCACTGTTAGCTGAGAAAATCTAACTGATTTCAGTTATGGCAGTCTATATTCAAGGAATAGTTATTGATCCTTCTGAAGTTTAAATAATGTTATTGTTCACAGGTAACATGCAGGAAACAATTTCATTAATTTATAGCATACTCTGTGAATCTTCATTTTAATTGGTCTGTTTAGGATGAACTTTAACAGAGCTATATTAAATGATTCTTCAGCAGTTTTATGGGAAACATATAACTTCAAGCTACCTGTCATCATTATTTATTGACATTCTTTCCAAAGATAATTACTGATACACATTGAAATACATCAGTAATTTGTGAAGGTGACTATAGTAACTGCAGTTTTTTTGTTCTAAATGTGTGTTGCGTAAGTCAATGAATGCTCATAGCACGCCAAGTTCAGATACTGTTTTTCAGCTAGAGATCTTTTTGTATGGAAACAATCGTTGTATTCCAGTGTTTTTAGAAAATTAACTGGAGTTCTTATAAATTCTTTCTTTAGTCCTGTTATTTTGAATGACTACGCTCTATTTGTGTAGAATAATAATAAAAAAAAAAGCATACACACACAAAAAAAAAACACTAAAACAAACAAAAACCCAACATAATAAAAACATTAGTATGAGTTGTATTCCCGGATGAGAAGTGTTCAGTGTATTCTTACCCAATGCTTTCAAGGATTACCATAGAAAACAGGAGCTTCAACATTCATCACTAAATTTTTTGGCACATTTCCTTTTCCCTTATTTCTCTTTTCCAACAAAATATAAAGTTGAATTTCCTAAAAATGATTGTGAGCAGGTAGGAGAAGGAAATATAGAGTCAGAACTAGAGGTCAGCTTCTGGATTGTGTTTGGCTTACCAGATGGTCTAAAATGTATCATAACTTCTCCAGTTGATGTTGATTATTCCACGAAGTGCAATAGTGGACTGCAGCTTACTCTAACGAAACTTCTGAATTAAAGTCTGGGCACAACTTTGACATCCTGAGATGAGCAGGCTGTCATAATGCAATACTCATCATTTGTGTAAGACAGAAAGGTGGAGTGTAAAGAAAAAAGGGATCTTCTAGAAAAGGTAAATTAGGACTTCAGAAACAGAGTAGAATTTATAATAAATGGTCTAGATCAGAAGAAAAGACTAAATAGGAGTGAGGTAAATACTATTTATTCCCACCTCATCTGCTGCTGCATTAGATTCTCTGTTTTATTTTGCATCTGAACTCCATAGATTAGCCTTATGTTTACTTTCATTTGACATGACATTTGCATAAACTCACAAAGGGCCCATTTTTTTCTGATGACACTTGTGAATCTCACCATGTAAATGTGAGATTAAAGTCAGATATTGGTTATCTATCTATCTAGTGGCCCTGTGCACTGAGTGATAAACTGTCATCCTTGAATGCTGATATAATTTATACTTGTAAGGATTATTTTGAAAGACATAGAAAATGCCAAATTTATAATGCATTCTTGTCACACAGATTGTAATGAGAAGAGAAAATATCCCAAACTTGATTTGTTCTGGTGAAAATAGTCAGACTGTAAGGAGAACAGAAGATAGCATAAAAATGTACCAATTCTCTGGACTTCCTAAAATGCAGTCTCACTGTTGTCTTCAAATGCCATTTTCCAGGTTCCCTTGGTCTGCTCCATTTTACAGTGCTTTTTCACATGCTTACTTAGCTGTCTCTTAGTATCTCATTAGAAGCTTCTATGCTTATATAAATCTAGAGTGATCGCGCACTTTTTTTTTTTTTTGCACAGGAAAACATTTTACAAATATTTGATGCCTTTCAGTAGTGGAAGATGATGACACACTCCAGCTAATCACAGAGAATTTCAGCCATGTAGAATCAATCTGCATCAGGTGGTTTTGGGCAGCAGAGAAAACTGCCTTCACATTGTTGGGTGACATTTAAGAAAAGTTGCCTGAGTTTGAAGTACTGTATGATTTTCAATGTAACTTTTAATGGTTTCTAAGGCTTTCATCAAGTCCTTTATTTATTTATAGTCTTTTTCTTTGGC
This sequence comes from Pavo muticus, assembly GCA_016647715.1. Taxonomy (NCBI): domain Eukaryota; kingdom Metazoa; phylum Chordata; class Aves; order Galliformes; family Phasianidae; genus Pavo; species Pavo muticus. Next base: position 997,671 of record JACDJE010000280.1, on the reverse strand, counting down.
CAGAGTAGGATTTTTATTATTATCGCTCAGATTTCTGAAAATTCCATGAATTTATTTCCTGGCAGATGGCACAAAAAACTCTATAATGTGTGCCCATTTTAGATAGTCTTTTTGACAGAATTGATTCATTTTCTGACCTACTGATTAATACTGATTTGTAATAAGATTAAGCTGTTAAAATTATTTTCAGACATGAACTGAAAACTGAATGCTTTGGGAGGTAGAAAGCTTTCACAACACACTCACTAAGACAAGTTTTTTTTAAAATCAGACTAGCAAACATACAACTTCCTTAAAAGTTCATCAGGTTTTAGAGAGGAAGCTCTAAAAGCAGATTACCCAGTCCTACAGATACTTATTTTTCTTTAAGTGTATTGTTACCATAGTGACTGGTGTTATATAACATAAATCACTCACTGAAGCATGAAGGCTTAGCAGACAGAACAGCACTCTCTTCCCCCTTTTTTGAACCAGTGTTTTTCTGAGCAGGACCTTTACTGATGGAAAGAGAGTGAAAGGTGCCATCTATTAGCTGGGAGCTGCCCAAGGTCCTCTGGGTTTTGTTTTGCTTCATTCTCCAGCAGCTGAATTTCCATTTCATCTCGGTGATGTTAGTGTGTGAGCATTCATCTTGTCAAATATGCTGTGGTACAGTCAGGTTGCCATGAGTTTTGTGATGATTGCACTTTACTTTTTTATTAGTGTTTTCGTTAAACCCTTAGACCACTGCCTACTTGTGTTTATACTTGTGCTTGCTAGATCAGTTTATTGGGTTTGTTGGGTTGAATGAGTGAATCCTTTCGCATAAAACCAGAAAAAAATAAAAATCAGTTCTCTCACTCCTAATTTTTGGATCAATTTATCCTGTCTTTACCTAAATAATAAGTTTCCTAAAATACTCAGTGTTATTGCAGATATGGCGTTGTATTCCTACTGGCATGATCTACATCACTGATGAAATGCAGTTTGCTCTCTTTGCTGTCAGGGCCCACTGCTAGCTCATGCTGAGCTGCTGTCACCAGCACCCCCAGGTCATTTCTTGCTGAGCTTCTCTCAGCCACTCATCTCCCCGTCTGTACCTGTGTCCAACATTACTCCATCCCAGGGACAGCATCTGGCATTTACATTTGCTGAACTTCAGTTCACCGCTGATTGTCTAGTATTCCAATGTATCTAGATCCTTCTGCAAGGCCTGTCCTTTCTCTAAGGGGTCAACAGCACCTCCCAGTTTAGTATCGTCACTGAACTTGCTGAAGATGCTTTCAACTCATGCATCCAGATCATTGGTAAAAGTGTCGAACAGGACTGGCCCTACCATTGAACCCTGGGGAGCAGCACTGGTGACTGACTGCCAGCCTGATGTAGCCCTACTTACTATGACCTGTTGAGCTCTGGTGCTGATGCAGTGTGAGCCTATTCATCTTGCTTTTGGACAGTTTTTTCAGAAGGATGCTGTGAGGAATGATATGAAAGGCCTTGCTGAAATCTGGAAAAATTACATCCACCACTTTCCCTTCATCAGTTAAGTGGGTGAATTTATCATAGAAGGAGATCAAATTAGGCAGGATGATGAACCCATGTTGACTATGCCTGAAGTAATAGAGTGGCAAATGTGGTGATGAAATCCGTTTTTCAGATTGCTTACAGAAGTAGATGAACTAAGATGTAGGTTAAAGTTGAAAACCATGAGATTAAAGCTGTTTTGTCATTTCATGCGAAGTCTTAATTCAGTCAGCAGATATTTTATGTCTTGCTGTTTCTCTAAAATTCAATATTTATTTAACATCTTGCCTATCAAGGTCCAGGAGCAAAACAAATAATTGTTTCTATCTTCTTTTTCTTTGCTATATTTTCTTTACCTGAATAACGGGGCTATGAGCTAGACTTTTTGTCTCTATTAAAATATTATTTTGCAACAAACAGTGCTAGAATATTGATTACATTGATTCAATAGATGTCATGTTTATCTCTTTTTTTCTATACTTTCCTAAAATTCTGCCCACTCTTAGTGGTGTCTCTTTTTAAGCTTTTGTAGTCTGCTCTTAACACTGAAATATGGTGAGATTAGAATGAGAGAAGAAACAACATCTTCATGTTTACCGTTCACATTTCAGTAACAAATCAATCAACAGTAAGATCTCCCTAACCAGCTCTTGTTTAGTGAATTTTGTGAATCTAGCTAGGAACATGGGATTCTAGTTTAATTTCCAAAAGATGACTATGGAATGAAAAGTCAGTCAAATTATTTGCATGATTCTTTTTTTTTTCTACAATTTTATTTAAAAGCTTTTGTATTGCTGTTACTGCTCTGATTGCTTTTTTATTGTATTCAAAGCAGCAAATATAAATTAATACTGCAAAATATTTCAAGTAAGCGCAGTTGAAATTCAAGCTTTTAAAAAGAATCTACTTAGTTGCCATTGCAGAATAATTGGAATAATAGTATCAGAGTGCCATCTATAAATAAAAAGGGGTATTTCTGAAATAACTGATATGTATTAAATGCAGATTATTGAAGGGCATAATTGTAACTGCTTTGATGTACAAAAATTCACTTGTGCACTCTGGAAACTGCTTCCAGTTCTGCCCTTGAAGACAGATGTGAACTTTCCACTTCATTGCCTAGAGATGGTTTTTTGAAAAGAGCCCCGTAAATGGTTCATTTTACAAGCACACTGTATATTATTTTAGTGTCAAAGGCTTGAGAATTGATTACACAAACTATAATATGGATATGACAACTTTTGTTATCTTTTAGAATGAAATTTGAATTCTCTGTTCCTTACATCTGGAATTACGATCTCTATAACACTCTCTTCATACATTTGTGTCTGCAATTCTCCACAACTTGTATTTAGAAAGTCTCCTGCTTTATGTCATAATTTACAATTTCTACTAATAAATAGAAAAAAATGAAAAAAATGAATTTTTTATTAAGGCAAATACCTATTTTACTGAAGAGGTTACTGAAGAGGTTTAAAAATTTCTTTTTAAAATTAAAAAAAAAAAAAAAAGAAAATAGCTTTCTGATAAATATGATTTTTTTAAATTTCATTTAGAATGTAAATGAGAATCCTTAATTTGAGCTATGTAGGTTAATAAAAAATAAATGTAATTTTCAGTTTTAATGAAATGTTTCTTTGTTTCTTCAAGTACCATAAAAATCCTTGTAAAAAATTTGCTTACATGATATAATGGAGCTGGTATCCGGATAAGACCGTCTTTAATTTCATCACCTGGATTTTATTGGCTGAATTTGGACTACTATAGCCTAAGAAGAGAGATTATCACATTTTTTTTTTCTTTAATTAAAAAGCCTTCTCTAAATAAAAAAGTACACCAAAAAAAACCCCCATTTTTTTAAGAGTCACGTCTGACCCAAATGAGTTCTCTTCATTATGGTTTCTTCTGTCTTCCTCTTCTACTTTTTTAGTCTTTTTTGAAATTATTTCTACATGATTAGAAAGAGAAGAAGGAGTAAGAGGAGCAAGAAAGTAATGCAAAACTTAGAAGATTTTTTTTTTTAAATTTTTATCAAACAACTGAGAGTGATTAACTTTTCTTTTTTGTCATTTTTATCCCCAGATGTTTGTTCTCCTGTTAAAGCAGAATCTAGGGTTAAATTAGTTAGAAGCTAGCAGTAGTGTCACTCATCCTGGAAGACCACATCATGTTATGGCATTTGATGTAAACAGGGTCTTTAAAAGGATGTTTCAAGGGTTGAGAAAATCTTTCAAGGTAACTAAAACTTAAAATTCGATTTTCAATGAGAAAATAAGAATAGCAACTTAATTTGATAGATAGCTAATTTTAGTGCACGTAGCAAATCATGAAGAAACAAAACTATCATGTAAAAATTCAAATGAATGTTTCTTGTTTTTTCTTATTTGTTTTTACATGAAGTTATCAGGTTTTTTTTTTGGTTGGTTGGTTGGTTTTTTTTTTTTTTTTTTTTTTTTTTTAGTAAGGAATGCAAAGATAGAATTCAGTCCAAGACTTGGCAAGTTAAAAATTATATTCTTTTTTGTGACAGATGTTAATATTTTGAGCATAGATATAAATAGAGTGGCTTACTTCTGAAATGACTCTTGGACTCCTGTCTATAAAGTTAAACAAGCAATTAACCTTAGAACACAGTAACATTTTATATTTAAATTACTTCATGTATTTCTAAGTTTTATGCAATTTCCAATATATCTAAAAAATTTAATAGCCATTATAGCAGCAAATACCCTTTAAAAATGTGGTTGGAGGGGAACTATGATTTCAAGAGTAAAGCTTCTTTGCAGTTTCTTCTGATATTGTGAGAATGTTACAAGTGGGATGTTTCCATAAGACTAAGGTTTGTTAAATCTACCAGGAGATACAAAACCAAGGTTTATGATATAAAATACATTTGGACATTGTAAGATTTCAGAATAATACATTAACTCTTACTCTTCTTTTAGAATTATATCTGTACATTTTAGCCTGGTTTAACATACAAGCTATTTTCATGATAAAGCAAATTTGCCTGGCAAAAGAGACTGTGAGTGTAACAGACATCTACAGTTTGGCTACATTATGTAGAAACATATTGAACTTTTATCAATCACACAAATTTTGGTCTTGCCATAAGGCAGTACTTCCTTAGAAGATTTTTAAGTTTTAATATGATCCTTTAGAAAGACAAATATAATTAAAAATTCATAGTTTTACTAGCTTTTTATTTGTATTTTCTGCCTCTAAGATCCTAGTTGTCCAAAGATTTTTACAGATAATTATTGGAAAAATTCACTTTGAAGATGGAGATGTTCCTCACCCATAAATTTGCATATGTTTCTCAAAGAAACTCTCTAAGACAAAAAATGAAAGCTGTTGGTGTAGATGAGGGGATTTGGGCATTAAATGATCAAATGAGAGCAATGGCCATCAGGAAACTGGTCGCTCATAATATTTCAACTAAATATTCTGGAGTCTTACTCTTATTTCCTTCCATGGAGCTACTACTGATTGAGAGCACTAAAGAGACAGAGAAGCTAAGGCTCCTCTTCTAATTAGATTTGGATTGTTCATTATTTTTTAGCAGTCCAAACTTGTATTTATCTCTTATCTTTAATACTTCTGTTGAGAGTTAGCAGTCCATTAATTTTGGGAAGACTTACATGATTTTAGATTATTTGGATTATATAACATGGATTATAACTGTATCCATAGTGTCTCTTGAAAGTAAGCTGTCTTATTGTGTATGATTGTTGAAGTATATAGGATTTATTTGCCTATTAAAAGCCAAAAAAACATCTGCTTTTAGTTACGCTGTAGCATCACAGTATTTTAGGCTTTTAAACAGATTGCATTTCTATGAAAAAAAAAATTGAGAAAAAATTGTAATGAATGTTGGTTTGAAGTTTTCCAAGAAAAATGTTTTATTTTAATCCTTCATGTACATATTTGGTAGTATAATTTGGCAAATTACAAAAATGCACAGCATGTTCCCCTTTTTCGAGCTAGTTACAATTGTTGACAGGATTATCTTGCTGACTAAATTGCATATTCCTTTCAAAGACAATCTAATTCTGGACTGGTGCTCTCTTACTTGGGAATATTGTGTTTCCTTGACTGTGAATTATTCCCCAGACTTTTTGCTTGCTTCTTTGCCTTTTCCCTTCATTTTCAAAATCGTCAGGCACTTAAAGGATGCATGTATCAGTTACATGAGATAACGAACAAATGCTAGACATGAATCAACTCTCTAAATGATAAAGCCAACATTAAACACAAATGAGGAAACGGATGCATTCATACTATGGTTCTGATTAAAGAGAGACTGAAACAGATGAGATGTGATGGGAAATGAGTCAGCGTAAGTGTCTTCAGGTCTTTTGTAAATTGGACCATTTCTTTAGATATCAGATTACAGAATTAGGAACTTTCATTAAGCTATCAGTTTAAAGTTTATCTTTGCATGGTAGCGTGGGCTGTCAGCACACCTCAAAGTCATCCTTGAAGTGAAGTTCATCTGGAACACTGTGCTGCAGTCTTTCTCCCTGATCAGGAATAATAGGGCATTTGTCACCCCTTCAATGGTGTTTGTATCTGGAAATAATGTTCTATAGCCTAGGGAGGGAATGCTGGTAGCCATGGTCAAAACTTTAGCTCCTCAGTTAAATGTTAAAAGTTAAGTACCTGAGATAAGGCTGGATGGAGCTAGGAGTGCCAAAAACCTTCCATTGCTCGAGCATTTCCGTCTTCCTCTGTAGCATTTCATTTAAAGTGTTGATCTGCTACTTCCATTACATAAAATATCATGAAGATCCATCTTTGTAAAAAAGCCTATTTGTGCAATAGTAGACTAAACATGAACAAAAGGCAGACGTCTCAAGCTATCTTAGCAGTGTTTATTGTTTATGCAAAGCATATTGCTGAAATGTGCTACACATTAGTTTTAGGATTATCTGGTTTGTAAGAGCAAACAAAATGCAAAACATTGACTCTTCAGAGTAATTGTGTCTACTGATTTTCTCTGTATGTCTAAAACTGTAAAAATGGTTTTACAGAGAGCAGTTGATGTGTGTTAATACAAACAATTAAGGCTGAGATAAGATTTTATTTGTAGCTTATCATCAGATACAGATTCCAAGATGGGCTAAAGTTTTGGGGCTAGGCAGCTGGAAACATTAATTCTCTTGTTTACTACAGAATTCATCTCATCTTGTTCCATAGCTGAGACTCAGTTTAAGAGTAAACATTTTTCTCCAGGCTGTTCATAAAAGGTCATCATTGAACATAGAGCTGAGTAGACTGTAAACTCCTCATGGCATGGTATTGTTTGTTGTTTTAGTGCCATCTACGACTCCGGATATTTTGACAATTAAGAACAAATACTAACAATGATGTATGGGGAATACTCATAATACTCGTGCTCTCTGCTGATCAGTTATGTGACAGTTGGTGATTCTGTTGCTATAAGGTGTAGAAAGCAATTATTCTTTGAGACTTAGTTATAATAAAGAGTACAAAAGGGCATGCTAGGGCTATTCAGTGTCTACGTATAGCTGAAAAAGGTAATAATAACAATTTTAAAGTTCTGAGTGAACTAGATTGTAAACAAAGCAATCAGATTTAGAAAACTCTCTTTTAGTATAAAATCATTACTTAGAACACTAATACAGTCTCAACTTTCTTTGGTCTGTATAATCTTAAAGGAATTTAAGAATAATATAAATTGAGTTTGTATACTGCTGTCTAATTAAGCCATGAGAGCATGTTCATTTGTCATGGACACAAGTAAATCTCAATTGTTTTAGTTTAGAGATGAGAAAGAATTAGAAATGGATAAAGGTATACTCCATCCATGACAAAGTAGTTAGTTGTTCTCTAGATGAAACTAAAGCATTTGACTTCTGAGGCCAATCAAGAGATGTTCTGTGGGATGCAGTGTTTATTTTCACCTTCACAAATACATTAAGTACTTTGAGTTGCTTTCAATTAGAGAAAAGGAGTGCATAATGTATTGACATATTGCAATGCAAAATCCTTAATTGGCAGGGAGATAGAATGGTTGACCTATCATTTAAGCGAGATCACACAGCATGTGTGAGACAACTGGGGGATCAGGCTCAGCCAGCACAAGTCCTTGAAAGGTGGGTCCTGCTTAACCAACCTTATCTGCTTCTATAATTGAGCAACTCACCTGATGGATGACGGAAAGGCTGTTGATGTAGTCTACTTCAGCAAAGCCTTTGACACATAACACTCCCATAGTATTCTCCCGGAGAGGCTGGCATCCAGTGGCTTGAACAGGTACACTCTTTGCTGGATAAAGAACTGGCTGGAGGATCATGCCCAGAGAGTGGTGGTGAATGGAGTTAAATCCAGCTGGTGACTGGTCACAAGCGGTGTTGTCCAGGGATCTGTATTGAGGCCTGTCCTCTTTAATATCTTTTTTGATGATCTGGATAAGGGGACTGAGTGCACTCTCAGTAAGTTTGGAGATGACACCAAGTTGGAAGGAAAAATCAATCTGCCTGAGGGTAGGAAGGCTCTTCATAGGGAGCTAGACAGGCTGCATCACTGGGCTAAGGCCAGTGAGATGAAGTTCAACAAGACCTAGTGATGAGTCCTGCACTTTGGCCACAACAACCCCAAGCAATGCTACAGGTTTGGGGCAAAGTGGCTGGAAGACTGTGTGGAAGAAATGGACCTTGGGCTATTGGTCAGCACTTAGCTGATAGTGAGCCAGAAGTGTGCCCAATTAGCCAAGGCCAATGATTTCCTGACTTGTATCAGAAATGATGTTATTAGCAGGACCGGGGAGGTGATCTTCTCCCTGTACTTATCTCTGATGAGGCCACACCTTGAGTACTGTGTTCAGTTTCGTTTCTCACACTACAAGAAAGGCATTGAGGCCCTGGAGTATGTCCAGAGAAGGACAACGAAGCTTTTGAGGGGTCTGGAGCACAAGTCTTATGAGGAGTGGCTGAGGGAACTGGGATTGTTTAGTCTGTAGAAGAGGAGGTTCAAGGGAGACCTTATCACTCTCTACAGCTGCCTGAAGGGAGGCTGTGGCGAGGTGAGGGTCAGCCTCTCCTCCTGCATAACTAGTGATAGGACTAGAGGAAATGGCCTCAATTTGTGCCAAGGGATGTTCAGGTTAGATATTAGAAAAAAATTATTCTCCAAAAGAGTGGTAAGGTGCTCAAATAGACTGCCCAGGGAGGTGGTTGAGTCACTGCCCCTGGAGGTGTTCAAGAGATGTTTAGATGTTGTACATGATGTACACCATGAGACATGGTTTAGTGGGGAAATTTTGTTGGTAGGTGGACTGTTAGATTGGATGATCTTGTTCTTTTTCAACCTTGGTCATTCTATGATTTTCAACTTAAACACCTCTGACATTTTGGCTACTAAATACAAAGCAAAGGAACTGAAATACTTAGCACTTGCATGATATTTGCAAAATAGACCATTGCAGTGAATACTGGGTGTATGAAATTCTCAAGATGACGTGTGTTTTTTATTAAACTGGATGAGGAGAACTTTGAGAAACAGCTCCCTTGTCCTGTCCAGCAGTATGGAGTTGTTAGGATTATTGAAGACACAGGGAAAGAACTGTATATTTAGAACATTAATGCACATGTGTATTGCTTGTGATACTAAGAATGATGTCTACTGACAACTCAGGAACCAAAGAGTGTGAATATTTCTGTAAAGAACTAAGAAAATTTATTTAGTGAAGATTGCTGAAGGAAGATGATGTCCATTTCTTAAGTCTTAATAAATTTGGGTTGACAGGCTAACTGAAAAGATAGCCTAAGGCAAAATTAGTATTCAGGGCATGAGGTTAAATGAGGAAACATCAAGTCTAAAACTGAGGCATATGACTTCATGGTACAAAATTTAATTTTACAGAGAACCATTCTGACAGTGAATCAGGAGCTAGAGGGCTGGTGATATAAGAAGATTTTTATAGGTTCTTTTGTGATCAAATATCCTCATGATTATAAAAACTTAGATTGTATTACAAAGCACATAGCTTGGTAAAAGTATTTTCCATGTCTATATAACTTTATAACTTTAAAAAAGTAAAGTGAAAAGTAGATGCAAAGATAGCAAAAGTCCAGGAGCAAGGTTCATTAAATCACTGTGTATCTGGACAATTCCAGGTCATCTCACCAGCAGCGTTTACATCAGTATGGCAGGGAGGAATGACTGGTTCTTCCATCTCTTGACAAACATTAAACATAATTTGCTAATTCACTCATCATCAGCTGCCTTTGTTCATCTTAATTATCATTATTTTTCTTTTTAAGAAGCTTGTCCTATGATGTGCTTAGCGCCACTGTGTGTGAATCTAAGAAGGGGAATGTGAATGAGCAGTGAGGAGGTTGCAGTTGAAGAGATACTAAAAGGGATGAGAGTTAAATATGTGTAGAAAAAAATAGAAGCCCTAGAAACTGGATAAATTATCAGGAAATAAATTGAAATTATGTCATGTGGAAATGGTACTATGAAAAGAAACTGTATATTGAACGCCTTTTTCTTGATTTTAAAAGTTATTTGAATCTAGAATGACTTTGAATTAAAATTGATCTATCGTAATTATCTACTCAACTTTATATAGCAATCTTTGAGAGAAGAATCAAAAATACAGTGAAATCAGTTCTTTTTTCTTTATTGTGTTTATAATAAAAATTATCTAGTGTATTTAGACACTTAGGAACTCCTGATAATATTGCCATCTTAATTTTCATAGGTTAAGACCAAATTTGTTTCCATATGTATTAATTCTATTTTGAAATTTTAAAAAGTGGTTCACAGCAAACTCTATCACATCAGATGTTCTTGCTGAGAAATGCCGGACCAATGGCAATATCCTGGCATCACCAAAAGTTAAGTACTCTTGGTAGGAGAACCTACCAGTTCTTTTATTTATATTAAGCCTCCCACAGAAAAAGGCAAGATTCATGAAATCAAATCTAGAGCAGGTTCTGATACTTAGAACCCTGTAGTTCAGGCATTGTTTACTGCCAGGGTTCAGACCTGGATTTCCAGTCTCTGCTTTTGGTGTTACATCATTTATTACTTAATTAGTTTGTAATAGGAAATGTGTGAGCGTTTCTGGGATATCACACTTCTACCACTTATTCTAACTAGGTGCCACATTTTCTGGGCAAAATTCTAAAATATCCAGTTGTATATAATTGATCAGTCGTCTGTACTGATCAGTAATGCTATTTACATTATTAGCTATGTAATTACTATCAAAACAATTTTGTGCTGTTTTTCATATATTTTGTATTGAGTAGGTTGCTAAGTTAACTAAATCAGAGAAATACATTAACTGATTTGGTAAGACAATCCATCATCACAGTAGAAGGAATCAGAAACAAGCACTAAAAGATTTTAAGGTGCAGTATAGACCTTGTATTTCATTAGCAAAGTAGAGATTCATTATTTATTCTCATATCCAGAAGTTTTTGGAGCTTTTTCTTTCTTTTTAGTACTTTTCTGTATTCCAGTACAAAAAAACCCAAGGATCTCCTTGACAGAGTCCAGTGGAGTACTGCAAAGTTGATAAGGGGCCTGGAGCACCTCTCTTATAAGGAAAGGCTGAGTAACCTGGGTCTGTTCAGCCCTGAGAAAAGAAGAATGAAAGGGGATCTGAACAATGTCTATAAATATCTAAGGTGTGGGAGGCAAATGGATGAGGCCAGAGTCTTTTCAGCTGTGTGCAGCATTAGGACAAGGGGAAATGGCCATAAGCTGAAGCATAGGAAGTTCTGCACAAATGTGCATAAGAACTTCTTCACAGTAAGGGTGACGGAGCACTGGAACAGGCTGCCCGAAGAGGTTGTGGAGTCTCCTTCTCTGGAGATATTCAAGACCTGCCTGGATGTCTACCTGTGCAACCTGGTCTAGGGAGCCTGCTTTGGAAGGGGGGTTGGACTAGATGATCTCTGGAGGTCCCTTCCAGCCCCTACAATTCTGTGATTGTGTGATTCTGTGATTTCTGTCTTTAAAATTTCCTTTTTCTATTCTAAAGAAAGTGTACCCCAAACCTCACTAGGAGGAGTCTGATTTCTTCTATGTAGTAACTGGCTAACTGGCAACAAGATCTTATATGCAGATTTGTCCTTTTTTTTCCTGATTTCCTGGGAAGTACAATAAAAAGGGACTGTGCAGAAGGGAGCAAACAGGTGTTCTTCCTTGGTTACTGCCATATTAACTTAAACTGTAAAACATACACAAAAAGTCAAGAGAGAAAGGTAACTTCTAAAAAAATGCACAGAGTTTGTCAAAGTTAGAGAGATTTACGAAGTTAGAGGTAAAGTTACTATTGGTAGATTGTAAAGGATTTAGAAAACAGTACATGTTGGAAATACACAAGCAAATTTTGTACATAAAGGTCATCAATATTTCAGGACAATGTATTTTACTATTATGTTTTCATATGAGTAACTTTGTATGTTTGTTCTATCACAGGTACAGGAATGGCTGTGTTTAAACTGTCAGACCCAAAGGGCAATGTCAGGACAACTTGGGGATATGGGCGAGGTGCCACTTCCAAAACTAGGCCCTTCACAACCAGTATCCAAACCACCTGCGTCTCCTCAAAAACAGCCTGTGCCTGCTGTCTCACATTCCCCACAGAAGACTTCCACACCGCCTACTCCAGCAGCCACAAAACCTAAAGAAGAACCAAGCGTTCCGAAGGAAGTTCCAAAACTTCAGCAAGGGAAATTGGAAAAAACATTGTCAGCTGATAAAATCCAGCAAGGAGCTCAGAAAGAAGATGCAAAATCTAAGCAGGGCAAACTTTTCAAGACACCTTCAGCTGATAAAATACAACGGGTCTCCCAGAAGGAAGACTCAAGACTCCAGCAAACAAAACTGACAAAGACACCATCATCTGATAAAATTTTGCATGGAGTTCAGAAGGAAGACATAAAACTTCAAGAGGCAAAATTGGCAAAGATACCCTCAGCTGACAAAATTTTACATGGAGTTCAGAAAGAAGACCCAAAACTCCAACAGATGAAAATGGCAAAGGCACTATCAGCTGACAAAATCCAACCTGCAGCTCAGAAAGAGGACATACAACTTCAGGGAGTTAGGTTGTCCAAGGCAGTTTCAGCTGATAAAATTCAACATGGAATTCAGAAAGATCTAAATCTTCAACATGTGAAAATTGAGAAAACTTCTTCAGTGGAGAAAATCCAACAAGAAACTAAAAAAGAATCAAAACTTCAGCAAGAGAAGCTGCCAAAGACACTTTCAGAAGATAAAATTCCTGCAACAGTAAGTTCAGATCAAAAGAAACCTTTAAGCAAATCTGAAGAAGATAAAAAACCTGAGCTCCTGGAAAAAAGTACTCCACATCCAAAGGACAAAAAAGAGCAAATTACAGCTGAGACAGCAGAGCAGGTTACTGAACAGAAAACGGAAGTTGAAGCATCTTGTGACAAACTGCATGAAAAGAAACAAGAGGATGTTAAGAAAGAGGATTTGACAACTGGAATTCCACAGATGGTTTCAAAAACTGAAAAAGCGGAGGAAGAAAAAACTCCTGTTCCAGTGTCACGTCTGCCAAGATCTGACCATGTGGAAGCAGTGAGAGAAAAAATAGTAAGTAGCTTTTTCCCTCTAAATGCTTTTCTCCTTTGCTACAATTTAGAATCCCATCCTGATGTACCCTGTCATTTACATCTTCCTGCTCTTTATTGTTATGGATGATTGGATCGTCCGTATGAATGATACAAGATGATTCTCAATGACAGAATTACTCTTGTTGAGTAAGAATTTCACCAGTTAGTCCTGCTGTTTGCTTGCAGCTTTCCAATAGTTCTTGCATGATTTTCAGCTTAAATAGTTAAGCATTTGAAACTAACTCAAAGTTTCTGTTTCATCAGTATTCAAATATTTATGATTTATTTAACTGCTCCTGTAGACCCTCAAGGTTTTGGAGCTTAATTGTTGAAATCAGAATGTTTTCATAATTCTTAATCCCAAAAGCAAATAATTGAGGATAAGTTGCACAGTATTTTGAATGACCAAAGGATGATAAACATTTTAGGAATATTTTGTGATGCCTGAAAATGGTATGTTAAAATACGCAGCCTTTACATTTTTTAAATGCCTATCCTGTGTTTAAGTAGTGTTCGTGGTGAGCTCTTCATTCGGATCATTAGATGACTTTATAATAGAATGTACTAGAGGGCTGTATTTCTAAATAAATTCATTTCCTAAATATGAAGTTAAAAACAAGCCACTTGTGGGTAACATAGACAATTTGTTGATAAATGACAAATGATAGTTGATTTTTTTTGTGCATCGGTACTGAAAATTAGGTGCTGAACATTATGTTACTAAAGTAGGAAAAGGCTTAGGAGAAAAGTCCAATCTTGCCAAAATTATGTTTTCATATAAAATCAGTAAAAATATCAGGTTTTTGTTTCTTTGTTTGTTTGTTTGATAACCGAAGTATTTGGGCAGAAAATTATTCTGATTAGGAAGTCATGCTGTAGAGAGTTCTGTTAAAAATATTATTTTTAGAAATCATGTTTGCATTCAATTACATTTCCATCACGTGATGTGTTATATGACACAGTGGTATCAAGAGATGTGATATTATGTGGTTGTACTGAGAGAACGCAAATTTTGTTCTCAGCAACATAGTCAAAATCCTCCCTTCTGGAATAAACAAGAAAGAGATCTAAGAAAATGAAGTATCAGTTTGAGTATTTCATATTAGGTATGAGACTCTAGTGCAGCACTTTCCAAGAAGAGCAAGTTAAAAAAATGTCACTTTGGGGGCATTTTCTTAGTAACATACATCAATATCAGAGAACCTAAGAAATACACTTGATTTTTTTTTGTTTTTGTTTTTTGTTGTTGTTGTTTTTTTATTAAAAGTTCCATTTTTTGTGTGTTTAAAAGCTTCTGTACTGAAAAGTTTTCATCATTTTCTAGTCTCAGTCCTATATGGTCATTTTTGTGTTTTATGAGGATAAGAAAGCATGTGACACTCTTGGCAAATCTAAGATACATATAGTTGACTTCTGTCTCTGATAGCAACAGATTTTTATGGTAAATTAATTATTTCTAATTATCTCTTGACATATTATGTGGTGCATACACACCTGCGTTTCACTTTTTTTTTCACTTAATCACTTTCACTGCCTTCTACTTCCTGAGTTAACTCCCTAGATGAAGTTTAGCTTTCTTTTACCTTTGTCATTAGACTTTGAAGCACACTTAACTAAAGTTTATAAAGCATAATAGTTTAATTCATAAAAGGAAATACATAGATATTATCTTTTAAGTATTTTTAAAATTAGAACACTCTGAAATAAAAAGACCCCAAAATTAAAAGAATGATAATTGAATAGCTATTTTTACATGTACACAGACAAAAAAAAAAAGTTTTGTTTCATTCTCCCTCCCCCCATCCCCCTGTTTTCCCTCATTGGAAAAATAATATAAACAAAAAAGAATTAAATTCTAAACTTGGAATTTTGAAATTCTGAAGATAAGGCTGTTGNTTTTTTAATTTATTGAAGTATTTTAATGTTCACCCTACTTTACTTTGAACATTAGATACAATTCTCCCAAGGAAAGCATGTGACAGAAATGGAGGATGAAATAAAAGTTTTGGTATCTTCACAAATACTGTTTGGATAATTAAATGGTAATACTTAGACACTGAAGATTATAATATGTTTCAGGACAGAATCTTATGAAGGATTTCGGACAGGTGTATTTGTAAATAACGATGTAAAGATGCAGCTGACAAATGACTAATGCCATTTTATATCAAAATCTGTGAAAATGGTGATTAACTAACTCTTGTAGCATCTCAGTGAAATAATTAGATAACATTATCCTTATTTTGCATGGAAAAAAAAAAGTCAGCAACATGCCAACAAGGCTTAAAAGAAACTTAGATGATAAAGATCTGTTACAGTAAAGTCAGCCTTGGAAAATGTCACACAGATCTCAATTATATTTAGAGATCTGAGAACCTTTGAAATAAATGTGAGTTAAATACTGAAGCATTTTTAATGATTTGGCCTCAAAGTATGGTTTAGGATATCATAAAGCCATTTTTAATTCAAACCATTTTTTTTCCCAATAATATTTTAAACTGTAATTTGTTTGAAGAGAGATCAAGGAACAAACTATCTTTGCTGATGATTTACAGGTATTTTTTTTTCCTAATAAACTATCTTGTAATTACATGTGCAGTAGCAATTAATTGTCCTAACAAGGATGCATAGAATTCTTGGACAGTTATGACATACTGATTTGCCAGTGTGTAACAGTTGACTTGGAACTCCCAATTAACATAAAAGTAGTTCATTATATCTAAATGAACGTGTTATAATGGTGTAACTTGGATATGTTTACAACATATCAGCCACATTATGTAAGTGCCCTTATCATTGCCATCTCATGTTTACTGAAGAATGATAATGTGCTTTGGTTGAATACCTGGTTAGAAATTGTGATATTGTAATATACTGTAAATTGACATTATAATGCTCTTAATTACAAAACATGGATGAGGGAGACAAAATAAGTAAGAAGAGGATCATTTGTAGGCAGACTTTTGGGCACAGATTATTAAATAAAATGTTCTGATAATATATATTAAAAAAAATTTAGTAGTTTACTCAATCAGAGACAGTTTGGACAGTTTGCACATAAGTATATTGCTTCTATAAAGAGAATGACCTTTTTAAATTAAAATCATGAGTTTGTCTGCACAATAAATTTTCTGCAACAGAATGTAATCCATAATTATTCCTTTTATTAATCTTACTGACATATAAATAATTTTTAAAACTGACAAGACTTTTTTACATCAGTTTTCTTTTAAAAGAGCTCTAATTTCATATGATGACCAACTGAACATTTTTAAGTAAGTTAGATATCGTCTATTTCCAAATAAGCAAAAGCTTCTGTTGTATAATAGTTTTATGATGTACCGTCACCGTCATTGTAGAAATGTCACTGGAATTGTAGGAATACATCTAACATTAGATCGTGTTTGTCATTAGCAGAAGTTAAAGAAGTTGCATTACCAACAGAAGTGTTTTTTCCCTATTGATTCAGATACGTTTTTCATTCATTTTTCATCCCCTAACAGTTTTTAAATATATGTATAGCCCTTAGAAATGTTGTTTCCTCAACAGTTTTTTGTTTGCCTAAAAATCTTATGTTCGATACAATTTGTTTACAAGTTTGTTGATATCTTCACATATGTGATGGCCAATCCTATCCAAGTAGATCCCTGGTCACTGAAGAACAGATAAAGTTAATGACAATATCCTTTATCTCAGAATGCCTGAAGGAGGGAAAAAATGCACAAAGACCAAAACTTGCTTCTCATAAATTGCATGCATATTATCTCAAAACATGATATGCAAGATAATTTTTGCATCAGACAACTCTACATATAAAAATTATAGAAAATATATTCATATCATAATAGCCTTGAAAAGAAAGCTGGATTTTCTTGTCACATTTATTCTTAGGGAAGTCCCTAACTACTGTAGAACTTTTTCTTCCCCTTACTGTACAAATAGCAGTTTTGTCCACCATTCAATGTCTTATTATTTATAGCAGTGATGTTATGGCATACACTGGGGTTCATCAACAGGGCAGGCAATGGCAGCACTCAGTTCCATCTCGTCTCGTTTGGTCATTGAGTAGATACTACACACTGGACACATAGATAATGTTACTATCTCAGATTAGGAGAATGGCTAAGGTCGTTCCATGCCCTCTTGCCTGTTTATTTCTGAAATTAACTACTTATTTAACATGTTCTGTCTCATGATTTTTAAGTTGTTTTCATCTCTCTGTGGAACTCTCAGAGACTCACTTTCCCTACTTGGGCACAGACTGTCCATCAACTCGTAGGGGACTTTCTGAGCTTGAACGATGTTTGAATTTTCTAGAAGCTAATCTAAATTGATGACGTGCATAATTGGGTATGTCTTTGCAAGTATGGACATATTAGAAACAAAAAATTGCTGAAATTGTAATTGGGGTATGATATTTCTAGATGAAAAAATCCTTTGGTTTTAACTGACAATATATTTTTAAAAAACATATTTCAGTAAATGTCCCTTAAAAATTATTCTGTAATAATGGGGGTAAATACATAAAGACAAGTTTTAAAGAAAAAAAAAAAAAAAAAAAGCTTCTAAGTATGCTTCATTTTTTACCTGATAGGAAGGGTATGTATTATTTTACCTGTATGGGTTGAAGAATATCCAAAAGTACCTTTTTTCATAATAATGAGTTCTGAAGTGTTTAAGTGGTGATGGCTTCCCGGAGTTGTTTGGAGTGCTATTGGAGTTTTGTCCTTGTTTATGTATTAAACACAGCTTTATCACTTGAGTTGTTCTTAGAAATTATTGTTGTCAAATCTAATTTTTAAATGCAACAATTTTTGCTCTGGTATCAGATACTTGGGTTTATTATATTGGGTTCAGTATTGTTAAGAATAAATGTGGTTTCTATCCAAGGTAATATCTGATTTTGTTAAGTATGTAATAAATCATTTTTCCAAAATGGAGGTTACTAAACTAGATATTGATGAGTAGATTAATTTAATCTTATTGCTCGTGGTTTTAGTGGAGGATTATGTGCACAGTGACAAGCCTGAAGGCAAGAATAAGTACTTTAACTGTAAATTAAATAATGAAAAAAATGGACTGCTTTTAAAAAATAAAATAACTGATAATGACAAATATTTGTTTTATGATATTTTGTCCTTAGATGTAACTTTAGTGTGAATAAACATTTCAAAATACTAAAAAATTGACAGCGACTAAACATAAGCGTGAATGTACCTACAAACTATTATTAAGCACTGTCATGACTTTTTTTGTATTTGTTCCACATTATTTTCTTTTAAATGAAGCATAATGCCAATGATGCTGATAGGTCACAGATTTAAGTAAATTGTTAGGTCTACTTCAGAAATCATTGACTTAGATTAACAAAATTGATAAATAATCATAAAATCATCATAGAACCACAGAGTGGCTTAGTTTGAAGGGGACCTTAAAGGTCATCTAGTTCCAGCCCCCTGCTGTACTTAGGATTGCCTGCCACTGAATCAGGCTGCCCATGGCCACATCCAGCCTGACCTTGAATGCTTCCAGAGATGGTGCATCCACAGCTTCTCTGGGCGACTTGCTCCAGTGCCTCACCACCCTGATAATACCTGAGTGCTATAACAAATACTGAGATCACATCATATTATTAAAATCAGAAGACTTGGGATGCTTGTTCCCAAATTACTATTGAAGATGGAGACACTTGTTGGCTATGATGATAGCTAAGATAAGCTGTCATTTGGAGACAGATCTATTTTGTTAGTTGGATGATGAGATTATTTCAATGAGTATTTCACAGCTGCGAGAAATTAGGAGGCATTTCACATCTAGGAGAAGGGAAACTGGTGTGAAAATATTTGTTGTAGGATATTCTTGGTATTTTTTTATCCAAAGGAGAAACAGGTGCTTGTCATTCAGAGTGGTATAAAAGGATCTGAAGCTAGGTTAATGACCAAGAGTATTTAATTAGGATTAAGTAGGAAAATATTGGTTACAATGTTCAGTTGCATATGCCTGCCTTGTTTTCTTCCTTATTTCCTTTGATCAATAGCTGTTCTGTCTTGCTTTTATCATATACAGTTATACTTCCCTAGCAGCAGCTTACCTCTGCATTACAAACGTACTGAGAAACTTGTTTTTAATGAGCTGTTGAGAAAATGTACATATATGGGGACATTCCAGACCACGTTAACTCATGCTTCAGTACTCTGTATTTTTGTGTTACAATATGTAACACTTCAGAAAAATGAAACCAAAGCTCCAAAATTTGAGAATATTCACATATTTCTAGGGAACTGTAAAAGATTAAATGGGCAAAGTAAGGAGTAGACCCCAGAAATACTGCAGGCTGTTTGGTAAGCTATATTTATATCTAGAACTCTGTAGGCAATTTTGAAGCATAAGTAATTAAATATTAATTTAAATTAGCCAGCAAAAAATTTGTCCCGTGCACATATGAACAAACGATAGACTATCATTAGATTGGATTCTGAAAGCAATTAACTACTCTATTTGCTTTTTATTTGCATTTAAAATTTTACAACTGATAATATCATTTACTGATGTGGAAAATCAGGCAAAGCATAGTTAAATGTTAGCATAGTTAATGGCTTTGCAAAGCAGAATTAGTATTTAGTCATTTATGATTTAATATAATTTGACTTAAAATTTTGCATCTGGGACTTTAGCTCATTTTTTAGAAAAAAACACACATATGTAATTGCTTGGAGACATAAAGAATTTATATATAAGTATATACACACGCATATGTATTTATTTTTTTAGGAAAAGGAGGATGACAAATCAGACACATCAAGCTCTCAGCAACAGAAAAGTCCACAAGGTCTGAGTGACACCGGGTATTCTTCTGATGGGATATCAAGTTCACTTGGTGAAATTCCAAGTCATATCCCCAGTGATGAAAAGGACTTACCCAGAGAACCTATTCAAAAAGACACTATTTCACAAGAAAGTCCACCAAGCCCCTCAGATCTAGCTAAATTAGAAAGTACTGTCCTTTCTATTTTGGAAGCTCAGGCAAGTACACTTGCTGATGAAAAATCTGTGAAAAGGAAAGAACTTTATGAAACATACAGTGAACAGACAAAGGATCAGCATAAAACAAAGCCTTTGCCAGTCACTCCAGAGTCTTACAGTTCTGATGAGGAAGACTTAGAAGCTATTCAAGAAGGTGAAAGAACCATTGCAGCATATAGCAAAGGAGGTGCTTCATCCCGAACTGACTACAAGGAAGAAGATGGAGATGACACACCAGCAAGAAGACAACGCTATGATTCTGTGGAAGACAGCAGTGAGAGTGAAAACTCACCTGTACCAAGGAGAAAGAGAAGAGCTAGTGTTGGTTCTTCAAGTAGTGATGAATACAAACGAGAAGACAGTCAGGGATCCGGTGATGAGGAAGACTTCATTAGAAAACAAATTATAGAGATGAGTGCTGATGAAGATGCCTCAGGTTCTGAAGATGATGAATTCATTAGAAATCAACTCAAAGAGATTAGTGTAACTGAAAGCCAAAAGAAAGAAGAAGTGAAAAGCAAAGCCAAAGGAACAGCAGGAAAACATAGGAGAATGGCACGGAAAAGTAGTGCAGGCTATGATGAAGATGCAGGAAGACGACATTCATGGCATGATGATGATGATGAGACTTTTGATGAAAGTCCAGAGCCAAAATACAGGGAAACTAAAAGTCAAGATGGTGAAGAACTTGCTATAAGTGGAGGAGGAGGCCTTCGGCGCTTCAAAACAATAGAATTAAATAGCACACTAACAAGCAAATATTCTGAGACACCTGAACAACAGAAGGGTATTTTGTATTTTGATGAAGAGCCTGAGCTAGAGATGGAGAGTCTTACAGATTCACCTGAAGATAGATCTAGAGGAGAAGGGTCTTCTAGTTTACATGCTTCTAGTTTCACACCAGGTACATCACCTACTTCAGTGTCATCGCTTGATGAAGACAGTGACAGCAGTCCTAGTCACAAAAAACTGGGAGGGGAGAGCAAACAGCAGCGCAAAGCTAGGCATCGGTCTCATGGTCCTCTTCTTCCAACTATTGAAGATTCTTCAGAAGAAGAAGAACTACGGGAAGAAGAAGAACTGCTAAAGGAACAAGAGAAACAGCGTGAGTTAGAACAGCAACAAAGAAAAAGTTCTAGCAAAAAATCTAAAAAGGACAAGGATGAACTGAGAGCTCAGAGAAGAAGAGAACGTCCAAAGACTCCTCCAAGTAATCTTTCTCCCATTGAAGATGCCTCTCCAACAGAAGAATTACGACAGGCAGCAGAAATGGAAGAACTGCACAGATCTTCCTGTTCGGAGTACTCACCTAGTATTGAATCAGATCCTGAAGGATTTGAAATCAGCCCAGAAAAAATAATAGAAGTACAAAAAGTTTACAAATTGCCTACTGCTGTCTCTCTATACTCACCAACAGATGAAAAATTAATTGGAGTCCTAAAAGAGGAAAGTGGTCAAAAGACACTGAAAAGTGCTGAAGAGGTATATGAGGAAATGATTCATAAGAGCCACAAGTCCAAGTCTTTTCAAATTGCAAGTGAAAAAGATGAAGTATTTGAAAAAGAATCTTTATATGGTGGAATGCTGATAGAGGATTACATTTATGAGTCTTTAATAGAGGATACTTACAATGGAACTGTTGATACTAATCTTGCAATGAGACAAGATGAGAGTAATGAATATATACAGCAGAGAGGAAAAGAGAAAAAATTAAGAGCTTCAGAACAGATCTATGATGAACCACAGAAAATTACTGATCTACAGGAAGACTATTATAGTGTAGAGCCTTTATGTTCAATTGTGCCTCAAGAAGATATTGTTTCTAGCTCTTATATTATTCCCGAAAGTCATGAAATAGTTGTATTAGACAGCACAGTAACTTCCACCACTGAAGAAAAGCAGTTGTTAGATGCAGAAGCTGCTTATGAAGAGCTTATGAAAAAACAAAGAATGCAGCTAACTCCTGGGTCCAGTCCAACACAGCCAACTTCAGATTTTGCTCCTGCATCTGATATGAAGGTATCTAGTATTGGAGAAATAGTAGATAGTACATCTTTAACGTCAAGCACCACTTCAGCAATCTCAGATGTATCATCTCTCAGTAGCATAGCACTTTCTATTCCAGATGTTAAAATAACACAGCATTTTACAGCAGAGGAAATCGAAGATGAATACTTAACAGATTATGCTAGAGAAATTCAAGAAATAATTTCTCATGAAACATCTATGTTGACATACTCTGAGATATCAGAAGGTGCTGCATCAATTTTACCTTCTGATACAGCTTCCTTAACATCATCTACATCTTCCGTTTGTACCACAGACAGTTCATCACCTATAGATAGTGCAACCGCAGGTTATGTAGATACAGCAGATGCTGTAAGTAAACTAGCAGATTCTGAAGACATAATAGCCCAAGTTCCCTTTACATCTACAGAAGAGTACTCTGAAGTGAGCATGCCTTATGAATCTGTTGCCGGAGCCACTACAAAGCCAGCTATAGCCTCAGATATAGATACTGTGCATCAAGCTGCAGTTTGTTTGCCTGAAACTGCACCTTCAGTATTCACCACTACAGTTATAAAACCCAAGCAATATGCAGCTGATACCATTACTTACGATATCTCCACAGCAGAAAAGGATGCAGCCAGAAGAATGAAAAGTACAGCAGAGGCTGGCATTATCAAAATTCATCATGAAGATTCACACAAAGAATTGAGTCTTGATATGACAAGGATTAACTTGACTGGTGCTACATCTGAGCAACCACCCCTATGTGTAGCATCAGTTTCAGTTAAAGAGCCTGTATCAGAAACACCTTCTGTACCTACACCCAGAGTTGTAAGTAAGACCAGCATGGTCTCCATGCCTTCTTCAGCTCCTGCTCTAACATCCAAAGTATTTTCACTTTTTAGAAGCTCTTCTCTGGATTCTCCTGCACAACCTTCTCCACCCCCACCTCCTCCACCACCACCTCCTCCTCCTCCGCCATTACCTCCACCTATTTTACCCAAACCAGCCATTTATCCCAAAAAGAAGTCACAGATTCAGGCTCCTATGGCAACAGCTCCCACAATGGTACCTTTAGTCACAAGTGTTGCTACACTGGAATCCGCAGCTGTATTAAAGAATCATGTGGTACCTATCACAAAAACATACACCCCAACACCACCACCTGTACCACCCAAGCCGTCCTCCATTCCTGCAGGGCTCGTTTTCAGTCACAGGCCTACTGAAGTAACTAAACCTCCAATTGCTCCTAAACCAGCAGTTCCTCCGCTCCCTATAGCTGTTCATAAGCCAGCTGAAACACAGCCCAAACCAATAAGTTTGTCACTGACGTCAAGTATGACCCTGAATTTGGTCTCTTCAGCTGAATATAAAATAGCATCTCCCACATCCCCTTTGTCTCCACACTCTAACAAATCTTCACCGAGGTTGACAAAACCCTCACAGGAAACCTATGTTGTCATCACATTGCCATCTGAGCCTGGAACTCCCACAGAAGCTATCACTAGTCAGGCTGTTACCAGCTGGCCTTTAGAAGCGCCTTCTAAAGAACAGATTCCCCAGCCTATGCAACCAATTTTTACTTCATCCATGAAAGCCGTGGAAATTCAAAGTATGGCAGATCAGAGTATGTATATTGCAGGTGCTTTGCAAACTATTCCTATCACCACACAATCAACTTTTGAAAAAGTACCTAGTTCAAAATCAGAAGCAGTAACAACAGAGGTAGCCAAGACCACAGCGTCTGTAGTGAAGCGCCCAGTGCCCAGTGTTGGTTTAGGCAGTGTCGCTATTACTATACCTCCAGAGCCACTATATATATCAGATCAACCCAGGTATAGAGAGAATGGAAGATTCCATTCTTTGGGTGATGTCATTGATCTTCGCACTTTAACTAAGATGGATATTGAAATGAGAGACAGCTGTATGGATCTGTCTGCTGTTTCCATGGATGCTAGAAGGCAAATGCCCGCAAGTGATACATCTGGGAGGCCAGTAAGTACTGTTCAACCAGCTATAATAAATCTTAGTACTGCATGTGTTGCAGATCCTTCTCTGTCTATAGTCACTGAGACAGTAGCTGTCATGACCTGCACTGCCACTGTAAGCTACTCTGCCAGCACAGACAGCCTTGTGGATCTGGGACATGCAATGACAACTCCACTGCAGCTAACAACATCAAAACATTTTGAGCCTGCATACAGAGTAACAAGCAGCCAGCCCTTCCCTGTAAGTAGAGATGAAGTGCCAATAAATTTATCCCTAGGTACTTCAGCACATGCAGTGACATGGGCTGCTACTAAGCCTGTTACTGTACCACCTGTTAGTGTCACAAATGGTTGGACTGATCTCTCCACTTCTCAGGAGCCAATGGAGATTGGAGCAGTTGACCTTAGCACTACAAAATCTCACAGAACAGTTGTAACAATGGATGAAACTACTTCAGGTATCGTAACTACAGTAATAGAAGATGATGAAAAGCCTGTGGACCTGACTGCAGGGATAAGAGCTGTCTGCTGTGATATGGTTTATAAACTGCCATTTGGTAGAAGCTGTACAGCACAGCAGCCTCCAACTACACTTCCTGAGGATCGCTTTGGTTACAGGGATGACCACTATCAGTATGATCGTTCAGGGTCATATGGCTACCGAGGAATGGGAGGTATGAAACCATCTATGTCTGACACAAATTTATCAGAAGCTGGACTGTTTGCATATAAAAGCAAGAATAGCTTTGATTATCGAATTGGGGCAACTGATGCAGCAGTAGATCTTACCTCTGGAAGAGTTACTTCAGGTCAGTATGACACAGCTGCAGATCTTTCTTTGAAATATGACTTTGATGTTCCTCACCTCATTTCAGGATGATTTTTTATATATTATTATTTTTCCCCTTCTGTTGTTTTGTTTTCTTTCGGACATTGTGACAAATTATTCTGGATTACACATGTATTTCATTTCTTCATTTTACATATGTGTTTTGCACAGAGGTGCCTGCATGTGCCTGCATGTTCAGAAATGCTGTTTCCTTCACATCTAAAATAGATCAATAACCTGAGGATTTGCATGTGGTTTCCCCTTCCCATTTAATTCATCAAGATGAGATGACTATCAGAGTCCACAGAGCAGCATTCTTTTGTGGGACTGGACTGTAACTTTGCCCTGTAATTTCAGGTGAGGTTATGGATTACTCAAGCAAGACCACTGGTCCTTACCCAGAGACTCGACAGGTAATTTCTGGCATCGGGATCAGTACACCACAATATTCCCAAGCAAGAATAGTATCATCCCTCAGTTCCCCATTTGGCGCTGGAAGTGTTTTAAGATCATCCAATGGTGTTGTTTATTCTTCAGTAGCAACTCCAATCCCATCTACATTTGCCATCACTACACAACCTGGTTCTATTTTCAGTACAACGGTCAGAGATTTACCTACTCTCCAAACAATTGACTCAGTGCCCTCATTATCAACTTTGCAACAAAGTCAACCACTTCCAAGATCATACAGTTTCTTGACAACAATGGCAGCTGAAAAAGATGCAAGTACTACCCTTGATATTGAGACAGGCTTACCACCTCTTACTCTAGAAGCTATTGCCACTGAGCCAACCAACTTAATACCTGCTACAGCATCTGAAGTTTATACAGATGTAATCGAAGATGAGGTTGCTCTTATCATTGCCCCTGAAGAAGGCAAACAGCAGCAGCTTGATTTGGAGCGTGAACTTCTTGAACTCGAGAAAATTAAGCAACAACGCTTTGCTGAAGAGCTGGAATGGGAACGTCAGGAAATTCAAAGATTTAGGGAACAAGAGAAGTTTATGGTGCAAAAAAAGCTTGAGGAGCTGCAATCCATGAAACACCATCTCTTATTTCAGCAAGAGGAAGAACGGCAAGCTCAATATATGATGAGACAAGAGACATTAGCCCAGCAGCAGTTGCAACTTGAACAATTCCAACAACTTCAACAACAGCTCCACCAACAGTTAGAGGAACAAAAAATTCGACAAATATATCAATATGGTTATGACCCTTCAGGAACCGGCTCTCCGCAGACAACCACAGATCAAGCCCTTTTGGAAGGACAATATGCAACCACAGAAAATGGCCAGTTTTGGCCTACTGATGATGCAACCACTACAGTTTCAGGAGTGCTGGGTATCGAAATTCCACAAAGCCAAACATGGTATACAGTTCAGTCAGATGGCATTACCCAATACATACCTAGGTCTGGTATCCTAAGCTCTGTTTCAGAAATGTCTCTGAAGGATATTGATGTTAGAGAGGAGAAGCAATTGAAAAAGAGAAGTTCTATGCCAAAATTACGTGGTCCCTATGAGGAGCTGGAGGAGTCTCTGGAAGAAGAGCCCAGGTGCTACAAAAAGATAGTGGACAGTGGAGTGCAAACTGATGATGAAGACGGAGCAGACAGAGGTTACACAAATAGGAGACGGAGAACTAAGAAGAGTGTTGATACAAGTGTCCAGACAGATGATGAAGATCAAGATGAATGGGATCTTTCTAGCAGATCTAGAAGAAAGCCTCGTGTAGGGAAATATAGTGAGAGTACCACAGAGGCAGACAAAGCCAAACAATTATCCAAAGTATCTAGTATTGCAGTTCAGACAGTAGCAGAGATTTCAGTACAAACAGAACCTGTAGGAACAATAAGAACACCTTCAATCAGGGCTCGATTGGATGCTAAGGTTGAAATCATAAAACACATTTCAGCTCCAGAAAAGACATATAAAGGAGAAAGTTTGGGATGTCAAACAGAGACAGAGTCGGATACTCAGAGTCCCCAGTATTTATCAGCTTCATCCCCTCAGAAAGATAAAAAACGCCCGACACCATTAGAAATAGGGTACTCATCTCACCTTCGTCCGGACTCCACTCTGCAAGTAGTCCCTTCCCCTCCCAAGTCTCCCAAAGTTCTCTACTCACCCATTTCACCTGTTTCACCAAGCAAAGTTATAGAGTCAGCATTTGTACCCTATGAAAAATCCATCACTGATGACATCAGCCCTCAGAAGATGCTCCATGCTGACATTGCCAAGGTTCCTCCATCAAGCCCAAAGGCAGCAAAGATGATGCAACGCTCTATGTCTGATCCTAAGCCCCTGAGTCCCACAGCAGAAGACAGTTCCAGAGCTCAGTTTCAGTACACTGAGGGTTTCATGGTAAGAAGTATTTGTTTTCTTTTTTTTTTTTTTTTCAGTATGCAATTGTACAGCTGACTTTATTATAGCATGAGGGCTAATGCACTCATTAGCAGTGCCTATGTATGTAGTCCTTTCCAACATCTTGCTGAAAAGTCCCAAGGAATGTCTTCTGTCTAAAGCAAGGCTATTTGAGTCATTGCCTTGCCTGGCAATAGGAGAACTGAGATCACAGTCTTAGTGAGATTCAGGAAAAAATAAACAACAAATATTTGTTCAAAATTTGAATGGCTCTTTATGTTTTTAATAGTACTTAACTGCCAATAAAATAGTTACTAGCAATTCCTAGAAAATGAAAAGCATTTTCTTTTCTTGTAATACAACACCCAGCTCATGTGGCATGGTCTGTAATGTATTTACACCGGAATTACTGGATATGCCTTCTGAGACAGCTGATACCAGATATGTAATTTCATGATTTAGCTATCACTTTTGACCCGTGTGGGTTTTTTGGTCATTTGTGATTCTGTGGGTAATCTTATGTCCCAGTGTGTATGTACATCTTTTACCTCTTCCAAACTGAAGGTTTTCAGACCACAAATAGTTTTTTTTCCTGGTTTGTTTTGGATAGAAAGGATTATCAAGAAGTTATGCAAGTGCTGGAGGCTGTTTCTTACAAGGTCAGAAGAGATGTACTGGTTTTAGTTGGGATAGAGACAATTTTGAATAATAAAGGACTGACATTATAAATTTTCTATTTCTACAGTATTCTTTCTCCTTGAGAAATAAGATTTCTGATTTGGTAATCAATCCATTGTTAATGAATGAGAGGAAGTAGTATTGTTTAACGAAGAAAAACCAAACCACTCATAATTTAACGTGTTCTTGGCTGTCCTTTTGTCTGAGTCCATTCTGTCAATTGTAGGGTCAGTATCTAATTTGTAAGAACTCTAGGAGAACTGCCATTTGACTTCTGTAATTTTTGTCTTTTATGTTCCATTGTCTGTGAATACATAAGTGAGTCTGTAGTACAGACTGAATAGAATAAAGTGGTTTTGTCCTTCTGTGTTTGATATTTTGTAGTGACTAGGTTTGTCTGGGTATACCCTACGAGAACCTCATTGTAAGCAGTTTCTACAGCTTTACATATTTGTTCAGATATTAAGTACTTCCTGTGCTATCACTGCTTAAAACCATTATTTGAAGTTTGAAGAGAAAACTGTAGTCTTGGCACTGGTACTCCATATCAACATCATTCTCTAATGCAGGATTAACAGCTTGAAAAACGGTAGCATGAACACTCCTTTCATATAGGACAGCACCTTGAAGAATTTTGTGCAGATACCTTATAACCTTATAAAAGGTTGAGTTGTACTTGATGTTGGAGAGTTGTTGTAGTATTGTAAAATAATTGGCAGTGCAATGAAACTATTACTGAGGATGAATGATTCACTTCACTTATTTTATAGATGCATATAGATGTAACACGGATTGTATTCTTTATACAGTGATGGATGATGATAAATTCTATAAAGTACTGATTTTTTTAGAAGTGTTTATGCTGGAGTTTGAGCACGTACAGTATTCATTAATGAAGACATGGAAACAAAAATCTTGCTTTCATTACTTACCCACATGATTGTTACCATTTTGCTCTGATCCCAAACAGTTATAAACTACACTGTTTATACTACGCAGTCATCAAGCAGACTATAGTCCATGTCTCAAAGTATTTACAATCTAAATCAATGAGATGGACATTTTTCTGGAACTTGAACTGCAAGTTGACTAATGCAAGGAAATTAAAAATCTTCCATGTTTTTAAAGTGGACTGCACTAACCGTGTCTTAAGGCATGTGGTGGGGAAACTGCTCCACAAACCTCCCATGGCCATCATGGCAGCTTTCAACCCTGATGTTATGTCAAGCACTAAGTGTGTTTTCCCTTCTCTGATACAGGCTCTTGTGTTCAGTTAGCTTAGGCTGGAATGAGTTGAAAAATAAGGGAGCAGAAGTTATACATGATAAAAAGAATACTTAGGAAGATTCAGAAAGTAATCTAATGATATCATCAGCATCTGGAAATATGGACATAATTTGCGTTGGCATTATCTGTGTGAGTTTCGGTTCTTAATTACTCAATCCAGCTGTACTAGGAAGGGAGGATCTTCAGTTTCCAGAAGACTTCCAGTATTCTTTCCAGTATAACTATAATTTTTGATACCAACTAAAACCTGGTGTTAGAACTTAGCATCTCAGAAGTACAGGAAAAAGTGGACAGTGTTTTCTTCTTTTATGCCTTAATATTCTTACTCAAAAATTCCTCCTGATAATATATACATAGTGGCACTGCTGAGAAAGTATAAACCTTGATGACATTGTTTTTCTACTGCAGATTTATGTTGTTACAACATGTTGTTATACTGAAGTTTAAATGCAAGATCATCTGTGGATAATCTTAATTATTATGAAATGAAAATGTTTCATCAACATTGAAATATTTTTGGGCTGCAGCTGTTTTTTTTTTTTAATTGTTTTTTTTTTTATTATTATTATTTTGCAGAGTCCAGTTGCCATTTGTGAATTCTCTGTTCCCTTTTGTGCCTGTTGAGTGGAGAGCACCTAATTGCCTACTTGTAAAAAGGGAAAGGCAGAGGGAATCAGATAGATCATTCAGAACAATGAAGTTCAGTGCAGAAAAACTTGTGAAATAGTTCACTTAGAGGAAGAAGGCAATACTGAATGTAAAGAAAGAAAATGGAAATGAAGGACTGGTATTTCTCTACCTAAGGGGATATTTTTTTGCATGGATGAATATCCCATTACATTTTTAATAGTTCTTGTTTCAGGATTATGTCTTTGTCTCCATTTATAAACACTGCAGGCAAAAAGGGTGTTCATGTGATGTGGTCATCTGCATGTTTCACATACATAATTTTGTGGCAGTTTATAAAAAAGGTTTATCTTCATGCAATCAGTGAGCCTAAAAGGGTAGGAATAAAATAGTCTCTTTTTAAGGATTACAGTAAAATGACACTTTGTCCTCTAGGTAATGCACTTTCATCATTCATATCCTTCTTCCATTGAAAAATATATTTATTATAATATTACAAGGGAAAGACTATGGAGACTGAATATAATGATAAAATGGTATCTCTACTTTTTACAACTACTGCTGTAATTTCATGTTCTTTAATGTCCCTTTTGTAGGAAATTATGATATTTTATCCAGTCTAGTAGAACTGAAAGACTGAGAAATAATCTGTCTGCTAATCATCTAATGATAAATATCCAGAAGATATTGCTTTCAGTGACAGCACATTTAATGTAGAGATAACAAGTTATGCATTTGCATTTTACTTCACTGTTTATAGTGGCCATGGTTTCTGTGAACACAGAATGAACACAGATGGTGGATTCCTGTTAATCCTAGAGTAAAAGAATTGCTATGCTTTTTGCTTACTTTAGTAGCTCTTAGGATGTGCAGTTCTGTGAGTAGCCAAGTGCAGCTGTGTCAAGGAAAAATTGTGAGATACAGGTTGCCAGTTACAAAGTAGAGTCATGGAAGCCCCCCATATAGAATTGTTTCTATGCAAAGATACCCATTTTTCTCTTTTGTGATCTTTGTGCCACTTGAGCTCCCAGTGGTAGTGAGCTCCCCAGTGCTATCTCTGAGACTGCCCTGCAGTCCTGTTTGGGCATCCACAGAGTGTGATGTCATAGTGATGGTTTCTCTGAGGACATGAAGTCCTTCTAGAGCTTAAATTCAAATTAACCCATTCAGCAGCAGCAAAAAAATTGAGTACCTGACTAGTTTAATAAAGAAATAGCTTTACACCAGTGCATCATATAATCAAGTCACAGTCACAGTCAACTTTGGCACTCGTACGCATTGCATCTGAGTAGTCAAAGATGGAAGTTGTCTGCCTTTTGTCTTTAGATGTAAAATGCCTGCTCAACTGAGTTGAAGCAAGTGACAGAAGATCTTGCAGATGAACTGTCATACTTACACAACCTCTACAGCTAAGCAGTGCATAAAACCTCAGAAGTGTCTGTATTACTGAAACTAATGCAAAGATGCATCTGTCAATGGCCTACCAGCTTCAGGGTGTAAATCATGTCTTTAAGCATCCACAGTTTGAATGTATTCTAAAGAGAGTTAACGCTTTTCTCAAATTTTTCATCAGATGTTAGTTGCTGCAACTGTAAGGCATATATAATTCAAATCTATATACTATAGTACAAAAGGCAACAATTTCAAGAAAAATCCCAAAAGATTGTTTATTTATTTAAATAAAAATTGCAGAACTTAATCTATTGCTGTTTTAAGAGCAGAAATGATTTTTTTAATACTGATTTCAAAAGTATCATTCTTTAAAAAATGAAAACAAAAGCACATTAATCTGTATTTTGTCTTCTAGAGTATTGCTAACTGATTTTAAAAATACAAAGCAAGACGGCTGAAAGTGTTGGCTCAAATCTATAGCACCTCATGATATAAGTAGGTAATAAACGTGAAAGTAAATTACTATACATATTGTTCTCTATAATTGCTTCCCTCATTTTAAAATCAAGTTAATGGAATTTACCTTATTAACACTTCCCTTCTGTACCGTGACATTTCAGCCTTGTCTATGATACTGTAATTCTTCATTTTCATCACTAACACCTTTACTTAATGGTTTGGATAAATCCTTAAATAAATGAACAGAGACAAAGAGCAGGGATAGTTGCATGGGGAAGTTTGGGGTTGGAAGTTTCTGTTTACGTTCATCGGAAACATGGAATTGGTTCCTTTCTTAGCATCATGCTAGAATTTCAGGTAACCAGATTTCTGCCCTCATTGGAGCCCAGAACATTGGTGTTTCTGATGGATTCTTGTTGACTGTTCTTAGAACCAATTAAAAGGGGTTCACAGTTTATCATAGCTCTTATATTCATTTTAGTGATCTGTGAGGTATGTGTTCACTTGACTGTAATTGCAAAAATTGCAAAAGACTTAATTTGGTGACTTAATTTTCTGGTTTAGTCTTATGATCTGGTCCAGAAAAAAAGAATATTTTCTTTTCTTTAAAAGTCAGCTTTCAGTATAACAGCCATTACCTTGTTCCGAAACAGCTGGTATTTGGGCTTAAGGTCTATACCTCACTCAGAACACTGTGTTAAGAATCATCTTTGGTTGTATGATGGAAGACTATCCTAGATTTAAAGTGCAAAGATTTTTCCTTTCTTTCAGGAAATCTAAGTAAGTGGGATCTGTGGGATGTGGTTTAATGAAACTCTTCTTGCACTGATGGCAGCTGATTCTTCATCTTGGCCATATGTATACCAGTCTTAAAGCATAGTCTGAGATTGTCCTGATTTGAATGATTTCTATATTTGCATGCAGTTTATCAGGATCAGCCTGACAGTACATTAAGATATGTAGTGATAGATTAAGTCAATGGGTCTGGTTAAGCACACGGGTTCCTATATCCCTGGAGGGTGTCCCACAGCTACATATGTGGCTGCTTCGTTGGTCATGGACAGATCTTATTTTGAGTTTGAATTCAGGCCAGCAATCCAGAGAAGATTTAGATGTACCCACTGAATTCCTTTTGTTCTTTTGTACCTCCGCTGGGCTCATGCTAACTGCAGGGAAAAAAGCAAAACAAAACCACAACATGGTCTGGGTTTCTGTGTCATCATAATATCACAGATTGGTTTGGGTTGGAAGAGACATTTAAGATCATCTAGTTCAAACTCCCCTGCTATAGTGAGGGACGCTTCCCTCTAGACCAGGTTGCTTAAAGCCCCATCCAGCCTGGCTTTGAATGCTTCCAGGGAGGGGGCATCCACAACCTCTCTGGGCCACCTGTTCCAGTGTCTCACCATCCTTACAGTAAAGAATTTCTTCCTAATATCTAGTCTAAATCTGCCCTCTTCCAGTTTAAAGCCATTTCCCATTGTCCTGTCGCTACATGCCCTTATAAAAAGTCCCTCCCCAGCTTTCCTGTAGGCCCCCTTCAGGTACTGGAAGGCTATAACATCCCCCTGGAGCCTGCTCTTCTCTAGGCTGAAAAGCCCCAATTCTCTCAGCCTTTCTCCATAGATGAGATGTTCCAGCCCTCTGATCATCTTCGTGGCCTTCCTCTGGACCCTCTCGCCTATTATCCCTTATATGCCAGTTTTCTCCTCTTTCCCTTCGTTCATTTTTTTCTGTTAAAGGAGAGAGATTAATAATTTACTTGATATGCACCATTGGCATTCTCTCATCCATGAAGGTAGTGGAGAGATTCTGCTTATCAGTGCTTCAAGGACATAGAAGAGACACTCACAGCCTCATCATTCCTATGCTTTTGAACCAAAATCACAGCACAGCTTTCAGACTCTTGTTCATCACTGGTTGAAATGCATAGCACATAGCAGTGTCTATGTTGAAAAATAATGTTTAGTAGTTGAGAATTTCCTCTATCAAATGATGTTATAGTTCTCTCTCTATCTGTTGTAGTAAATACGAGGCATTACTTTCAAAGCAATCTACACTGTTTTCAGAAGATCCAAAATCCCTCAGGAGTTCATGTGCCTGTTTTGCAGAAGTGACCTAAACGCCTAGAATATTAAATATTACTGACTTTTCTTAATGGGACTTAGGTTCTGTTAGTGGTTGAATTACGTTCAAAAGAGTTTCCTGCTTCACACTCACGTAACTTAATCTCTCCTTCCATCAAGATTTTCTTTAAAAAGACATCTTTAAAGTAGCAGTGTCAGTTCAGTAGA
This sequence comes from Pavo muticus, assembly GCA_016647715.1. Classification (NCBI taxonomy): domain Eukaryota; kingdom Metazoa; phylum Chordata; class Aves; order Galliformes; family Phasianidae; genus Pavo; species Pavo muticus. The sequence goes on along the minus strand of JACDJE010000280.1, from coordinate 963,594 downwards.
GCAGTGCACTGATGGGGAGGGGGATGCAAAGGCTACTGATTCTTACATTCCCCAGCACACCACTTCTCTTCTGCATTTCAAAAACATTCACTGGAAACTGAGTTGAAAAGTTAGTCAATCACTCACATACAAAGACAGATCATGACAATCTGTTATCCCTGTATAAATAGTATAATATCTATCTTTTTACACTAAAGCATTTCATTAGATTTAAGATTGCTTTTTCCACTGAAGGTTTGAAGTATTTACAGTTTAGAGATCTGTTAACATTTCAAGCTACTGCTTCCTTTGCTGTATTTTAAATCTTTTGGAATAACCTTTCTGTGAATTAAATAAGCCATCTTTTTTTCCATCTGTCAGATTTTAAAACAGACAAGACTATCTCACCTTTGGACAACATATCATATAAGCCTTGTTTTCTAAGAAGTATTTAACTGGGTCATTCTGAATTGCCTGTTACTTTAAAATTAGTTGATTTCATACCTTCTATATTCAATACAGGGACACTCATGCATAGCAGAAAAAATTTATGATATTCAGTCTTTTTCTTTTCAAAGGAGACCCTTCATAATCTATTTTAAAGTGTGAGATTTATGGCAGATTTGACAAAGAGCCTAGGCTTTCTGTCACTTGGACCTTTTCTTACCTGCTGGCAGCTCATCCATCTCCCTGTTAGCCAGTTCTCATTTACACATTAGAAAAGAACCCATGGCCATGATCCTCAATGTTTTATCTTCTATAAAAGACAAAGAAGAATGAAGATATTGTAATCTCTGCACTCATTTCCATCTGGCTTGGTTATCTATCCCCATGATTCCATTTTAGGAATTCTTTGAGTTTTGGGTGTAGGGAAAGACCAATATAATGTTCCCTGCTCTAGAGTAACAAATACTATATATATGTATAGCAGAATAAAGCAGCCACAGAAGAGAGACAGAAGAGCATACATTGACCATTAAGCTTGAACTTACTTACCTCTGTTTTGCCTCAAACTCTTCTCTCTTGCCAAGCCATGGAATGCAGTAGTTTATCTGAATAGAAAGGAGGAGGATACCATTTCTGCTAGTGTAATTGCCTGCTTATCTTAGATGGACAGGGATTAACCTGTCTGAACTCAAGAGAGATTCTTTCACATATTTTGCTGATTAGTTCGACTTCTTGCATTTTATTCTATTCACTCTCTTAGGAGCAGCAATGACAAAAACTCGGAAAAACTGTACCGAGAAAATGAGCAAACATCCTCAGAAACTTTGACAGAAGACCAACTTCTATAAAAGCTTCCCTGCAAAGGAAGCACTGAGTGTGCCCTATTAGACAGACATTTGGTATACTAAATGCAGAACAACAGATCACATTAGCCGATGCTAAAGCCTCTACAAGTATGCTTTGTGCAGCTGGGGAATCTAACATTGGACTGGATTCAGCCTGTGGTTTGATGTTGTTCAAATGGAGTCATTGGTTTGGGCTGGTTTTCCCTACTGAGATTTGAACACATTTGAGATACCCTTAGAACAGAGATTCTCCAGAGCTTTCTCCAGAAGGTATCTAGTTTGTATGCACAAAAACCTCCCTGCAAACTTTCCCAGTGTGCAATAATTGGAGAAAAACATGGGATTTGCTCGTGTCAAAGTAGTAGATTACCTTCTCCAAAACTTCATCTCATACCATAAAGCAAGCTTTAATTCCAGCACTTCTTCCCTTAATATCTTTAAGATATTTTTAAAAGTTTATTAAATATTGTCTTGATCAGCCAAATGTGATTAAATGTTACTTGGAAACAATCCGAGACTGGCAAAAAAAAAAATGATAGTTCATATGTTCTACTTGAAAATTTCTGAAAAATACCTCAGTACATCCAAAAGTAATGATCTGGTGCTTAGNAAAAAAAGGGAAAAAAAAGGGAAGGATGAAATCAAATCAGGCTAGTCTTTAATGTCAAGGCTACAAGTGTGTTAATAGCGAACAATGCATTATTAATGTTATAAATCATCACTCAAAGCTCTGAAGCTTTACTTCTCATCTCTGGTAATACTCACTAGATCAGATTCTCTCTTGCCATAAGTGCTACACCGCCATTTGGGTTAATAACACCTAATAGTTATTTTTTGAAATTAATAAGACTTGCTTGTGGCACAGCTGAACTTATGAGCTCTTCACCTTGGTCCTCATTCTCAAAATTTTTCTATTTTGACATTGATTTGCTAAGTAAATGTTTTTGTGTTAAAAAGTACTTATTAAAATAAATAACTGTATTTACAGTTCTGAATCAATCTGAGATTTTAATTGTAGGCATGTGGTTTACATGTTGATGCTCAAAATCCAATGTAAGTATTAGGAAATACTGGCAAAAGTAGTTCTTTCTACTGCCCTTCTTTAATTTTTTTCCTCAAGTATACCATTATTTACTTATAAGCTAATATTTAGCAATTACTATTTTTTAATGGAACTGTACTTTCCATCTGCAAACTGAAAAGAGCTATCAGGTTAAATTGGTCACTGTTAAATTGGAAGGCAGCTTTAAGTGGAGCAAACAAGATTTGGTCATAGACTTGACTCTTCAAAAATTTAATTGCAATGTAGGTTGTGGAACAAGCACTCACATATCACTTTCTGATCAATTCAGTACAGGAATCCCAATCACTTTGGAAAGCAGAATAGCAATTCTATACAGCGTTCCAAAATGAAATTCAGGAATGGTGCAGACAGTACAGGTAGAAAATTTAAAAAATAAAATAAAATCAATCCATCAAGTTTCAGAAATATGACAATAAAAGTACTAAAAATAATCAAAATTCAGATGTGACTTAAAGTATAAAATGCTTGGGCAAAAAGCAGAAATTTTCTTATATATAACATGTAAGATATCTGTAGTAATTGTTGTACCTTACTGAGCGCTTGGTAAGACTTCAGCAGTAATACTACATGCTGTTTATATCAGCACCTTTTAACAGTTGGAGAGAAAAAAAAAAAAATCAAAGTTGAGCAAAAGAGAAAGTACAAAAGATTTAGTAAACAAGGCCTTGGATGAGAGGCTGAAGTAACTATGTTGATCTAGAAAATAGAAAACCAAAGCTGGACAAGGTAGCAGTCTTTCAATGCGTTAAATATAGCTATAAGTGAAACACCTACTAACCACTCTTCAGGTGCAATTGAAGCAGGAGAGGAATATCAATTTGTTTTATGGGATATTCAGTAGGTAAGAAGAAAAGCTTTCTAACTGCAATAACACAAATACTTTATAATCAAGATATTAGCATGAGACAGTGTTATCTGAATATTGGGAATAACATAAAGGGATAGCACACAGGACTGATTACCTTTCCAAGTCAGGTATATCTTGAGCAGTATAAGTAATAGTATTAGCTTTAAAAACTGAATTCAAAAATTAAATACCGCTTTCTTTAGTATTCATGACTCTTGTTACATATTCATATCCATATCATTGCTATCAATTTGTATTGATACAGCATTTTTTCGCAGAGTGCTTGAATAAACCACTCAGTCATTCTGGGGCTCTTTCTTCAATCCCAATGCCCTCAGTGCTTCAGTTCTTTGTTTACGAGATAGGAAGCTGAGATAAAGAAAATATGTCTGTAATGAAACAGCCTAAGTGATACCTGCCTTGTTCCATCTCTTCCTTAGCTGAAGTGTCTTCTGTTCTGCATTTAGCATTCCTCTTTTTGCATTTTTCTTCATTAGCCTAGATAGGCCAAGCATCTTCTAGTATGCATGACAGGAAATATCATGTTTCATGTTAGATACTGATGGTGTAAAATCACACCTAACATGATCTCTGTAGGTTTGGTAAGTACTTACAGTCCCTGCACTTAGAATGAAGCTCCAAGACGGGTATTGTAAGTAGCTACTTTGCTCAGTGCTGTGATGCCTAATTCAGACATTTAGAAACTCCAAATAGATGAGTAAGTCTGAAACATTGTCATAGGATATGGTTTAGACACATCTGTGAAGCACTGATGCAGAGCTTGAAATTTCTTTCTTGGTATTCGTTCTGTCCTTCTGTGTGAGAGTACGGATGAAGCCTGCCTTTTGGCTCTCCTCCTCCAGAACTTCTTGCATGCTCACAGACTGAATTTGGATCTAGGCTCTGTTTCTGTTCACATTCCCCATCTGTCCATATCTTCTCTCTAATCTACTTGCAAAACCCTACTTCTGTTTCCCAGCCGGTCCCTCTCTGACACCTTCTCTCATCCTATCTGGGTGGTTCATGCTGAAGTGCAGCTTTCATTCTGTTGCCTTACCCACTTGGCAGGCTGTTGGCTATTGCCAAATGTAGCTTAAGCATTGAGCGTGCTGGTGCTCTTGCACTGCCTGGCAAGCCTATTCCCTGCTGTAGAACCCTGGGGTGAGCTAGCCATTAACTAAAAGTAAAGACAGAGTTTAAAAATAAGTAGTATAGAGGAAGGATCTGAAGAGGATTGAATGCTGGGGACTTCCTCAGTACGTGTGAGATAAACAATTTAACTGTGCTGATTTCTGCAAATCTGGACAACTGCTTGATTTAGACAGTCAGCAGTTGCCAAAAGTGAAAAGATAATCAGGAGAGATGATAGACAAAGTGAATCAGAATGAGAGTTACCTCCCTAAAATTTACGCCTAATATGGATAAAAGGAATTTGAGCCTTGATGTTTATTTTCACATCCCGTCTAGGATTTATTAAACATAGTGCCTCAGGAAATCGTAATGTAGCGTGTAAGTAGTATTTATTCAATAAACTTATGGAGCACATTTTCTATATCCTCTTGCATAGTTGTGGTTTTGTTGTATATATCATAGAATCATAGAATGGTTTGGGTTGGAAGGGACCTTAAAGATCATCTACTTTCAACCCCTCTTCTATAGACAGGGACACCTCTCACTAAACTGGTTTGCTCACAGCCCCATCCAGCCTGGCCTTGAATGCTTCCAGGGAGGGGGCATCCACAACCTTGCTGGGCAACATGTAGATGGTATAGAGGGTAACAGTGAAAGAAGCTGATACTTTTGTCTGAGTTAAAGTTGGAGCCAATGGCTGTCTTTTTCAGAAATTTTACTGTCTGGTTAATCAATTACATCATATTGATGCTCCTTTTATGATGCAAAGTTAGAATCCATAACAGAAATATTACAGCCTTGTAGAAAGAGTGGAAAGGAAGGAAAGAAATCACCAAGTTTTCCTTTGTTCATTTGATCAGTGATATAGTAGTACAGAGAGTTTTATAGTAATGCTTCCAGATATTTCTTTAGGCAGTAAAAGTCGTTCTTTTGACAGCAGTAGTGTAGGCTGTTCTAGTCCTTATGTTCTTACAGCCTGTTTGAACATTGCCTGTCTGAGAGAACTGTAACCTAGGCAGTTACCTCTTTTTTTTTTTTTTTTTTTTTTTTTTTTTCTGTTTCTTCGTCACTTGGTGGAAGAACTCATAGAAGACAACAAAAACTTGTGACAAGTTACAAAAGTAACATTGTTTTACTTCATATATCCTGTTACTGTTTAACTTAAAATTGTTCCTTCTCATATATACATATGCATATATATATAAATAAAAGCAACGTGGCTTTTCTGAATATTTTCTGATATTTTGTAGACATTACTAACAGTACCTTTCATCTCAACAACACTGCACTTGTAGAACACTTGCCTACACTGAAGCTCTTGTTTAATAAAAATAAATACTGAAGTCCCTACTGTTCTATACCTTCCACAGCATCTTGGGAAGAAATCCCTAAGGATGTGATTGCCTGTATTGCCTTCTGAAAACATTAAATAGCCAAGCACTTCAGCCATCACAGTGCCTGAGAAAAAGATCACCAACTCATCAGATTGGGAGCAGTGTGTTGAGATAATATAGTCCTGCTAACACCCCAAAGTTGGGCTAGTTTTGAAGTTAGGTTGGATAGCCAGAGGTCTTGTCCTTTTGAATTTTGAGAATCTCTGCAGATTTCACAGCCTCTTTGGGCAGCCTGTTCTGGAACTTAGTTGCTCCCATGGGAAAGAATTCATGATTTCCCTTGTGCAACTTGTGACTTCTGTCCTTCACTGTGCATCTCTTAGAAGGGTGTAAGTCTACATTCAGTAATCCCACATCTGAGAGTTGAATCATAGAACAGCCTGGGTTAAAAAGGACCATAATGATCATCTAGCTTTAACTCCCCTGCTATGTGCAGGGTCACCAACCACTAGACAAGGATGCTCAGAGCCACATCCAGCCTGGCTTTGAATGCCTCTGGGGATGGGGCATCCACAACCTCCTTGGGCAACCTGTTCCAGTGCTTCACCATCCTCTGCGTGAAGACATAGCTGTCTTCTGCAAGCACAGGGAACTCTAGCCTCCCTTCACATAAGAGCTGCTTTCCTCAAGCCCCAGATATCTTAGTGGGTTTACACTGGGTTCTGTAGCCAAGGTTTTAGTGCTTTGAATGTGTGAATATACATCTAGATAGGCAGAGTATGGAAAACTCTCCCATGTTTTTCTAGTTAGTGTTGTTGCTCTCTGGCTCAAGAGTAATGACACTTGGGCTATTGTACTGCTTCATATCAGAAGTAAATTATATTCCCTCAAGTACTTCCTATGCTGCTTTATACACAACACAGTTCAGGAAACACTAGTCAGTGCCCACCATTAAGCTGTCAAACACAGTGATTTGGAAAAATGCTCTCTTTTTTTGGAAAATGAAACCTAATATAATGATAATAGTAATGGGTTGGTTTTTTTTCTTTTGTTTTGATCTTATTGGAAATATTTTTGAGGAAAAAAAAAGGTTTTTTTAAATTGGAAAAAAATTTGTTTGTCTAAATTTTTCTAGAAATATTTTTCCTTTCTCAGAATCTGTCTGAACATGGTCCTTGCATCCTCATGCAGCTGGCCCTGCTTAAGCTAGGGGATTGCATCAGAGACCTCCACCAGTCTCTTCCAAACTCAATCATTCTGTAATTCTGTGATTCTGTGACAATACAATCAATAAAGTAATTTTTGGAAAGTGACAGACAATGATAATCAGCTCTGTTTGCTTCAAAATCCGGAAGGAGTCTGATATATGGAATTGCTCTGAATGTATGTTATGAACTAGAGGTACTGACAGAATAGCTGAGACCTAGAAGTCTGCTTCTGTGTCAGATTTTTTTTGCTATTTTCACCAGTCACTAGTAACTTACTTTGACAGGTATCTTACCCATATTGATACATTATGCTGCACAGGCATAGGGTGAGCAATAAAGGAGAAAACAAGGTGGAACAGGAAAGTTCTCCTGGTCACTATGCACAGAGAGTTGAAATAAAGTATGTTTCAAAGTCATTATACTAAATAGTCAATAATCATGTAATAGGGAGAAACTTGCAAATGGCTTAAGATAGCACTGTATTTCTGAATGTCTATCTGAAAGTCACTGCCACTTGCTGAAAGATACAGTACAGATAATTTATTATTAGAAGCCAAAACTTTTTTAAAGAAATGTATTATAATTATTTTTTGCTGCAGTTCAGGGTGTTCAGAGTTGGAACTTAGTCTGGAAAATCTAGTGCAGAACTGATGAAGAGCAATCAATAATGTATAGTTTCTCCTGAGCTGGTCATATAGCATGAAAAGGCTGAAGAACAAGTTGAATGCTCTCCATCTTTCTGTTTTTTGCTGTTGTTATGTTTCTACATGCAGTTCAGTAATTGGAACAGTTTTGTGAGAATAGACTCTGCAGCTCAATTTCATGTCAGTGTCTATCTCCTTCAAGCTTTTGTCTATGACAGTGAGTAATTCATATACTTTCAGAAAAGAATGAGATAGTAGGCTTCTGAGGTTAGGTGTTATTTTCCTCTCTTACAGAACTTGGTTTATCCACAGAAAATTGTCATAAGGTTCCTTTTAAATGTTTACTTAGTGTTAATCATTAAAAGCAAAACATTTTTTTTATATCTATAAAATTTCTTTTTCTTTAATCTGAAGACAGAATTGAAAAAAATATATATTTATTATATTTTATATAATTTATATATTGAAATATTTTGAAATCTAAAAATATTTCTCCTAAATGAGAATGCTGTGAGTAATGAGAATGCTCCATGAGTAATAGGAAATTTCTCTTTGGTGGAGCAGGCTGATTATATGCTCTGGCCCAGATCTGATCATATAAGAAAGTAATAGCATTCTTTTCTCATCACAGTCTCTTTTTATGTCTTACAAAGAGCTCAAGGTTTGCTTTTTTAAGAGACCCTTGTACCGATGGTTTATTCATCGTGACTTGGTCTTGAGTTTGAATTGCACTATAATTCATGAAATACTATTTTTCTTATTTTACTTTGTGCTAAAATATATTGGATATATGTTCTCTTTTCTAATTCTTGGTCATCTTACCTCTCTGAAATTATTACTATGTTACCACATTGTAGTTATATTTCATGAATATATAATGTATAAAATGCTCAAAGAGGGAATCAAGGTTGTAGTGGAAAATCAACATAGTTTAATGTTGACTATGGTCAGAAACAAAGTCACTGAGTGTTTTCCAGGAGAGGAGAGAAAATAAAGAGAAATATTTCATCATAACTTCAGTACTTGCTGTTTATGTGTTAACTGATGTTCAAACAGCATGATAAAGAATTGCACACTCATGTGCAGAGCTACTAGATAATGCATGGTAAGGTAAATGGCATTGATGGTTCATCAGTCAAGATAATCATCATCACTATTCCGCCAGCCTGGCTCCTGTCTGCTATATGTACAGTGAGGTACTGGAATGATTACTATGCATTCAGATTCCATAAGAGAGATCTGAAAATTAAAGCAATGTTTCCTGCTGAAATATTGAAGCAGCTAGTTCTGTAAGTATTACAGATTCTGTAATGCTTATGGAAGTGTTCTTTATTTTTGTTTATGTACTTATCAAAGATCAATTAACATAAGCACTATCATCAGAAAATACTGTAAAAACCATACTAGGTTCCTGCTTCAGTGATCTAAAAATGAATTAACAGCAATTTTCATCATGGGAAATGACTTGATGATGAGAAGAACACACACAAAAAAAGCAGAAAAGAGAAACAATCCAAGTGTGTATTTGGGAACAATACTAGCTGATACCTCATCTGAGTAAATTCAGGAACCAGAAGGCTCAAGTATAAGCTCTGGATTTCTGTCTTTTTCCAGGCAGCACAATCTTACTTGACCATGGTTAGCACTGTGAAAAACATGTTCTACTGTTAATTTTCTCTATATCTATAGGATAGCTATTATAGTCCATATGCATATAATCAAGTAAGGCTTTTTTTTTCTTTTTTTTTTTTCATTTAGATTTATTTTGATTTATTGCAGTAGTGGACAAAAAGAATGATTTGGAAAAAGAGCAATAGATGCTCTGCAAAAGAGAATTAAAGTAACTTCTTCCTTTTTTGGTTCATGTAAGGTTGGTAACTGCAAATGGAATATCTTTCACATTAAATTCTATTTTTCTTCTGCCTTTTCTTTAACTACATTGCTATAAGCTCACCAAATTTCTGTCTTCCTGTCCTGTTTATAACAGGAAAGAAGAAGGTCATGATTCTAAATATTGATATTAAAATAGCAGAAAGAAATTCATTAAATGTCACTGCTTTCTTCTTCCCTGTCCCTACACAGTCTGAATATCACATTGACAATAGACTGTTGAGTGAATTTATCCAGAAATGGAGCACTTGCTTTTCTGAGTATTTCAGTTTTAGTCGTATAAACCATATATAATAATTCCTAAAATAATCAGCTTTAAAAATATATCAGTATGTACATAAAAAGAAAAGGTGCAAGCTGTTCTTAAAATCAGAACTTTCTCCTGGTTTTATTTGTAATGGTGCTGATCAAGAGTGAGTTGAGTGTCTTGACTGGATTTCTTCAGTGAAGAGTTGGTGCTGATGTCCAGTCTAGTTTTAAATAGTATCAAATAATGAAACATTTGCCATTTTTGTCCCATCTCCATGGACTGAATTCAGAGTAGTATGAACAGAACACAGAATATATACAGAAGAAATATAGGAAAAAAAATATATGTAAATTTCAAAACAATTGTTGCATACCTTTTAAAAGTCTTTGTTTTACATTAAAAAAAAAAGAAAGGATATAAATTTAAACAGGTAGCATAATGAAAGCCATTCTTCTTCCATGAAAAGTTCTATTTTGTATCAATATAGCAAGTTTCTCTGTAAGTTTATTCTAGTAGTAGTGCTACCTTCGAAAGTTGGGCTCTTCAGATGTTTTGAGTGGGGTGCGAGAAGTTAATTTGGTTTTGTTTAACTTGTTTTGCTTAGAAATGGGTTTAAATCAAACTGGAATATCCATTCTTATCTGAGAATAAGAATAGGGATGTGTTTTTTGTGTGGTCTGGCTAGTACACTTTGTAGAAAAAATGTAACAGAAAATCTGGGCATAGGATGAGTGGTTTTCACACTTCATAAGTATGGCCATCTGTGGCAGATGATCTATTCTGTGTGTTTGTTGTCAGGTTCGGTTTCATTCATTTGGCTTCGCTGGAAGCTTCTGGAGAGAGATTGCTCCTATCCTGGGAGCAACAGAGCATATTTTAGGGGGAATTCTCATGCTTCAGAGAAAGAGGGGTGGAGAGATAGGGGGAAAAATGTTGTGTGCAGAAGTTCAGGGAGGCGCTGAGAAACTGCAGAGTAGTGACACGAATGGGTTCACAAGCTGAACTGATGGAGAAAGTGATCTGTCCAGCTGAGGCAGAGGAGATTGTGTAGAACTTGCAGCAGACCAGAAAGCTTCTGAGTTGTTCGAATGAGATGAAACCTGGAAACAAGGAGTCAGCAGGAAAGGCGAGTGTCATAAACCATTGTTTACATTCTGCCTGGCCAAATTCTGTTTTAAAATGTCACATGTAAGTGTTCATATGAAATTTAGCCTCTGAGTTTTTTATGTTTCTTGCATGTCTCTGTTATTTCACAACAAAAGTCTCGTTGAATTAAGGGTCTTGTCATGCCTTCTAATACGGATGTAGAAATATAATCATCATTAGTCTTCTTAACCTCACTATCTAATCTGTCACTTAGAATTAGACAATGTAAACACAAATTCTGGAATGAGGACTTTGGCTTATTTAAGAGTTTTTAGCTTATGATATAACACAGGTTTATCAAATTGTTCTGTGTCAGTTGTACTGAGCTAACTCCTTCAACTGTGCTGTTGTTCAGTGGGGTAATGCTGGGTATTTTGGTGGCTGTGCCACCACCATGAAGCATTGTTGGTTCTGATAAGCCAAACCTGATAAACCTTGCAAAGCTTATATGCTACTGGAGGAGAGTAAGAAGTGTGTTTTTCTACGATAGAACATGTTACAGTAGTAAATTTTAGGGCATTTTTGGAACGAGAAGGAAGGAAAATTGATGTAAGTTGTTCTGCAGGTGCGCAGCAGTGTGGATGAACTCAGGGTTGAGCTGAAAAGACAGAAGATGAAGCCGCATATAGAAAGACCTGCATTATGCAGTCAGGTGCTTGAGGAGTTTGTCTAATCTGTGCTTTACATCCAGACTTACATGGCCATTGTCCCCCAGCGTGAACCACATTTCAGAGAAAGTGATTAATCAGGGCTCTACTCACTCCGTTGCCTTTAATCTAGACCAGGGGAGCAAAGCATTAGAAGTGCAGAATGGAATAAACACTGCCTCTACAGTCAGAAAGAACAGAGCCCAGAGCCTCTGACTGCTGTGGTTGTGAGATTCCTGCATGGAGAAAATGATTGAATTTGGCTACAAAACAGCTGCTGCATGAGGAGGCAAAAGTAGGAATTCAAACTGCAGCAGTTGATGGGAGTGGAACTGACATTTTCTGTCTTGAGAAATATACAGGTCACGTCTGTGTCACATGATGTTGTTTCTACAGCCATTATGAGAAACAGGTGTCATTATGGAAAGAGCTGAATTAAAAATCTGCTTTCTTTCAATTCAGTAGTGTGGAAGACTAGCTCAGATTAGATCTGTACCTTATGTCTGCATTTGGGCAGATGAATTCTCAGTCTAGCAAATAAACACGGGCTGTGGAGCAGCATGCGAGGTCCTGTCAGCCACTATCCATTGGAGGAAGTGAGTAGCAGAGAATAGGCAGAAAAAGACAAGATTTTCTCACACCTTTGTTTGTTTGTTTTTTCTTGTAAAACAAGATTAATATTTTCATTGTTTTTGAGGGAGGGTATTTTTTTCTTTAATTACATCTGAAAACTTGTGAAGTAGTCTGATATCAGTTGAAAACAGATGGTGTTAATTCAGCATATACATATCCTACTGATAAGTATAAACTGTTCTGAATTTTTCTCACAAGCACTTTCTGGCCAGGATTCTCCAACTTCAAAGGGAGAGAATTAAAAGTACGTTCTCACTGACTGGGTCTCTTCACAATCCAGTAAAATTTTCAGTAAATGAGATCTGAGCTTCAAACAGGAAGAATGTTCCTCTGATTGATAGGAATTACATACAATCGTGTGTGTTACATGATGTGAAACAGTGCATTATTAATTACAGTGAGTGAATGAGTCCATGCAAAAAGATTTATTACATAGCTTTGTCCTTCCAAGATGAAGGAGTGTGGTGCTTTTTTCTACTGCCACAAATAGCTTCATGATCAACTAAACCTGAAATTAGCAATTAATCCTGTGGTACAATATCCTTTAAAATAACTGGTTTGAAATACTAGTGGCAGAATCACATAGCCTCTGCATCGGAATGTGCTACTTAGGTACAGTTCTGTGCCATTAATCAGTTAAATCTGAAAACAGAGAGTGCTGGAGATAACAGCACATCATGTGCATACAACATTTTTTATCTTTATTAAGCACGGGCAGCAAATGGTCCATCTGCTTCACAAGCCTGATAACTTTCCACAGGTTAAGCTGGGAAGTTCTGAGTATCTGCAGTTCTGTACTCCTTTACATAACACACCCTGCCACTGAAACGACAGGGAAAAAAATAAGTGATGGTGAAGAAATACTAATGGTGTTACAGTGTGGTATAGTGTATTGTAATATAGCACATGGCTGTCATGAGTCTGCAGCCTTTTTCTAGATCTTATTAAGCACCAACTTATAGCAGGTCTAGTTTTGCCATTATTTTTTCTGCAGGTGGTGAATCTATCTCTTTTACAACTTGTTATGCAGTGCAGAGACTTCAATATACTTTGTACAAAATGTTTTGTCATTTATTTCTTAATCTTTTCGGTTATAGAAGCAGAGTATTTTTCAGAAACCTTATATTCAAAAACTTTCATGAGTCATGAGGAAGACAGAATCTAGGTAAATCCATTCATTTGGATACTTTCTATCTTCTGAAAAAAAATCACAAAAATTTACAATTAGCGAAGGATTTTAATTCACAAAGGTATCTACTCTGAATTGATGGTATGAAAAAACCCTTATTAAATTCAGACTTCAGTTCTGAACTATGTCTATTGTAATATAGTACATGGGATACTAACTAGAGTTGATAGTAAAAACATAGTATTGGGGACAGGGAGACAAGTGTTTTCTTTCTGTGAAGTTTCTTTGTAGCTTTTAATATACTGATATATATAATTAAAACACCATAAGGACCAGAGAGATGATCATTCCTCTGTACTCATCACTGGTGAGGCTGCACTTGACTGGGCCCCTCATTAAAGGAAAGACATTGAGGCCCTAGAGCATGTCCAGAGAAGGGCAACAAAGCTGGTGAGGGGTCTGTAGCACACATCTCATGAAGAGCAGCTGAGGGAACTGGGATTATTTAATCCGGAGAAGAGGAGGCTCAGTGGAGTCCTTATTGCTCTCTACAACTGCCTGAAAGGAGGTTGTGGTGAAGTGGGAATTGGCCTCTTCTCCCAGGTAACAGCGATAGGATGAGAGGGAATTGTCATAAGTTGCACCAGGGGAAATTCAGGTGGATATTAGGAAAATTTCATTTTAGAAAGAGTGGTAATGCATTGGAACAGGCTGCCCAGGGAAGTGGTGAAGTCACTGTCCCTGGGGGTGTTCAGGAAATGTGGAGATGTGACACTGGAGGGACATAGTTTAGAGCGCGTGGTAGAGATGGGTTAATAGGTGGACGATATGGTCTTAGTGGTCTTTTTCAATCTTAATGATTTAGTGATTCTATACTCAGCATATTTTGATAAAATCACATAAAAGCAAGCATTTACAAGCATTTGTTAGGCATCAGTAGTATCTTTTACATAGCAGCTATGTTATGTCCTGCAGTGTTTTCAAGCACTTCATAGTGAAGTGTGAAATCTATATTTGTCATTCAGAATGCAAATTCTGGCAATGGTTTTCACTTGTTTTTGTAAACAGGATCTTTCCCTTCTCCCTTCTCCTTCTCCTCTTCCTTCACCTTCCTCTTCCCCTATTTTTTCCTTCTTTTTTTTTTTCTTTTTCAGAAACTACTAAATAGTGGAAAAAAAAAATATTTAACCCATTTGATACATACATTTTGATGATGCAGAAGCAGTGCTCCAGTTTGAGAATTTGACTCTGTTAGCTTGACAGGATTCCATTGTCTGAATCAATCTCCCAAAAACTTTTTCCTCATTCTAAAATAACTGAGATAGATATAATTCCGTATGCGCTGAATAAAATTGAACAGCAAATCTCTCACATGAGCCTGTATCTCAGAGCACTTTGCAAAGATAAATAATTTAGTTACGAAGATAAATAGCAATGAATGTCAGAGGGAGAAAGAAGAGAACTGTTGCCCTTTTGTATAAATTTAATCTCAAGAAGGAAAATACTTTATACACTGTTGTATTATATTGAGGGGAGTGTGAGGAAGAGACTGCTACAAGCAGAAAAAGCGCGCTATAATTTGTATACATAAGCTGAGGAAATGAAAACACAAGATTGTGAATATGTATGTTGTTGTCTATTATCAGTTAAATGCACACATATGGAGTATTGTTCCAGTTACAACATTTCAAGTCAAAGTTTCAAAACATTGGATTTTATTATTCTCACAGTCTGATTTTCCACTGATGTTTCTGTGCTTATTTAAACTGCAATTCATCATTTTTACCGGTGTAATTGAAGAATGAGCTGCCCCATTGCCTTAGAGGCTAAACTGTCAATCCTCCAAATGGATCACAGATAGACTGGTCTGTGGAAAACAGTCATCCTCCATACAAATGTTGGAGAACAACAATTATGTGTACTCATGTAAAGTAGATGAATCAGAGGTTTGCATCACTTTGAAAACCACTGTGTGAAGTCCCCATCTGTATGTGGTTTGCATATCAAATTTTCATTGAATTTCTCCTTTTTCCTCCTGAGATCAAAAGAAGTGTATGTCCTTTTATGTGTTTTACTGAGGAAAGACATTGATATCTCATGTCACATCAGCTGTTAGGAAGTGCACTGTGCTGTTCCCCTTGCATTTTACGTGAAAACATCAATTTCAAACAATTTCACAGAGAAAAAGAAAGGAGCAAGAGGATGGAAAGTATAGAATTGCTCATTTGAAGTATGAGTGACTCTAACTGAAACAAATGAAAGAAAAAAATGCATATTGTTTTGGAATAGACTATTTCTAAAAACATTAGAATTGGTTTTGACAGGGAGGTATTTATCACTACAGAGCCTCCAAAGGAGTGAAGGAAAAAAAAAAAGAATGAAAATCAGACTGACTGGCATCCCAGTGCTGCTGTGTGATTTAGGAACTAGTTTTCTGCTTCACTGCTCAGTCCCCAGAGCAAAATTCTTCCAGAAAAGTAAGATGATGGTTACATTAAAGAAAAGCTTTGTCATATTACTCATGAAACAGGGTATTTCCCTCCTATACACAAGGCCAAATTCACCTCATCAGACTCTTCTTCCACTCCCATTGTCAGCAAGGTCTCATGACGAAAGGCAATGCTGTTGGCTGGTAGGGTTTTACTGATGGTTAGACATTGTGCAGTGCCTGTATTATTCCACTGTATTATTTTATAATTACACTTCTGAATACATTTTCCTTATGATGCAAAATTTCTGTTTTCCTTTACTTGGTTTCCAAACTGTGATTCCTCATTCATGCTATATCAGCCAGTTGAGAGAACTTTCTCAATATTCTTGCTCTGTTTGTTACCAAGAGTAACAAACCTCAAGCCATTGGCTATATGGTATCTACATAACCCAGAAGGGTCCACAAAAACTTGAATGAGAAATACTTTTTGTTCCTCTGTGGTGTAGAGCACTTTCCTCCACACTGTTGAGTTCGCAGAGGATTGTGGCAGAGGGGTGGCTTCTGCTGTGACGTGGTTTACTTTTAGTTTTTCTAGTGTCATGGAGTGTAGTCTAACATCACTGTCTATTGCAGTCTATTTACCTTTTTTCCAATTCTCTTCTCCATCGCACCGATGGGAAGTGAGCAAACAGCTGTGTGGTGCTGAGCTACCTGCTGGGTTAAACCACGATAGTGGGGAAACTGTAGGCCACCATGAGGCCTCCTTTTCTATTCTCCAGGTTGAACAAAGCAAATGACTTCAGCCACTCCTCGTATGTCTTCCCCTTTAGACCCTTTGCCATAGCCTTCCTTTGGATGCTCTGTAACACTTTTATGTCTTTCTTATACTGTGTTGCCCAAAATTGCCTGCAGTACTTAAGGTGAGGCTGCACCAGCACAGAGCGGAGTGGTACAGTCCCTTCCCTCAACCAGCTTGCAATGTTGTCAGGCAGCAAAGAAAGATTTTGCTAAACCTGTTTGTATTTTGAGTTCCTCTCTGTGATCTTGTCATTAAACTGCAAGACTGAGGAATGCATTCTTGTCCTATTTTCCTAAAGTATTTTCAAAACTTTGTTAACAATACAAATTTCTGGGAGAGGGGATAATAGAATGGCTTAGGTTGGAAGTGACCTTAAAGATTACTGAGCTCCAATACCCCTGTCATGGGCAAACTGTTTCTTTGTCAATTCTTTACTCTGTAGTACTGAGGACAACATGTATATAGCTCTATCTCAAGCACAGGCTTTGGGGTTATTTTTGCAAGTTCAGCTTCACCTCAAAAGCTGATATGACTACCATTATATCCATCCTAAAGGGAAGTCCCAGAGTAGTTTGAAATTCTATGTAATCATCAGCAATAAAGTAATACTTTTATAAGGTTGTCATGATAAAACAAGAAGCAGAATAAATTATCTTGAGAATAAATTAGTCAGCATGCAGAGTAATCATTTGCTAAACACGGAAAGATTTTTAAAAATCACGGAAGACAATAACAGATGACAAGAAGCAGAAGCAGATAGAATGAGGAAGATGGAAAATACGATAAAATATGGCAGAAAACATCATGGCTTCTTAAATCAAAGAGCTCACTAACGTCACCTGCCTTACAACCAACTTAACATTTAAATAGTAATTGTAAGCCCGAAGAATGCCTGTCCATATTTGATGATTTTTTAATTTCTTTCTGTAGTAGTCTGATGAAGGCTTCTTCTCTCTTCCCTTTGGATAATTTAAACCTAAAATGAGCATAATATTATAAACGTACTACAGTGACCAAAAATATACAGAGAGGGCTAGATAGTAGAAATACTCCTTTCCACTTCCAATACTCTATTTTCTTGTTTCTTAAAGAGATTAGAATTGGGTGTAGATCAGGCCTAGCTTGGCTATTTTCCTTGATTCCTTCTATCAAAGAAAATGCAAAGTAAATAAATAAATAAATAAATGACTACTATTCTAAATTTTTATCTACCAAAATACTGAAGTTGAACTTCCTTTACATCTACTAACACAGTTCCCAGGTAATATGTTAATACAACTGATGATGAAAGTATCTAGGAAGAAAAAAATAATATTTTATCACAGTATTAAAATCATTTGTTCTTTTCCAGGTTTAAATCTTACGAGAATACTAGCTGAGTTCTATAGGTTGTCAATACTTTTTCAAAAGCAAGCCTTAAGTCTTCCTGTAGTGTCCATCAATCTGATATGTAAACAAATATATTCTTTTTATGTAGCCAAAGATATTACAAGAAGACACTTTTTTCAATAATATGCAGTATTAGTTGACATGGGATTTAATCATCAGCAATATAGCTAGCATCCAAAAATAATTGTGTAAAGTGTTACAGATCTTTTAATGAGTGTTTTATTAATAGCTGTTCCCCAAAACTAGTGGCCATCTGTGATCACTTCACCATCTGTGATTGCTATATGAATTTGGGAGGGGAGAATAATAGTGGTATTGGACTTAATTTACAATATAAATTAATAGCCAGCTAGACCTATTGTAGATGATTAATTTGTCTTTGATTATAACTACACGCTGAGATAGAGAAAATGATATTCTTTGATTTGTTGGCACAATATGGGTTTGGGAAATGGACATGGGAAGTTGAAAACAAAATTAAATTATATTTATTGAAATCTGAAACATGCAAAATTTATGGCATTGAGATGAAGAGGATGAAAAGAGATTAAATGGCACTTGAAAACGTACTGAATGTTTTTCTAAAGATCCACTACAAATACGGATTATTCTGATTTGCTAAGGTTAGCTTAAGGTTAGCAGAAAAAGAGGTTATCAGCTCTCTAAAAACTTTTAGACTTTCTTGACAAATAAACTAGGAAAACTGCTTTTTTATTGCTAATTAAAATTATTCCTATTTACTTCTTATTTGAGTGAAGTAGCATTTATTTCAGAAGAAATTCCATTTTTAATTAATAATAGTTAATGCTTGGTAAAGTGCTGTGCTTGCCTGCAGAGGCAGAAGTGACAAGTTGGTTAATATTCTTTTTATTTCATTACTTAAAGTTCACTGAAGTGTTTCTGTATTTTTCTGTCAGCAAGGCTGCATTCTATAATAGCTGATGTGATTATTCTTGTGTACATATATAGACCAGTCCTTTATCCTTAACTATGGCAAAATCCATAAGAAGCTATTGGGAAGACAGGGTACAATTTCAGAATCATTCAAGTTTAATGTCTCATTGTATCTACATTGAAAGGGAGCCTAAATTTGCACCAAAACCTTTCACAAGCACTAGTAATGTAGAGGGCATTGTAGCTTGCATCTAACTAGTTGTGATGCCTGCTTTCCTAGCTGATGGAGAGAGTAGAGAGCTCCAAAAAGTATCTCATCAGTATATGGTATGTACTTTTCTTAGAGAAGCATTAATCACCCTCCTACTATTAACTGTGGGGAGTTCTGCACACCTGGTGTGAAGTAGATTATTGTATTTTTACATTGCTTAAATTTTGAAATTATAATGTATAGCAGTGGAGTTGAGGAAAAACGGGAGGGTGGACTGAGGGACTGGACTACCTGTTTTACCAAGTAGGCTGGCACTAGAAAGTCCTTCTTTGGTGTCTGGATTTTAGTTCAAGTTGTAACTGCTCAGTGTGCACTCAGTGTCCTACTCAGAGATTTCTATTACATTGTACAATTATATGTATATATATATAGACATAAATATTTATGTATGTACATTTATAATTATACATATAAATTCTTTCCATTAAGTGTTAAGTAAAAGGAAGGTGCATAGATCTGCATATACTAACCTCACCCTAACACATATAGATATAATGTATATGTTTAGGTATGTCAAGATAAAGAAAATAATTTTTAAATTACAGTCTTAATTCAATTTCAAGAATATAACATACATTTTTCAGTGTCAGGTTAAACAAAGCCCTAGTGAGTGTCTCCCTTATTTTGCATTAGACTGCTCATCTTCTTGATCTTCAACAGGCTACTAGAATTTACTTGATCCTGTTTCCTGAAGCTTATTCAAGGACACCACATGCTTCCTCTCTGTTACAGAAAGTATGTGGCTAAGATACAAAGCCATACCATGAAAAAGTTTTAAACTCCTTGTGATCTATTGGCAATCAAGCCTCCAGAATAGTGATTGAGTCTTGTTTCTTCCATTGCAGACAAAAGGTTCTTCAAGCATCACTCCATCCGGCACTCAGAAGAAGGTGAAGAGGACTCTGCCCAACCCACCTCCAGAGGAAGCAACTGCAGGAACTCAGTCACCATATACTTCTGTGGGATCAGTTTCACGCAGAAGGATTTGTAGGACCACCACTATGGCCAGAGCCAAAATTCTTCAGGATATAGACAGAGAACTGGATCTGGTTGAACGGGAATCAGCCAAGCTTAGGAAGAAGCAAGCAGAGCTAGATGAGGAGGAAAAAGAAATAGATGCCAAACTGAGATACTTGGAAATGGGCATTAATAGGAGGAAAGAAGCCTTATTAAAAGAAAGAGAAAAGAGAGAGCGTGCCTATCTCCAAGGAGTAGCAGAAGAACGTGATTATATGTCAGACAGTGAAGTTAATAATACCAGGTCATCCAGAATAGAAACTCAACACGGCTTGGAAAGACCACGTACTGCACCCCAGACAGAATTCAATCAGTTTATGCCACCACAAACCCAGCCTGAGACACAATTTGCCCCTGCTACAAGCCCATATGCTCAGTATCAATATTCATCTC
The DNA here is from genome assembly GCA_016647715.1 of Pavo muticus. Taxonomy (NCBI): domain Eukaryota; kingdom Metazoa; phylum Chordata; class Aves; order Galliformes; family Phasianidae; genus Pavo; species Pavo muticus. The sequence continues at coordinate 943,186 of JACDJE010000280.1, read as the reverse complement.
CTGCTCTGCCTACGCAAGCACCAACTCAGTTCACACAGCAGTCACATTACCAACAACAGCAGCCTTTGTATCACCAGCAGGTTTCCCCTTATCAGACCCAGACAGCTTTCCAAACAGGAGCTACTATGTCCTTTACTCCACAGGCTCAACCTCCACCAACTCAACAGCCATCCTATCAACTCTCATCACAGATGATGGTGATACAGCCAAAGCCAAGACAAACTCCATTATATTTGGAGCCTAAGATAACAACAAACTATGATGTGATTCGCAATCAACCTCTCATGATAGCACCAGTTTCAACTGACAATAATTATGCAGTATCCCAGCTGGGCAGTAAGTACACTACCTTGGACTTAAGGATAGGACTAGATGAGAGAAACAGCATAGCAAGCAGCCCAATATCAAGCATATCTGCAGATTCATTCTATGCAGATATAGACCACCACCATACACCCCGAAATTATGTGCTGATTGATGATATAGGTGAGCTTACTAAAGGAACAGGAGCACTTGGTTCTGGTTTTAGCCTCCATGAAAAAGATCTAACCAAAACTGATCGACTGCTTCGCACTACTGAGGCCAGGAGAGCACAAGAAGTGTCAGACTTCCTAGCACCACTGCAGACTTCTTCTAGGTTACATTCCTATGTTAAAGCTGATGAAGACCCAATGGAGGATCCTTATGAGCTCAAACTTCTGAAACACCAGATAAAGCAGGAGTTCCGTAGAGGTGCAGAAAGTCTTGATCACTTGGCTGGCCTGTCACAGTATTACCACCCCGAGGGCAGCTTCAGGCATTTTCCCAAGTCTGAGAAATATAGCATAGGTAGACTTACCCTTGAGAAACAGGCTGCTAAGCAGCTTCCAGCAGCCCTCCTTTATCAGAAACAGTCAAAACACAAGAAAGCTTTGATAGACCCCAAACTAACAAAATTTTCACCTATCCAAGAAAGTAGAGACCTTGAGCCTGACTATTCAACCTACATGACTTCATCAAGCACGTCATCACTTGGGGGAATTACTACTAGAGCAAGGCTTCTTCAGGATGATATCACTTTTGGCCTTAGAAAAAACATCACTGACCAACAAAAATACATGGGGGCACCACTGACTTCATCCATTGGTGCAGGCCTTGGGGCTGCACTAGGTCCAACAATGAGATCCACATTACAAGATGAAGCAGACAAGTCTTATAGCAGTGGTAGTAGATCTAGGCCCTCATCCAGACCCTCCTCAGTTTATGGGCTTGATTTGTCTTTGAAAAGGGATTCTTCTAGTTCTTCTTTAAGACTGAAAGCCCAAGAAGCTGAACCCCTAGATGTTTCATTTAGCCATGCAGCACCTTCTGGAAGAACTAAACCCACCAGTCTACCTATTAGCCAAAGCAGGGGAAGGATCCCGATTGTTGCACAGAACTCAGAGGAAGAAAGCCCACTAAGTCCCGTTGGCCAACCAATGGGAATGGCAAGAGCGGCAGCTGGACCCTTGCCACCAATATCTGCAGATACCAGGGACCAGTTTGGATCAAGCCATTCATTACCTGAGGTCCAGCAACATATGAGGGAGGAGTCACGGACTCGAGGCTATGATCGAGATATAGCCTTCATCATGGATGACTTCCAGCATGCCATGTCAGACAGTGAAGGTAAATTAGGCCTCAGACTGGTATCTTACTATCACAACACAAACCCTCATTTCTATGCATGTGTCTAATTTTTGTTATACTGCAAAGACTCATTCTTTATATTCCTTGGTGCATCTTCTATGTATCTACATTTTTTTTGGAGTTGATTTTTTTTGTTTTACTTCATATTTTTTGTTTCATCCTAACAGCAGTTTCTGGATGTGTTACGCTACTCTGGCATGCTCACTGTATTGTTGATTTGCATTCCTTTTGTTTTGCTTGTGCATTTTCCTTTTCTCTTGTTGTTGTCTACTTTTCTAATGATAGTGTGTAGAATATTCTGTGTACAACACGTGCCCTACCATCAGTCTTTATGTGGAGCCTTCTCCGGTGACTGTGGATCATTGAACTTATTTGCAATAGTTTTTGTTGGGATTTGGAAACAATCTCCTAAATCCTCTAAAAAAAACCTCTAGTGATTTTATTTGCATGAAATTTCATTGTAGAATTCAAGAGCCAATAATTCCATCTCCTGATGCACCACTTTAGATCTACATTTATATAGAAATATTATGTTCATTAAGTACATATTTTATGTTAGAACCATATAGAACTTAACATGGTAGCAAAATAACATTCTACATATGGTTTGTTGAAAGCATCCTGTCATGTGGACTTTTGTGCATTCAGACTTGTGATGATGTAAGATAATTTGTCATTTGGATGGTGCAAGACAATCACATCTTTCAATAAACTTGCATAAAGTTTTTTACTTCTATTGATGGAGTATGCAGTGTAGCTGGTTTTCTATGCACCACATACAATGTGTCTGCCAAATAAGCACAAGAGTTATCTCACTCAGGTTCGTGAAATGAACCTTTCTGATGTATTATAATGGTGCAATTAAAAATGTTTCTTCTAAATAAGTACAGCAGAGTGTTACAGCTGATGTTAAGTACTGAATAATTGCAAATTATGTACCACTTTTGTTTTAGTCAGTTCAGATTTAATATATTCTGAATTGTTTAAAAATCATAAAAGACAAAAGATTGAAAGAAAATGAAATTAATATGTTCAAAATTGTATGCGCTCCCTTAACTTTTTCTTATGTGTATTTACTGCACAATAAAAGAGACTTTGCATGCGCTATATTGTCTGTAAATGGCAATGATTGTCTATAAAGACACATTTGCATGATTATGAAGTAGTATGGTTTATTTTTCAGGTTTATATTAACTTCAGTATTCCTTGTTGCATTATTGCCTTTTTACATAAACTGGATCTTTCATAAACATTAGAAAAATGAAAACTATTTGCCTTACTGGTACCACAATATATTGCAGCGTTTGGTTCTGTAAATAGTCTCCTCATGAAGTCTGTGTTTCAGAGGAGGTTCGAGTCTGCCACCTTTGTTTGTTTTTGTTTTTTTTTAATTTCATCACAAATTTCAGTATTCTCACTGTCCTTAGCACACAGTCCTATAATTAAACCAAAAGTCAATTAAAAGGAACCCCCTGAGTTGCAATTTAAATAGATAGGTGTTATCATGTCTCGAGTCAACTTGTGACTATTAAAGGTCATTACAGGGTCCCATTCTGCAACACACAGGATTTTCCTCCTGAAAAATAAGAATAACCAAACAGGACTGCAAAAACTGGATTTGGTGCTTTTCTACCTCATGTAAACAGATCATAGGGAATTGTTTTTCTGCACTACAGTGCATTATTTTCTGTTATATATTTGTACAAGGCATACATGTTACATGTTATGTTGAATCTGTTTTGGTTTTAACTTAACCTCTGATTAGTTAGACTCTGTCAGAAGCATTCTATCATGATTTGATTGTTCTTTACTAGATTGGCATATATATCTGAATATCAGGGCTTCCCATTTTAGCAATATTGTTTCTAATTTTTCACAAGCTTTTTTTCTTCCCAGAGAACTTCTTGTTGCAGCATTTTATGTTAAGTCTTGAGAAATCAAAACACATTATGATATTATTTATATATTATTATTTAGACAGCAAATATGCTGTCTAAAAACAAGCAGTTTGAATTGCAAATAATTCCTGTAACTTGAATGTAAGATACAAAATGTTCCAGAAATGTATTACAGTTTTTCAAAAAGTTATGGACTTCCTTTCTCAGGACTGCACTTCTCTCTGTAGCGCCCTGACTTTGGACAGTTACTCTGGAACCCTGGCAGGTTGCATTCAACTTTAGCTTTTCATCTTTTCCCTTTCCCTCCACCCCCTTGCTATTGCATGGTGTTGATGAGATTTCATAAAAAGAAATCAGCCTAAAGCACAATCTTAGGAAAGCATCAGAAAATAGATAGGACTGCAAGGCCAAACCTTCTGTTTTTCACTACATAACTTTAATAAACTGCATCTACATAGCTTTAGTACATCTTAAGAATGAGTTTTGGCACTTAAGTAGTACCTACACTGGGATTCCAAGCTTCAAACAGGATAAAAAATTGGTTTTAGTGCCAAAATAACACAGCATCCTGATATCCCCATTGAAAATAGTGTTCTGAGCTTTTGGAACATTTATCAATCTCCCAGGATTCTGAGTGCCACGAAAGCTCCGATACAGCAAGTAGTTATTTATTAACCCCAAAGATGCCGCAGTTTTAACAAACTACAAGGTATGCTGAAGATGCTAATTTTCAAGAACACTGAAGCTAGTGCTTAACTGGATGAAGGTAAATAGGCCCTGTTGATCAGCTCAGGAGAGAGAAATTGTTCCTTTTCTGATCTCAAGGATTATTTTTTCTCTTTTATATAATGCTTTGTTAATTCTACAACATAAATGATCACTGCAACACAACTGACCCTTTGTAACTTTTCACCCATGAGGTACAGAGTGATTTCCTCTGTGAGTGGTTAAGATCAGGGATGTCTCTGAAGAAGTTTCTCAGATTCCACCACCTGGAGTCCAATCTCACCTTTTAAAACTGTGTAACTAACAGCACAGGACCTTATTGACTCCAGCAGGAATTTTTACAGGTGGAGCATCCTGGGTGCATATTGTTAGCTTAGAAACAGGAATGTGTCCTCTAAAACCACCAGTGTTCATCTTGGCTAAGGCCATCAGAAAACATGTTGGCTGTTCTCAGGCTTCCAGCTGAAACAAATCTCAACCAATCAAGCCAAAACCAATGTGTATATGTACATATGAGCGTGACGTGTGTGTGTCTATATACACATCCATATTAAAAAAAAAAAATCGTATAAAATACACACATTTATCTGGTTTTGAGAAGAAAGGTTGGTCAAAACTGCAGCATAAAAGTTCTATGTATGAGCTAGCTTTTCTGTGGAATAAATCCAGCAGAAGTAATTTCAGGTGAGATGGGAGGAGAAAATTTTTTTTTCTGCTCAGCTGATGACACGGATTGCCGTAGTCAGCATTATTATCTGGGATCAGAAAACTTCATTAGGTTTTTAATACAAGCCCCAGTAAGAAGTTCTGTCAGGATGAGTCACACTGGTAAATGCAAGCACTAGCCATTGGGCATGAATGTGTAAAGCATAAATGATCTGCGTATTAGATTGTCGTGGTTTATGAGGAGCGGTTATTCAGTAACTAATTACCGTCCAAGATCTAATCTTTAATAATGTTTCTATTTACTGCATATATGCTGATCTAAAGAATATTTTTAAACCATTTGTAATAGATCAAATTTGTGCACAGTTAAGCAGGAAGAGACTGCATAACAGATAAACAAAGATTAAGACTTTTTACAAGACCTACTATAATACAGGTTGGTTGTTTTTACTACAAATAGGACATACAGAATAGTACTTTTAAAAAATCATGCATATATTCTCCTGTTCTTGGAGTAATTGAGTGAAATAGTTAAGAAAAAGCATGACTTTGTTTTTCCATTCAACTTTTTTTCCAATCATTTACTAAACTAAGTCGATTATGTTTAACAACTAAATAGGAAGGATACGCACACTACCATTTTGCATTTTACATTCTGTGTTATGGTACAATTACATTCACTCCTGTTACTATAGCAACAACTGACCTTACTTTAGGTTTGCATTTTCTAGAATTTTTGCTGAAACATACTTTCTTCTTAATTTTCAAATTCATTATTATTACAACGCAACATTCAAACATTCATTGGATTATATTTAGCTGTGTTGTTTTGGTTTACACTGATGGGCCATGTAGATGGAAATCTGCATGTCATTTAGCAGAAATGTTACTGCACACATAGGAGTTCATTCTAATCTTAGTGGAGTGAAAGCTATGTTGGTTGACCCAAGAGTCAGTAGGCATAAATCAGTGTATTTGCATAACTGATTTCATTGAAACAGTGCTATTTCATCCACAGCAAGTATCTCATACAACACATTTTATACCAGTTTAGAACTATTGCAAATATAAGAACTTAGTGATTTATTGTATGAAGAACATTCTAGCTAACTTTCCAGACAAAAAGAAGGTTCTTACTGCAAAATCAGAGGATGGAATTCAAAATGATAACACCTGAAATGTTTCTGCTTAGAATTAGAAAGATAACAGATTTCTTTTACTTTGTATCTTCTTTGATTTGGGATGACATGATTTAATAAAGCGGGCTCAGTTTTCATATAACTAGTTTTAGACAATCTCCAAATTGAAAAAGTTTAGTTTAGGAAGTTAGTTTGGGAAGTAGCTGAAGATGGGTTTTCAGGTTTTTCTTTTTTTTTTCCTTTTTTTTTTTTTAATTTGACTCTTTTTTCATTAAACATTTTAGAAATACGTGGAATCTACAGTGTATTTCTGAGCTATCAGAAGGGAAGAAATGGCTATAGCACTCAGCAGTAGATTTCTTCTGATACTTAATATCCATAGTTTCAACCTAAACAGAATCTTCTCACTCTGTTTTATCACTTACAGCTAAATTATGCCTCAATTCAATGTTTGAAATCTCACCTGTTACTTTGCTTTAGCTGCATGGCCAATTAATAACCACTATGCATGTTTGCTATGCACAATGCACATTACTGCCCTTTGCCCAGCACTGGAACAGAACATTTTACCTGTCCTTGGTTTTCAAAGCCTATCATCTCCGTCGTGAAGAAACAGATTGGTTTGACAAGCCCAGGGAATCTCGTTTGGAGAATGGACATGGCCTCGACAGAAGGCTGCCCGAGAAGTTGTCCCACTCTCGACCACCAAGTCAACACCAAGATCAAATAAGCTGCCAAGTAAGCCATTCCTTTAGTTTGATAAATGTTTGAAAATTTTATCATCATAGTATTCAACAGTGTAGGACTCTTGGATTAATCAAATTCCAGTAATTCAGTTGACATGCTATTGAACCTGTATTTGTCATCAATACTTGATGATGGCATTAAAACAGCATTTCTCTGCATTTAAGTATTAGTTTTACATGTTGTCTTTGACTTTCTGAAACATATCTGGATGGAATTAAACTATAAACAGAACTATAAATACAGTAGGTATTGCTACTAAGAAATTCCATGGTTGGTCTGATTTTACCTTACCAGATTTATTCCATCCAAATTCAACCCCCTTATAGTAGTATAAAGAAAAGAACTGTTTTTGTCCTGTTGACATTAGCTTACACTTTAGTTGGTCAATGTAATTCCATTCTGTGATCAAGTATAAAATAAATCAGCAAGAATTAATCAACCTAATAATTAGAATATCTCACTTATTATAGTGAAAAGAAAAATACCATACTGTTTTTCAAACTTGGTGATTTGAAATCCAGCTCAACTTATTGAACCGCCAAATATCCTCTTGGTATTAATCAAGTTTATAAATTTCATTTGATATCTTTAAGTTCTTCACTTGATTATTTCAGCTGTCATTTTTTACTGTGAATGAAATTGTGATTTCATTCTTTTCCAAAAGATGTAATGGAAGCAAGAGAAAGTATGGCATGGCCAATTTATTCTCCTTAAGAGCTCAGTGTGCTATGTTTATTCCTCAGATAGCACCTGAGCAGAACTATCCTACTCACATGCAGCCATAGGAACTATTTTGGCTGGTGAGCATATTTGACAATAGAATGTAGGTGTTATGAGGATTCTAAGTTTAATGAAGTAAGCTTTCAAATATCTTACAATACAATCTGTTACTTACTTTTGTTTCTCTTTTGCCTATCTCTAGTTTAGCATATTCACAGATTTATACAGCCTAAGTTGTACTGAGCCCTTATTGAGAAAGAAGGCTTTAGAAGATAATCTTCACAAGATAATCTTTACAAGGAATCTATTCAAACAGCTCTCGCTATGAACCAGCTTAATTGCAGGATAAAGGAAGTTTTAATCTTCACAGCTCTTAATGTCAGTGGTAACGAAAACAAAACCTGCCGGAACACTTTCATCCTCATGAAAAAAATGCATTGTTCTTGACATACCCAATAATATTTGACCACTTCAGCACCATGACATAAAATTAAAAATTTACTTTAGACATCAGGTTGGTCCAAGAAGAGAACTACTGATAAGCTGATATGGACATGTTCAGTGAGATGTATTTAATTTTTACAAATCCTCGCTTTGCCCTTGTAAATTGTTCCAAGACTTCTTGCTCATGAAGAAGGTCTGATCTTTGTTTAAATAGCACTGCACTAGGACTGCATCAAGGGCTTTGATCAAAGTTTTGAGGGAGGAGATCTTAAGGCAGCTGAGAGTTGCTTTCTCAAATTATTTCAACAAAGAATTTTCTTCTCCTTTCTGAAGCTACTGTACTATCCCCATGTTTATATGGAAATAGAGATGGTGCACTTAAAATCTTGCCAAAGGCATTTTTAAAAGTCTTTCTAGTTGGAAATGGGAGAGTGAACATGTTCTGAATACTTCTTTGTGCTGCTTTTACTATTGTAAGTTCTGTGAACAAAAATGTAAAGCTGCTGCAGAAGAAAAGCAATGTAGAAGAAAGAGCAGTTCCCCCTTCATCTCTTGCAGTCCAGGTTAGCTATAGCACTTAATGATGCAAAATTATTTCACCGTGACTGCAGAAGTGAGAAATGCCAGTTCTCACGAATTCAGCATCATCTGCATTGTTAAAATGTTGCTCAGAAATTGTGTGTTAAGTATCTGTGAATATTTGAGACAACAAAGGAAAGTGATTTTCATACGCATGCAAATATGAAATAACTTTAAGACAAGATAAGAAGTGTCATTTTAAATGTTTCATTCCTTAGCTCCACATTAAATTCTGAATTCATTGCTCCATGCTTTCTCTACTGTATCCAGAAGACCAATTCTGCGCAGAGTTGTCATGTCCAGCCTCATGTTCTAGAGCTCCAAATGACAAACTGTTTCTCATCCTGACCATATGAACATGTCCAGCTTCACCTGGAGCTGTCCTGGCTTTCTGGAAATTAGTTAGGATGACTCTGAGTTAACATAGTAATTAAGCCACTGCACCTCTCTTAATAGCCCATACAGAGCACAAACCAACTGCAGAAGGAAGTATTTCCATGAATAGCATGAGTCTGTTTGTTAGATCAGGCAAAGTTTGCAATTTGTATTTTCTTCTTTAAAAAAAAAAAAAAAAAAAAAAAAAAAGCTTTGCTGACTGCAGTCATATTTGTATTTGAGAAGATTTTGTTTCACACATGTGAAACTCCAATTTTCTTACTCGATGAAATCAGAATTGCTCAATTATGTCCCACAGAGCTTGTACAATTAAAGGTAATAAATAAAGCACACCCCCTTGCTTTTGAAGCAAGAATGCAGCAGAGTGACAAGCCTGAACTTCCAGGTTTCCATGGATTTCTTATAACTTTGCTCACATACACTGTATTACTAATATTAAAATATATTTGTTTCTATAGCAACTTCTGTAATTCCACATAGTATTTTTAAATCACATTCAATTGCAGTGTACTGCCTTAATTGCTGTTTCCCACTACAATGATTCTGAACTGCTTACCTGAGGAGGGTAAACATGGTTTAAACCTAATCAATGTGTAATCTATTGCAGATTTCTCACTGATCCCTGTTGACCTCAACAATTCACTTGGTTACTGCCAGTTGACCAGGGACTTCTTTTATTCCCTAGATATCACAGCTCTTAGTGATTATTTTTTTGTGAAAGTTATTTGTATATCCTGAAATAATATGACTGTTTCAAACAGGCTGCGAAGGAACAGTATGAGGATGTGCCAGGGGAACAAGAGGTCATGAAAAAAGATGCACAGTGAGATTACATCAACAGGAGATAAGTAGGTTCTTAATGGAGGGAGTTAAATACAGACCTTCCAGAGATCGCATCTGATATTTTAAGCCCTAAATGATTAATAAACACATCATAATACCAGTGTATTGTCATTAGTTCATTTTGGCAAGAGTTTTCTGAGCACAAAAATAAACGTAGGGTTCTGTAGATTTAATCTTTGAAATATCATTCTCCTACGTCTTATCTTGGCTCTTAGGACTGTACTGTTTCCTTGAAATATCACATAACTCATGCATTTTTAGTGGCATTAAATAATATTCTATTAAAATATGCTGAAATATTCCATTTAAAAATGATGAAAAATGGGTCATGAGGTAAGCAACGGCATCAAAATGAGAATGTTTATGAAAGAGATCCAGAAGACTACCTGTGAACTTCTTTGCCACATTTTATTCCAGAATAATTAGTTTTGATAGTTTTCCAACTCTCAAGGAGTTTATATTGAATTTCTAGAAAACTACTTTCTCTATTTCAGGCTCTGGAGAGTCATATTTTTATTTATTTATTTATTTATTTTCATATTCTCTGGAAATCTATGAAGAAATAGGAGTGTAATTGCTAGAATATCAAATGTGTTAATTGTTTGCTGCCACCTCATTGTAAGTCTAGATAGAATTTAGCAGGCAGTTGTTCATTTTTAAGTCATCCAGCTCTATTATTCTCACTGCATGACTGAATGACTTCTATATCAAAATTCAGAGTGTAATACTGACCTCCATGAAGATGCAAACACCACTCTCTTTTCATTGCATTCATGAACAGGAACATTGTGTTTGTTACCATTTTTCCCAAATACTTCTGCAAAACACCTGATCATCAGAGATCTGTCAGTACAGAGAGCTTTCCACTGTTGGGATTTCCAGAGAATTTGGTATTCTTGCTCTGCGCAGAGGAAATGCAAAAGCTCGAAGGAACATGACTGCCTCAGCTGTAGGATTGCCTGGTTCTGGCTGTCACCAGGCTTCTGTACTTATGCAATTGCCTGTGGTATTCAGAAATTAGGACTGATACTCTCTAATTCATCAATTTGAGTATCCTCCATCCTTTTAAGACTGAATTTCCTAAAGGACTACACCCACACATAATGACTGAGGTTCAGCTTACCAGGTTGTCCCAGATTTTGGTGGAAGGAGACTTGCAGTACTATTTAAAAACAGGGCTTGCAGTGGCTGTGTTGACTTGCTCCAAAGCCCAAGTCATACTTTATAGCTGTTGTTACAGACTTTGCCTGGAATACCAGAATACGTTTAATGCACTTTAGTTCTTCTACTTAAAGAAAGCACTGTGGAAATTTACTCTTCTTAATTGTCCTCATTATCTGATAGAATTAACTTCTGTGAGGCTTCCATAGAATTTCTTTATCAGACAGAAAGTATAAAGACAACAAGGGGAAAATAGAGTATACGTTTAAATTGATTTTCTGTAACAGTGGTAGAAAACCTCAGCACATTTATCTGCTCTTCATTCAGTTTCTCAGAAGGGCTTAATGCTGAGTGATAACATCAAACATGACCAGAGCTAAAATTCCTGGAGGAAATGCTTTATACTCCAGTTTTCATTTAGCTCACTGGGATGGAACCCCCAAGGGCCCTGTGAGGAATGTGCCGAAAAATGTGACATGAGTCCTGTGTCAGCTCAAATAGGATGCTAAGGGGAAAGATATGCTGAAGAGTTTAAATGTGCTATAATCAGAGGAGGAGAGTGTTGTCAGTGCTGACTGACTCATTGCTTGAGTGTACTGAGTGTCCCTGGAATGGTGAGGAAAGGATCTCCATGGCAAAGACCAATGGAATAACACTTTGGATTTTGTAGTGGAGGGTCAGGTCACCTTCAGCCCTGTGACCTAAATCTAGGCTTGGGGACTTGCACATCCTACACTCCTGCAGCCTTGTGTGATTGTGTGATTGTGGTAGGGGCCCTGTCTTCATGGTGATAACTGGGGGACAAGTCAACAAGAAGGCCCCAGGACATATATTCAGGTAATGGAAACCACCTTCATAAAAAGTTAAAATGTGAACAAATGCAAACACAAAGCGACTTGTGTTCTGCAGGGTTTTGGATATCCTACATTTCAGATAAATATGGGCATTAATGGTTAAAGTAAAACCATCAAAACCAACATAATTTTTATTCCTTGCATACTCTGTTTACATCAACTCCTGTTTTTTCATATGTATTCTCCTGCCATTTTCAGACACAAAACCATTCTGAAGGCAAGTGCCTAATGTCATGTTCAATTTAAGTACCGATTCCCACCAACAATAAAAAATAATATGCTACCCTGAATGCTAATAAACGTTAATGCTTTTGTTCATAACTTTATGAATCACTATGATTTATACTCATCATAAAATTCTGGAAGTGAAAGTAATGAGAAAGTAATATTCTAAAGTAGGAGACAGTCTATATTTTCTGATATATTTGTCAGTAAATTATATACAATACGCTGTTGAATATTCTTGGATTATTTTTTATGCAGAAAGCAATTTTGCTAAAGAAAGATAAGATAGAGCAATACCGAATAAATAAATTGTAAGTTGAAGTTTATGAGCTGCAGTGCTCCTCAGTTAAATTTGAATTGCTTCCACCAAGATGGATCCCAGCTAAGTATATGCTCCAGTATCTTCATACTGCTTCTCTTGAACTTTATTACTTTGTATTACTTCTTATTTGCTGAATTAAAAATAAAATTAGATACATTTTTTTTAAGATTTTTTACAATTTTATGGAAGCTACACATGAGAAATGCATCATTTTTACTGTTAAATTACACTTGCTGATTTTAATAACTGAGAAAACAATGTCCCTATCCATTTATATGCCTGTACAACTCATGGCACTATACACACTTTTACTCACATTAAACCCTCTCTTCTGGCAGAATTCCAGGGTAAGTCATAAAGTCTGCCTGATCTCAGTTCTGATTTATTCTGCAGTCCTCTACCAGATTTCTCTTTCGTCTGAGGTAAATTATGGCTGAAACTACAGTATGCTATGGGAGGATTTCATCCTTCTAGATGCAGTGCCATCCACTAGAAAAGAGACTGAACTATGACAAATGATGTATGAACTCCTGCTCACTGTGGGACTGAGCTAAGCAAGTCACTTGACTTCTCTCTTTCTCCTGTCACTTCTTATGCTCTCCATTAACATCATAAGCTCTCCAGGGCAGAGACTGAGTTTGAAGTGCTTAGTTCAGGAAGAGCGTAGTCCCTTTAAATGCTACTTAACCATAATAATAGTAATAACCACCTGGCAGCAGGCTGCTGATACATTCAGACTTCCATGTGTTCATACTGATTGACATTGTCCCACCAGCTCCCGAATTCCACTGCTGGTCCCATCCCATTGACACTCAGCCATAAGCAGCCCCAGGCAGCCCTGCTCCCATCACTCAGCCAGGGCACAGAGCTCGGGCTCGGCAGAGATGCTAGATTCTGCTTTGCTTCTGAAAGACAAAAACTGCAGACAAAGACAGTGTGTGATGGATGTGAGGTTGTGAGTGTTAAAACACTCTGCAAAGGTATCTTGGTGTGAATACATGGTGATCATCTCTGATAGATGGGCTGATATGTGCTGCTTGGCCCCTTCTGTGCCCATCTCATAGGGCAGGTGGAGTCATCGTAGCTGGCTTTTGAACACACATTGCAGAGATGCATTGCTTTCAGCTTTGACATTTTGCAGTATTAGCCCAAGTGAATGCCACTCATGATTATATAAACAGTAGTCCTGAAAGTTTTAGGTCAGGCCTTTTAAAAGGCTTTTAAGATTTGATGAGGAAGCACATTAGTTCATTTGTCTTTGTTGAAACTAGAGCAGTAACTTATGGCTGTTTGCACATTCACCACCATTTGGTTTAGGTCTGTATGAACAGTATTTTATAACAATTACAGAGATTGTATGGCTTTTTATTCTCTTTTCATACATTGTTTGGACAAAGGATTAATGCTAAGAAAAACTACAGATGACAGAAATCACCTTCCGGTCATTAGGAAATAAAAAGAGAACTACTTCCATATTGAAACTGAATGTCGGTTTTTTTGGAAGCAAATATTGATTCCCCTGCAGAAGGACTTTCTGGTCTGACAAACATATCTTGAAGCTCAGGGGATGTTTGAGCCATGGAGTTATGATATTTCCCTGGATGAAATAAGTTTATTTGCTTGTTTCTGTTTTAACTGTCTAAAATTATTGTTACAATTGATGTCATGTTATCTCTTTATGACATGCATATTTGTGTTCCTCAGATAAATGGGAAGCCCCTGCAGTACATTTTCCCTCATGCAAGGCTCAAACTACTGAGAGACCCAAAGGATCACACAGTTTCAGGTAAACAGCAACAACCCTCTATGAGACATATTAATTAATTTGATTAGCATGATCCATGAGAAACATTTGCCTTATTAAAATTTTTTCCAGTGTCGTATGCAGAAGGAAATTCAGTGGTCATCTTACATTCTGCTATTTGGTTGTAATGGAAAGCAGCAGTGCAGAAAAAAGGTCACAACATCTGTTTGAGATACGTAAGCTGTGTAGACATTAAGAGCAGAGGGAAAATCTGTTGTAATGTACATATCAGCAGTCTGCTTTGCTATTGCTTTTTATATAACTCTGTATTCTCTGCAGGAAAAGCTTTGGAAATATTCAACAGGGGAATCAGAAAAATGGATAGGCTTATATAGGTACTCAACAGGAACAGAACTGAGAATTTTATTCTTTCTGTAGAGCCACTGGGACTCTCCTACAGAAGAGGTTATCAGAACAATAAGATTACATTTTTCTGTGATATCTTCACACAGGGAAATTTTACTCAGGACTTCAGATTTTTTCTCTTTTGCATAACTCATGCAAATGTTCACATGAGATTCTGCTTGCAAAGGAGAAGAAAGTGATAGAAGTTATGTCCATTCCCCTCCCAGCTGTGAGCAGGAGTGCAGTCTGACCTGTTTAGGTACCAGGTTGCAAGCTGCTGCCAATTACAAATGTTGCAAGGGTAAGGTTTGTCTGATGGAGCTTTTGGAATTGCACTCTTTCTCACATCTAGTATTGACAAAGAATTCAGAGGTTTTTCAATATGCCATTTGTCTCCTTCAGAGGTACGTGCTTTTAAGTGGGTTTGTTGTGAAACCATCAGACTTTCTTTCCATTTAAAGAATTGCAGTACTGTGTGTCAAACCCTGTTTCTGTGCAGAAGTAATTACCGACTGCCAGCCTTGGTGTTCCCTTGAGCATTAAGTAGAAAGTGGCATGAACTCACTTGAATTGCTAAATATTGTTTACACAAGGTTTCTGGCAGTAAAATCTTGATCACTCCCACTCCCCACATCTACCTCATATTTAGGGTGTTACATGAATTTTCTGTATATATTATCAGGCATTTTCTTACTAGTTGGTGTAACACCCACTGATGATTTTGGAATACATCAGGACCCATTCGCCCACGCAGCACCATTTGAAAGCAGAATCCAGCTCCTCACTTCTGTCAGCCTTCCCTGCCCGGGGCCTTGTAGCCAACAGGTGTATCCTCATGGAGAATTTTTGCTTTGGGGAGTGATGAGTAATGCTGTGATCCAAGCTGCTCTCCTATGAGAACAAGTGGAATGACAGCCACACAACCTTGTGTAGTTCATGGTTTAATGTTGCTGAAGGCCTGAGTCTCCTGTGTCAAATTACTTACACTTAAAATGTTCCAAATTCTGTTTCAAATAGCTGTGCTGGCAACCATGCATCAGGGGAAATACCTTGTAAGTGACGACTGGGCAACCAAGGTGTAGATACTGGTTTCCCACTTACTAATGCTCTGCTCAGGGTGAGATCACGCAGGATCGAATATTCCCTCAAGCTTCCATAGCCCATGCTGGAACTGCTCGCTGCTGTAGCTGTGCTGTATTGTATGACTGCCAGCTGCAGTCATACTTTTGGTTTGTAATCCAGATAAATCCTTGGAGCCCTTCAGATACATGCTTTTGTGTGGTGTATATACAGATTTCCCTACAAGTATTAGAAGGCTGAAATGCAGATTCTGCAGAGGAGACCCAAGGGTGAAATAGGGCACCAGTAGGAAGGAGCTGAACCAGAAGAAATTGTCATGTTTCTCACTCGTTGTACATCTTTTAGGTACTGTAACTCCTTGCCTTCACAACTCACTCCTTCCCCCTCTCTCAGAGCCCAAGAATTAAAGCAGAAAATCTCTTTACACGTGCAGCGTTTTCTGCTGAGCCTTAAACTTTGAAAGTGGGCTCTCCCAGAGCTGCACATGTGGTTTTCATTTGCTTTAAAAATTCAACTTTGATTAACTGATATCAGCAAACTTCTAGTAAGTCTCCTTATGAGCCAGACAGTGAGGCAGACTTGGAAATCTATTACACAACAGAAATTTCTTAAAATAGTGGTAAATTAAACAACATATACTCTGATTCTTCCACAGCTTCTTCATTTAATCAGCTAGGTACAAGTAAGGTTTTTGTATATTAATCTAGATGCCGTGGTTGGTTGGTTGGCTGGCTGGTTTCTTTCTTTTTTTCTTGGTTTCTTCCCTCTCTCTTGTTCTCTTCCTCATCCTTTCTCCATCCCCCTTTCTTCTCTTCCTCTTCCTTTCTCCCTCTCACCCTCTTTCCTGTCAAAAGTACCAACTGAGCTGTTGAATCATATTGTTTATCTCTTTGCCATATACTTGTTGCATATGCACAGGAAGAGTGTACATTAGGAAAAAAAACCAAACTTGATAATGCCCAAGGCTGGAGCTGGATCTCCCCAGAGGACAGCCAGGCACTGTCCAGTTGACAGTGGGAGTGTCTGTCCAAATACCCTTGCAGCTGCCTTGGATAAGACTCTCTGAATGGTTGAGTTGCTGAACTCACGTCCAAGACTTGTGGTCCTGTGTGCCCACTGCAGGGTGTACATCATCCATCGTCTCTGATTGTCTGACAGTATGCACAAAGCATCCTCCGTCCTAGCTGTGCAGAAAACACTGTCCTATGTGGTCTTTTCTACACAAACAAGAATAGTTTCTACCGGTCATTTAAACGGTGTACATGGAGTTTGGTCAATTTAACAGCAGGAATAGCCTGGAGAGATTCCCAAAACTGCTAGGTTCTCCATGGGGAAAATAGATCAACATTTAAGTACACAAATAGTGTATCTTAAGTAGGCTGTGCTGGGTAAGCACAGGCACAGCATGGGTGTATACCAGCTATACCACGGCTACAACTATAGGACTAAACAAATTTCATCCTTCTATTACCATCAATAATTTGAATTCCAGCCTGACCTCGGATGTCACCAGGAACGGGTCTCTCTGTAGGCAGCCTGTTCCAGTGCCTCACCAACCTTATCATTTAAAACCTTTTTCTTATATCCAATCTAATATCTCACCACATGCTTACCGTAGTGGAAGTTACTGCCTGATAAGTGTTTAAGAAATTGTCTCATTATGAATATCAATAGTAAGAGTAATCCCAATTCCTATAAAATTTAGTCTCTCTCGTTACGTATTCTGTGCACATGAATTCTATTTATTTGCTTTCTTGCTTAATGAAAGATACAGATGCCTTTGATGTCTCTTAAGTAATCTGGCATAATTTTG
Source organism: Pavo muticus (assembly GCA_016647715.1). Lineage (NCBI taxonomy): Eukaryota > Metazoa > Chordata > Aves > Galliformes > Phasianidae > Pavo > Pavo muticus. Next base: position 925,756 of record JACDJE010000280.1, on the reverse strand, counting down.
CACACTGAAACATTTACCATAAATTTTAGCATATAAATGAGGTGTTTAAGAATGAAAAATTGTGATGGCAAGAGAACAGTAGCTCTGAGTGAAAAATAAGCTAGCTTGCCTCTCTTTGGAGAGTTCTTATTTCTCCAGCATATGCCAACATCTAAAACTCACAGCTCTTCTGTTCAAGGTACGCACTGTCCCTTCCTCAGGCAACACTGATGGATAGGAAGGAAATGCCAAGGATTTTCTCTGCAAAGACAAATAATTTGCAACATTAAAAAAAAAAAGAAAGAAAAAAATTTTTTAGAAAAGGAATTGGCATAATGGTTCTGGTGAGCTGTCAAAGCAATGATGGCAGTGATCACTGAGTGATAATGTATCAGTACTTATCGCTCCAGAAACTCACTGTTTGTTTTCACTGAGATTCCCTTGTTTCTTTTGGATCCTTTAGCATTATCAGAATAAGCACTGTTTTATTCTGCCAGCATTTTCTCTTCTGGTTTTCAACACTTTGTAGTAACATTTGAAGAAGGCAAGAGAGGGCATGGCTGTTGATGCCATTAAAATGTGGCCAGAACCTTTGGAAATGTTGCAAGGAGAAAAAATTACATTACGTTCTTCCCAGTGAGGTAGACGAATCTCAGTAGGTCTGTATAAGGAGTGCATGAAAGACAAAATAATTCCTGCAGGTTTGTCTCACTGGGGACTCAGTCACAATTACTCTCCCCTTTCCAAATTTGGGATGTCCTGTGCTTCTGAGAAGCAAAACGTACCTGTAGGCAGGCAGGCTGTCCATGTTCTGGAACATCCTCTTCAATTCTGATGAGAATTGAGCAGAGAAGCAAATCAGAAAAAGCTGTCAACTTCATAGTAGAGAAAAAAAAAAAAAAAAGAGAGAATTAGACTGCGTCCAGAAGATTGTGTCCCTAATCTTCACTTTAGCAGTGATGTCAGTGAAACAGCTAATAGGATGACAGGGTACCTGCAAGGCTGCACACACGTCAGAGATGCCTCATACTCTCATAAGGGTTATTAATTCCTGTACCCAGCACCACATCTCTTAAGCATGCCAGCTCATGGGATGCTTATTCAGAGAGAAAGAGGAAGAGAATTAGAAGTGTTTGTCTGTATCAAATCCATACTGTTACAGTCTCTGTACAAATAACCCAATATGTTTAGACTTCTTTCACCTTTATATTTAGACTTCTTTCACCTGAAAGTTCTTACAGCAAAATACTGAAGTGCAGTGAATATATGATGCTTTATCAAGGAAAAAAACACATTAAATACAGTCATATGCCATACTTAATATGGCATAGTAATCATGGACTTAGGGTTAAAGTGTAAAAGTCTTCTCTTGCCCTCAGACTCTTTTTATAGGTGATTGCTTATCCTTTTTCTTTGCTTTAGCATTGTGAGGAACTAAGATAATAACTTGCATAAAAAATATCCTCCTCCAGCACTCATTTGTCACTGGGGAAGGATCTAATCAGTAATTAATGGGCATAATTCCCTCAAGCACTCTCTCCTTATCAGAGATGTGGCACAAAAGCTAAAATCAATAAACAAAAAGAGACAGAGCTGTTACAGCCAGGCTACCATATATTCCATGTTTATGTACCTTTTACCTGAACTAACGTTATTTGAAATGCACTAGTGTGTGTGTTTAAAATGCTTCCTATGAAATCTCTTTGGCAGCACCATTTGTTTACACATTTTTCAGTGTATGAATACCCATTTAAGAAAGTTCAGTGAGACCACAAGATGAGTGGAAGTAACTGAGAGAGCAATCTGTCTATTGATAATAAAGGTGAAATTTGCTTTCATAGCTCTAATGCAGAAAAGGATGCAGAAGCAGATCACTGCAATTACTGAGGGTTAAAGTTCTGTCAGGCCTCCTGTTTCAAATGGAAAGCCAAAAGGAAAGCAGGCATCTAAGAGTGAGATTGAAAGATGCTGAAATAGCATCTGTCAATCTCTAACTGCATCTAGCACAGCTCAGCACTTTCTCTTAAAGAACTAGAAGTGGAGATACTTAGGGAGGTCTGTCATTGGTCGGTTGACCGTCAAGGACATTAGGACAAAACTGACGGAAGTCCAGCTAACAAAAGCTAACTGCACAGAGATACCAGTTTAAGGTTTCACTTCTCAGGGGAGGTATGAATGATCTTAGCAACTCTCAGAGGGAAATGAAGACCCTGTGTTCCCATCTTTACATACTTGCAATGAAAAATAATTATTACACTATTATAACTACACCAGAATGAGGCAGTTAAAAAAGGGCAAATATCACTGCTTTTCTGTCTTGATTATAAAGGAAGCACAAAGTGTCTTAGACTGAGATTTTGGTCCTGTAAAGATCTTAAATTAGATGTGATGAATCCCTCTGTCTTATGTATGAAGAAGCTATAGAACAATCAAACTATGCAGGGAAGACTGGATACTGAAAAGACCACACTGATCCACATCACCAAGTGACAAATGCCCCTTTGATTTGGATACATTTTCCAGAGCAAAGTGCTGCAACATTTTGAGAATTATTTGCTATTTACTTCGTCACAGACTGTGCAGTTCTCTGAAGTGTGTTAGGTGTGCACTTTCAGAAGGTCTGGCTGCAGGATGAGTCAGGTTAAGATTTCTGATTTTACAGGTCACTGAAATGAAGAAAATTTAATTCTCTAGATATGGAAATGAAGAGTTCAGTGTTTAAAGCAACAATGCAGATAAATATTTTATCCTCATCCCTGTCACAAAAAGAGTATTTTAAGGGGTTAATTTTACTAAGCAGCTAATTGATTAGTAAATTACTTAACTCATAAACCATTTTCCTTCTGCAATAGATATTACAAGATTTATTTTTTTTTGAGACATCATATATATATATTACAAATAAGATGTGGCATGTTAAGTGTCAATGTGCTGATATTCTAAAAAAGCAACCAACCAAACAAGAAAAACGAACTGAAAATCACTTTGTCAACTGCCCCATTTTAAAGCATAGAAGCATTATTTTTCTGTGTTTTGTTTTGTTTTCATTTGATTTATTACCTGCCTAAGCTGGTACAGCAGAAGTAATGGGACATCATTACCTAAAGACATAAGTTAAAATCCAAGGCAGATGAGAGATGTTTGGATACAGTTTATAACCTCATTCAGTAGTGTCTGCTGTCATCAGGGAGAGAGCATGTGAAATGAACTGGAGGTCTCAACATGTGTCTTAGTGGACAGTTCCCTGTTTACAGACACAAAGCTGGCCCATATCCACAGACTGAGTGGTTGTAAGAAATGAACTGTCAAATGGCAACTCCGTCCTTCCAGTGGGACTGCATGAACAGCTGCACAGTGATACCTCTTCTGAGAATGCACATTAAGATTCTGTCTGTCCTGCTGCCAGCTTAGGCACTTTTCCAAGCAGTGATTCAAAAGTTAATTTGAAGTTTAACAACAGAGGAATTACAATTCCTTCACTTATTTTCTGTAATTTATATTCATATCATATCACTTCTTTTAATGAATTAAACACCCCAAACACATAGTATCTTTCTCATTGAGAAAAGGAGGAAAGTTCAGTTTTTTTACAAAGAACTAAATGGCTGCAGGTGTTACTTGTTTTGGAAGAAGGATATTTTACAGTGCATGGTTTCATAAACTCTTCCTCATTCATGGCAGTTATCTATGCAGCGCTGGGTCAGTTGATTCCCTTGTGCAGCAGAGCCATTTGAGTGAGATATTCTTTTGATTTTCCTTCAAGAAGAATTGTACTGAGGCGTTACTAGGTACCTTTAAAAACAGTGATATAAAAAAGCAGTGATATCTTTTCTACAGATTGCTCAAAATGTTGACCATTTGCCATAAATGTTCCTCATGATATGCACACTCCCCAGAGAGAAGCTTTGGTTTAGCCATTGCCAATACACATTTGCAGAAATATCACACAGATTTTCTTTGCTTTAAAAAATGTATTGGGGGAAAAAAAAGTTTTATTACTTACATAAACACCTGTATACAGTTTGTATGAGTCTGTAGTACCAGGAGACATTATGCAATGTTTACAATGAAGGGTCAGCACATAAAGTTGTAGTTAAGATAACACAGGTAGTATATGGTAAGTCTTCAAGCCTTTACCTGTTATTTTCCTTAACAAAATATAGATAGTGTCAAAACCTGGAAACCTACTTACAAAATGCTTAAATAAAGTCAAACAGTTTCAAGTTTTGGTCCAAGATGTTAAGATAACTGATAACATTCTCCTAGAACTGACCTGTTATTTGCACTGTAATAAAAAATCACTAATATGCCAGATTCATAATATACTAATTAAGTTGTGATACATGAACAGAGCATCATTTATGTAATTCTTTCCTATGATGAGAGAGTTGACTCATTATATGTGAAATATGAATCAAATTTTTCCCCTTGTTAAGAAGAACATTAACAAAAAACTAAAGGTAAAAGCTAATTCTGTAGAATTAAAAATGCCATGAAAATTGTTTTTTTTTTTTTACAGTGAAGCCATATATGATGGACTGACATACTGTCTGAACAGATTAAAGGTTGTCTTTTATGGTTCATTCTTGTAAGAATCTGTAATGTTTTGTGAAGCATTACATTTGCATGTAGTCAGGATGGCTGGATAATGTGATGACTAAAAAGCTGTTTAGATGGATTTAGAGGGCAGTGGTTAATGGGTTGTGCTCTTCCTGAGGGCACATAATGAATCTGGGAACTTACCTCATTTCATATTGTTGTCAGCGATGTGGAGGAGATGATGGAGTAAACTTTCATGACTTAGAGATGGCACTGGATTATGGAAAATTCTTGAGGTCAGGGCTGCCATTTAGAGGGACCAAGACAGGCAGAGGAATGGGCCAATAGGAAACTTGTAAAATTCAACAAGGACAAATACAAATCCTGCCCCTGTGGAGAAGAAACCCCATACAATATCACAAGGCAGGGACTGTTTGCCTGGGAAGCAGATCTGCAGAAGAGGCCACTGGGGAAGGTCACTATAGACAATAAGCGACACACTGTACACCCTAGCAGCAAAGAAGGATAACATCATCCAGGGCTGTTACCAGAAGCATTACCCTATGTTGGACAGGTCTACATATCTCCCTGGAAAAGACTTTTAGTAGGTATAAATTATCACCACTTACTGACGATTGCAAACCTTTCCCAAATGCAGTAAATATTAAAGCAGTCTCATTAAGTCAAATACAACCTTTGTTTAGCACTTTATCATGGCTCTGGCAGAAGATACATAAGAATACAGGACAGGAGTAAACACAGTACAATGTTCTCATAACTTCCAGCAGTCTGGAAGCCACATTCAACTAAAGAAGCAGTGAATGCTTCTGTGAATTTAATATAGAACTACTCTCTTCCTAGAAGCCTTAGTTTATATGTTATGCTGTAGCCAGTATACACATATATATTACTTACTCTGTCATATTTGCATTAAATCTGTTGCTGCCCCTTAAATAGCAAAGATGATTGGGATGGGAGAGTTCAAAACATCTTAAATAATTGAGCTCAACTGTCAGTCAGTGGCATCTCTTGGGCCATTGGTGTCTATCAGTAAACATAGATGAATATCAGTACCTACAGTTTTTTTATAGCTTTAAAGCTACATAATATCATAAATGGCACATGAGTAATCTTATTCTGATGTGACAAATTAACAAAAAAGAAGGCTTGTCTCTTGTTTTCAAGAGATATGGTAAGTGGCCCAAGAGGCTAAATTGTAAAGTATTTTATGATCTTTCAGAATGAAAATCAGTGTACAAACCATCATGAAACTCTTTCTCAGCTGATATAAATTCATGTTATGTTATTAAAACAACCGGAATATAAATGAATTTCATCAGCTCAGGATTTGGCCTCATGTATATTTTATGCCTTAATTGTGAATGGCTAAAAAGTACAATAACTGAGAAAATTTAATCACACTTTTAGGAAACAACTTCATTTAAGTGAATTTAGCTTAGAAAGTGCCAAAACAATTCTCTTGAAGACAGTCTTGAAAATGTTGTACCTATCTAGACAACCACACTTTGATATGGCTCATCATAGTATGTATTCCATATAAGCAATAATAAGGCAAATAAAAATTTATCCTGGATTTGACTATAAACATTTCTTTTCCTGTTGCTTTCCAAATGCCTGACCTAACTTATTTTTGCTTGCTTTGTCATATTTCCTTGCTGTCTATTCTCTAGACTTTCTAGATTGTTTTATTACAGCAATATGTAAATAGTTTACTTTTCTTCACTTTTAAATCTGAACTCTTTGAAGAGAGTTCTTTCTTCTTCATTGTTTCCTGTGGCTGACAATTCTATTCATACAGATAGTGGAATGTGGTGTAAAATTGTTCCCACAGATGAGGACCTACCAGAACCCTATCAATATGTCTAGATAAGACCGCAGGAGGAATGGGAAGATAATGTATACTGTATTGTAAATGAGCACGAGGAAGATATGCTCAGTCTCTGTTCACAGCCAGATAGAGTTGGAAGACTTCATATTTTTTGTTATGATTGATTTGTTCTCATTGCTGTAGCATGATATTTTGTCATATTGCAAAATTGTTTGTGCCTAATATCTCTTTTTCATTCCTCATCCTCATGCATTTTTCTAATGGCTGCCACTGCACTTTATCCCAAAAAAGATCGCTGTTGTCCTTCTTTGCTATGACTCAGCTGTCTGGTTTCAGATTTTGTTTTTGAAAGTGTTAGAAAGTGATGAAAACCATATTTGAACTTTTTTTTACTTATTTGGGCAGTATGTCTATGCTTTGGGTCATGGGTCCAAAACAAAAAACTGAATTTCCATATTGAAACATAAACATATCTTCCTTTCCAAATTACACAGGGACACTTGTCATTGCCCTCATGGACATTTTTCAATTCGAGTCCAATGCAGTTTTTTCCAGCTTAGCTCTGTAAAGATTCAACTTCAAAGCACACAGAAATCAAGAGAAATAACTAATAATTTTCAGCTACTGTCTTGAAGGGCATGACCTTAGGCACTAGAAATCCAAATCAATACGTTTATATTGATATAGAGGCAGTATTCCTCTATATATCCAGACGTAGATATATCTTTCTAAAATATCATACACCTAGAAGTCTATTAAAAATTCTGAAAGCTCTATATCTGGCTGTGACAAAAGACATATTGCTACTGACTCTCTTACTTAGAGTTTCTTATGCCAATTCATTCAAACTCATGTGAGTTTGTGTTCTTGAGGAATACGGGCCAGGCAAAAAAAAAGCATAGTCAGGACCCTAAATTCTGAGAGAGCGATCTTTTGGCTATTTAAGAAATTACTGAATGAGATCCCCTGGGAAGCTGTTTTCTGGGACAAAGGAGCAGTGCTGAGCTGGCAGTGTATTAGGACACCTTTCTGAGCTCACAAGAGCTCTCCATCCCTCAGTTTAAGAAATCAAGCATAAGAGGCAGGAAACCAGCATGGCTGAGCAAGGAAGGACCTGCTGGTCAAAATGAGGGAAAAGAGGAACATGTACAGGCTGTAGAAGCAGGGATTTGTGGCCTGGGAATTATATAGGGATACAGTCCAGACATGCAAAGGGTGGATCAGGAAAGTACAGATGGAACTGATCTTCGCAAGGGATGTGAAAAATAACAAGACTAGATTCTACAGGAACAGAAGAGATAGGAAAAGGAGAGTGAACACCCTCTGATAAATGAAAAGAGAAAACTGGCTACAACAGACCTGGAGAAGGCTGAGGTACTTGATGAGTTCTTTGCCTCAGTCTTTGCTGAAAGGCTTCTCATGTCTCTCACATCCCTGAACCTGTTGGAGGGGGTCGAGGGAGCAAAATATGTCCCATTGTAAGAGAAGAGCCAGTTGAAGACCACTTCATGAGACTGAATCTGTTTGGGGCTGGATGACATGCATCCCAGGATCCTGAAGGAACTGGCTGATGTGATTGCCAAACCACTCTCTATCATATTTAAAAAGCAGTGGCTGCCAGGCACAGTACCTGGTGACTTGGAGAAAGGGAAACTTCACTCCCATTTTTAAGAAAGGGGGAAAGGAAGACTGGGAAACTACAGACCAGTCAGTCTCACTTCTGTACCTGGGAAGTAATGGAGCAGATACTCCTGGAAGAGATGCTGAGACACATGTGAGATAAAGATATGATCTGAGGGCAGATTGTGTGTGACCAGTCTGCTTGCCTTCTATGATGGAGTGACGGCATTGGTGGACAAAGGAAGAGCAACTGATTTTATCTACCTGGACTTCTGCAATGCCATTGACATGGTCCCACCCTGCATACTTATCTCTAACTTGAAGAGATATGGATTTGAAGGGTGGATCATTCAGTGTATTAAGAATTGATTAGATGGTCACACTGAGAGCATTGTGATCAGCAGATATATGTCCGGGTGGAACGCAGTGATGAGTGGTTTCCCCAAGGGGTCTGAGCTGGGGTCAGTACTCTTTAACATCTTTGTCAATGACGTAGACAGTGGAACTGAGTGCACCCTCAGCAAGTTTGCATGCAACACTAAGTTGAGTGGTGCAGTTGATAGAAGGAAGGGATGTCTAAAGGGACATGGACAAGCTGGAGAGGTGAGCCCATGTGAACCTAATGAGTTTCAACAAGGCCAAGTGGGTCATGGAAATCCCAAATGTGTACAGACTGGGAGAAGTACTCATGGAGAGCAGTCCTGCAGAGATGGACTTGGGGTCCTGATGGTTGAAAAACCTAACATGAGCCAGTAGTGTGCACTTGCAGCCCAGAAGGCCAATGGTTTCCTGGGCTGCATCAAAAAAGGAGTGGCCAGCAGGGCGAGGTCACTGTCCCTCCCCACTCTGCCCTTGTAAGGCTTCATCTGGAGTACTGCACCCAGGCCTGGGGTTCCCAGCACAAGAAAGATGTGGAGCTGTTGGAATGGGATCAGAGGAGGGTCACAAAGGTAGAGCACATCTCACATGAAGACAAGCTGAGAGAGCTGGGATTGTTCAACCTTGAGAAGGCTCAGGGCAGACTTCACTGCAGCCTTCTAGTGCTTAAAGGATATAAATACAGGAGGAACTGACTTTTTACATGAGCAGATAATGATAGGACAAGGGGGAATCATTTTAAACTAAAAGAGGGGAGACTTAAGTGAGATTGTAGGGGAAATTTTTCACTGTGAGAGTGGTGAAGCACTGACACATATTGCCCAGAGAAGTTCTGGATTCTCCATCCCTGGAGATGTTCAAGACCAGGCTGGATGGAGCTCTGGGCAGCCTGGTCTAGTACCTGATCTAGTGCCTGATCTAGTGGGTGGCAACATTGCCCATAGCAGCGGATTGGAACTAGATTATCTTTAAGGTCCCTTCCAACCCAAGCCATTCTATGAAAATCTATAGCACATTCTAATTGCTTTTTTTTCTTTCTTTGTTCATCTAATTAGACAAATGGTTTCCTGCTTTGGAAATTTAGCCCAGAGGAAATACTTGTTTGAGTTAACATATGAACACTGTTTGCACAGAGCTTCTGGTTCACATGGCTGCTTTCTCAGGCCAGTGATTCAGTTGCTGTTCCTGTATGGGGCTTACCTAGAAGTTATGCAATATCAATCCCCTCATTTGATGCTCAAATTCTGTTTTGTTTTATACAGGAAAAAATATCTTTGCAAACTTTTTTTTTTTTTTTTTTTCACTGCTGTATAGACAGGAGCTACAACAAAAGCCCAGTGTGCCAAAAGTTACTCAGCATTCCTCTGCAGTCTATTTCTCTCTCTCTTTTTTTCTTTTTTTTTTTTTTTTAATTACTTTATGCCATTTATGTAGGCAGTTATTGATACTTGTTTGGAAAGCCACATCTAATCATCGCTTAGATACTGAAACAATTCCAGGAAACATAGGTTGCTTATACAGTAATGGCTCCACAGAGGTGTTTGACTAAGTAGTAAAAACATGGTAAGATTTCACGACCTTTCCTGTGAACAGAGCAGCAGCAACTGATAGCCAGCAATCTGATCTTTATTATCTCTATAATGGCAAAAAATGACCAAACCATAACTGCAGAACTTATGGTCAGCTTACTCCAGCAAAATGTATTATTTTGTGTCAGCTGAGTCATGTTTCTTGTCTTTCTGCTGTGGGATACAAGGGGATAGGATTTCACAGTGTTCTGAGGAATACTGAGCTACACAGGTTTAGAATAAATAAGTCAAATTGAATGCAAAGTATCCCATGATGGAGATAACAAAAAAAAAAAAAGAATATTTTTAAAGCACTTCTGCAGTGATGCTTCCCAGGTCACCAGTGACAGAATTTATCAGTGCCAATTTGTTGATCACTACTCAAATATACATATGTGAATACACATTGCTGAAACAGTTTGTTTTGCCTAGAAGGAGATGAAATGATGAGAAAAATGTCACTTTGAAAGTCATAAAGTAAAATTAATGGGGGAAAACCCATCTTTTGTTAACCATTTGAAATATTCATTGAAGCTCTTGATTTTATGCTTTCAACTATATAAATCAATGGCTCATAAGCTAACTGTAATGATTTAGTATCTGTATTTGTTTATTGTTTTATAAAATAAATTCAGTTGTATGATCTCTCTTATTAAACTTTAGGATTAGGCTTTTGTTTTGTTCTGTTTTGCTTAGTGTGCTGCGTCTTAAGGCTTCAGTAAAGATTAGACAGAAGAGTAGGCTCACAGCCTCGGGATATCAGTAAAAACAGTTGCCTTTAATTAGAGTCTTCTAGCTTTGAAGCATCCTAAAAAGCATTGGATCTTAAGTATGTAAAATTCCCTTTGAAGAGTTGTGTTCCTGAAGATATTTTTCATAGCAACGAATAGTCAGAGTTCATAAAGGTGCCCTCTCTCATTCACAGCAGATTCCATTTTTGTCAGTTAACATATCTTATGTCATATTAAGAAGAAAACAGTAGTTCATTAATCTGAAAGGCTAAAATTGAATGATTAATGTCTGAATATATCAGAATAGTCTGAGAGATGAAAATTAAGACTCAAAGACTAAAACAAAAGCAAAGACAGAAAAAGGAGATCTGAGAAACTGTATGTTTAATGACACTTTTAAGCTACCTTCATTCAGTGTGATATATTGGTCAATGTCATTGCAAACAAAAATAGTGAGTTAAATATTTTCAATATTTATAGTATATAAACAGATTTGAAATCCCATCTTCATATGAGACAGTATTGCAACATACAAGCAATTCTTCTTTGTCAACCAGAATCGAACACTTAAAGCATGTTGGGCAAGCATTAATGCACTCTTTCTGTCTGTAAAGAAATGAATGTTTTGTAAGTTAAATTATTTCTTCTAGTAGCATTTTTGCAAGATAATAATAATGAAATACAACTTTCTAATTTAGTGCAAACAAATCAAATAAATGGAATTCCCCCAATTTGTCCAGCAACAAGAACATTTGCAAACAGACTCGCTTGTATGATTGTCCCTTAGCAAGCATGCTCCTACTTAGTACACGTAAGTTCTCTCATAAGAGAACTCCGAACCTCTAGACTTATTCCCCAATGTGATGAAAAGAGTCCATTACTACTTATATACTGAAAAGTTCATAGAGTGGTTGTGTGGGTTAAAAGTGAGTTTGTATTTGTGCATGTGTCCGTGTGTTGTGGAGTAAGAACGTGGTTAGTTTGGATTTACTGAGTTTAATATTTCACAGTTGTGACCTTCAGCCCTAGAACGTATTAATGAATCTTAATAAAAGTTTGGTCTGAGGTTCTTGTGAATTTCTGTGTCCCAAGGATGGATGCTTTTGTATGGGTCCTCATTCACTTTATGCAATGAGATGCTTAACTTTTTTAAGACTGTAGTTTTCAACTTTTTTAAAGAACATTTGTCACTTGGTACAGTGGGTTTGTTTTCCCTGTCAGGCAAGGAAACATAAACTTTACTCGTGCCAAATTTCAAATTTTCACTGAAATAAGGTAACTAATTTAAAACAATTATGCAGTTTGCTCGAATTACACTGAATAATTACTTCTCTCTCCTAAATAAAAACAATATTAGAATTCCCAATAGCACAGTTCTAGAGTGCCAGTGTAGCTATAGTTTAGAACATCATATCCTATCTGTAAATCAAATTATTTGAATTAGAAACAGCCAAAGAGCAATATAGTTAACTGAGTATCATCCATGCTGAGCTTATAATTAAAGGAGTATTAACTACCATGTTGGATGTAACTTATAGCAGAAATTTAATGAATGTGTTCAGAGAAGGGCAATGAAACTGGTGAGGGGTGTGGAGCACAAGTCTTATGAGGAGCGGCTGAGGGAGCTGGGATTTTTTAGTCTGGAGAAGAGGAGGCTCAGGGGAGACCTCATTGCACTCTACAACTTCCTGAAGGGAGACTGTGATGAGGAGGGGGTCGGCCTCTTCTCCTAGGCAACAAATAGGATCCAAGGAAATGGCCACAAGTTGCGCCAGGGGAGATTTAGATTAGATATAAGGAAAGAGAGAGTGGTCAGGTGCTGGAATGGCCTGCCCAGGGAGGTGGTGGAGTCACCGTCCCTGGCAGTGTTCAAGAGGCATCTGGATGAGGTGCTACAAGATATGGTTTAGTAGCTTAGTGGGTAGTTATGGTGATAAGAGGACAGTTGGACTAGATGATCTTGTAGGTCCTTTCCAACCTTGTGATTCCATGTGATTCTGTGTGATTTTGTGTGATTGCCTGTGCCTGTAATTAGCTTGGGTATTTCAATGAAGTTGTTTTATGCTGATTATATAGCTATCTTTGCATTTTTACTTCAGAGGATCCCCCTCAAGCTCAAATATTTATGCCTTTCCAATTCTTAATTTGCTGTAAAAATGGCTGTTCACTCATCCTGTCCAAAGAGAGTCTGACAAAGATTTGCGTTCTTTTATACTACATTTGCATTACTTAACATTCGCAGAAGTAAAAGCTTGCAAGAAGCTGACATTTTTAAAGATATTGCTCAGGTCTTCAAAGTACAAAAAAAAAAAAAAAAAAAAGACAGACGTAGTGAGAGGACATATTTGCTAAAATATTCAACAAAAAATTCCAGGAAACTTATTCAGAAATTTCACGGTATGAATTTCATGCTGAGTATTCCCAACTTCATTGACTTTGCTATGGGATTTGTTTCATTTTTATTGTGCTATTTGGGATTCAAAAGAAAATAAAATGGTTATTTGGAAAATGTCTCATATGCAGTTATGAGGAAAGCTGAGTCACAAAGGATATAAACTTAGATAAGCTGGGGTAGAAAAATGAGTAGAAACTTCTATGGCCGGGAGCTCAGTGTGAGTAGCTGCCTTCTAATGTGATCTCAGAGCTGAGCTATCGAAACAGTAATTGTACTCCTGGGAAAAACCTAAATCTAAAGAGATGCAGCTTTGCAAAGAAACTGTGTGGTGAACTTGATATATCTGATTAGTTTAATCACTAAGCAGGTTTAGATTATATATTTAATAATTTGAAAATTAATTATTTAACTGTTCCAATAAAAATGAGCAAAAACTCTTTTATATTCACAAATCAAGTGTAAATCATCTCTTGTGTAATTTTCTTTTTCTTCAAAGAATAAATTTGGGGGCTTCTTTTGTACAGAAAGTGTTTTTTTTTTAAGTAACATGATAGCATGACGGTGCATAAGATTAGCTTTATAAGTCTATTTTTAAGCTTTTTTTTCCACTCCTATTTTTTTTCTCTCTATATAAGGGAGTGATTTGGTTCTCTCCAGCTAAGAAAATCAAAGTGAACATAATGTTTTAATCTCTGTAATTTTTAAAGAAAAGAGAAAATATGTCAGATTTGATAGTGCGTTACCATAAAGTGATTGTAGGCTGTTTTCTATTCTGATAATTTGTACATCTTCTGATGTAAAAGCTGCCAACTAAAAGCAAATGTTTAAGAAAAATATCAGTATCTACTAAATACAGGTTGATGTAAATGTACATGCCTTGCAGCAGAATCTCAATGATCTGTCAACCTGCCTATATGATTCTAAAAGCTCAGCTACTATAATTTTTCAGCAAAATTGTATTCATGTTTTTGGCATATGATAAAGATATCCTTTGAATCCACACTTCACATAGGTTTCTAGCATGTTAGTGGAATTTAATTAATACTGCAAATTAAGGTTTGCTTGAAATAGGTTTGCCGTGCAAATTGTCATTTTACAGTACAGTAGGGCTGTCAGAAAAAGGCAGAGTTGACTTCAACGCAGTTTCAGTGGATGAATTGTATGTGTGATGCCAGTGATACAGTATTTACTCAAGAAAATGTTTTCCTGCACTGAAATAAAACTGAATGCTCCTAACTCTCTCAAAGTTAATTCTTTGAGAGTGTAGTGGATGGGACCTTATTCTTCCGATCACAGCCACAAGTTACTGATGAAATCCTACTGATGATTTGTACTCTTTCTTTCCTTCCAGTGAATTATTCATTGCTTCATCTCTGTTTAAAGTTTCCTGTTTCTTTTGATCTCAGGCAATGGACTGGGAATCCGAGTCGTAGGTGGGAAAGAAATTCCAGGAAGCAGTGGAGAAATTGGAGCTTACATTGCCAAGGTCTTGCCTGGGGGCAATGCAGAGCAGACAGGGAAGCTAATAGAAGGTAAGCTAAATGCATTATCAAAAAGTGGAAGCAAGAGAGCATTGGGAGTACAGTAGGACTGTTTATAATATACTCTCATAATGTTTTACTCTCACATAACAAATGTCATCTTGTGCAAGGGCAGAGGCGTATCTCAGAGCCTTTCTAAACCTCCATCAGTCTTAAAACAGAAAAGGAATCAAAGAAGATTCTTCCATGCCTTTTGTAGCCAGGGAGAGTTACCATGGTGTATTCTGTTACATATTCTGTCTTCCTTATCTGTGCCAGCATTCTGTCTTCTGCACTGGGGGTAAGACAGTATGGCGAGAGTCCAACTGTGTCACATATTTTATGGATATGTGCCATTTTGAAGATCTTTACCTGGCTTGGTCACCTAGGTATCTCTTTTTGGGATGACCTTTCTTAGTCACACCTTTCAAATGAATCACAAGTCCAGTTCTGTTCTATGACACACACTAACTTTTTTTGGTGAAGGTCCCTAAAGTCAGACTTGACTGAATTCATCTGGCCTAATTTTATTTTTCCAGTTTAAAAGAGTCAACAGGCAATGGAGAAAAAGAAGCGTCTACACAAGGGCAATTCATTTCATCTATCATAGGCTCTATCTCAAGAACTGGGAGTGTCTTCCTCGTTTATTTGACTTTAAGAAGATTGCATTAGACCATACAGCTCCCTTTAGGCAACTAAAGCTAAATGAAATACATGCTGCTTAATTTTTACTTTTTCGGGTATTATTGCAGATGTGATAATTCTTTCTAATAACATTTTATGTATAGTCACATAAATGGTCTCTTCTTTCTATAACTGGTTCCTTTTTCTTATAAGAAAATATGTATGCACCTGAAATGGCTATTCATTCATGGACAAAAATATAAAGTGTGTTTTTAATTAATTCATCTAATTATTTGTATTTCTTTAATAAAAATGATTATCCAGAAAACAATAACAAAAGAAAGAAGACAAGGAAGAGGAATAGTTCTCCCAGACAGAATTCGATTCACATAAACTGTCTGAATAGAAAACATGCAACAAAAGTCATGATTAAATCAAAAGTACTTTGCAGATAGAATAGCGAAGTAACTTGATTAAAGAATAGTGCAAACATGTTGTATTTATAACGAAACAGTCTCCTCTGCATTCATGTTTTCCCTACCACTTTTTACATCCTTGGTGTGTTTTTTTGTGTGTGTGTGTGTTTTGGTTTGTTTGTTTTTTTTCAATATTTTAAAGATTTACATAAAAAAGAGCACATACACCTCTGTCATTGTTAACTTAAAGTTAAGGCGAAGGAATGATATACAAAGATATCTTTCTTTTTTCCCTATGGAATAGATTTTACCATTCAGATTAAATGTGTAGTATCTTACTTATCAAATGGCAGAAGGATGTTATTTATTGCATGTGAGTAATGAAAGAAATGTTCTTCTGTCTTTTGAAGTTTCTATTTGTTTTGGCTCACTCCATAGAAAAGAGTGAGCCTCTCATAGCTGCACTAAATCATGCAGTAGCAAGCAGGTAATGAGGATAATATAGTTACTGAGTATTTCCTAGAGACTGGATGTTTCATGAAAGAGGATGAGCAATTAGCACCTGGAATTTTCTCCACACTTTTGGTTTCTCTCATTGGGAGCTCTTCTGAGAACTGAGGTTTAAAGTACTTCTTTCCTCACCATATGGCTGTTTTTTTAGCAGTGCTCAAGAGCATCTTGGATTCACAGTAACTACTGGAGAAATTCAAACAGGGCATCTTGCTTTCCTTTCTGTTTACATCATGTATTTTGAAGCTTTATTCATATTTTATAGATAGTGGGACAGTAAAATATTTATTTGTTTCATTCTTCCATCCTGTAATCAGTAGTGTTTCTGGTCTGGCTTTTATAAACAAAGTATCGTGAACTTGAGTGTGTTAGTATAAGTCTGGAGCAACTATCAAAATCACTAGACTTAATTTGTAGAATTTGATCACACAGTATCCCAGAATGTTTTACTATTAATGTGTTAGATGTTTTGCCAGTGAGAAAAAGGGCTTTCTGTAGAATGTACAATTAGTATAGCATACAAGACAAACACTTCTCTTTACTGTCAGTTGCCTCTTAAATTTTGCCAATGTATCTAATTTACTTTTTACGTTATTTTAGGTGGCTGTCATAAATCTAGAGAGAATATTTGGCTTCTTTACTTTTGAATATTTTGTTTGTTTGTTTTAGTATAAATATGGCTTATGCACATTTAATATCTACACTTCAAAAGTGCTAAAATTCATGAAGGTCTTCAATTATTTTCATATGGATTTGTGTAAATCTAGCCAAATTGCAAATGTTACTAATATTCCTGGCGTTGTTGGGTCTGAAAATACAGACCAATCTTCTTATCAAGATGTTGACTCTCTCTCACATCACTGTCAACGGTTTACGGGCTGGATCAGCCCAGTTCCGTGACTAGCGGGGCAGAGGGATTTGTGAATCTGTGCCTCCAGAAAAGGGAAATAGGGGACCCCAAAATAATTAAAAACAGCAGCAACGATCTGAGGAGAAACAAACTAATTTACTAAACATGGAATTGGAATGCAAGATGACACACTATAATAGAATATAATTGGAATTAAAGCTAATAAATCAAATATGATGAGAGAGAGTATCTGAAAGCTGTAGGTCTGACGCTAGTGCTGAGGCGATGGGTGTGGTTGGGATGAGCAGCAGCGAGGAGGGGCTGATGATCGAAAAGAGGGACATCAGATGACCTACCAAGGCCTTATATCTGTTGCCCCTGGGCAGAAATGATAACAGCACAGCAAACAGTCTTCTGGGGAATGTAGTTATTCTTCTCTTCTGGGACAGGTACCCGGAACTGGAGCATTAATATTTTAACTCCCAGTGCACTACATGATGTTATGATGTGGAATACCAATAACAAAAATCATAAAACCATGACAGTCACATACAGAAAACTTTATATGTGGTTATCTGTAAATGACAATTCTTTCGTATTAGTTATTTGTAGAGTAATCATGAGTCACTTTATCTGCTAAAATGCTGTCTGACTTCAAATTAGTGAACATATCTACTCATCAACTAAACATACAATATTATTACAAGTTAATATCACAACTCATTAGCCTTTCCAAGAATGCTATTCACTGCAAAAAATTCCATCCCATCCCATCCCATCCTATTAATTCTTCTAATTCTCAAAACAGAAAACACTGGTCTGAAAACCCTCTTGGTAGAGTGAGGAACAGGACAGATTTACTGTGGTTATAATGGAAGCAAAGTCCTACCCACTGTCTGCATGACTGCATCTGTGAAGATATGACACATTTTAAAATACAGATAGCATTCTGTCCTTAGGGAATAGCAATCCATAACATTTTAGCCTATTTAAATAGCTTTGGAGGAGTCTGTTAGTGATTAAAAGTTTATTTATAGTTCTGACTGGCAAATACCAGTCTTCCTTGGTTCTCTCACCTTGAATTACTTTCAGATGTCAAAAATATATCTGATTCATCACTCACTGGCATCACAAAAAACTGGAGGTGGAAGACTTATTCCACTGAGCTCAGCAAGTGCAGGAACTGTTTGATAGATGTGTCTGTGCTCCCTCTTGTGTTGACAGAAACAGTTCAGTTATATTCTTCCTGGTAAATCTACACTGGAAATGGCATTTCATGCTGCCAGCATTTTTCAGAAACATAAGAAACTAGAGTAAAGCACAGAAGTAACCAAGTGTTACCAAGTGCTATAGAGCTACTGGATGCCTTCAGCATTCCAGTGCTCTCACTGGACCATTTTGACAGGTTGACTGGAAAGCTAAAGACGCTTGTAAACTATGAGTGTCATTGTTCCAAGCTTTCAGTCAATGAGGCATAATGCCTTGCAATGCTTGAGCTAGCTAACATTCACCATGATCAAGAGGAGAATCCTTGACTTTCTGGTTTTCTGATGAGCCTAGGAGACTTGCATGGACTGAACTCGATAATGGTGAACTTGATTTGTGGTAATCTTACTGCCTTTCCTCCAGTCATCAGCAACCATGGTACTGATCAGATTTTTGTTAAATTATCAGAGGCATAATGGGTACAATATACAACAGCTTTAAATAATATGTTCTCACACATAAAAATAAGAAAATTGTATATAATGAAGACAGAGCCTCTCATCATCACAATTATTGAGAATTCAGTTTGATTGAATTCAGCATTTTTTAAATTAATAAAAATATTCAATACACAAGGGTCTTTTAGAATTCCCCATCTTGAAGCTGGTCCGATGATGTTATAAGAAATTCCTCCTGATGTGCATATGTACATACAGTGAAGTATAATACCACCCAGTTTAAGCAGTTACAAAGGTTTGAAGAGAGAAAATGCACTGCCATTTGAGAGTTCCGTGGTAGTTAATGGTGTCCTGCCCCTCTGTCCATATCCTTTCACAGTTGTTTTGATCTTGATTAATAACTACTCCCATTAGGACACAAGAAATGATATTTCACAAAACATCATGAAGATCCTCTAAGAAAAGCAAACTGCAGCTTGATAACATGTACCAAGAGGTTGACAAAGCACATCCAGTGTCTTCAACATCAAAGTCTGCATATAAATAATGAGTTATTAAATATAACCAACATCTTTTAGGCTTGTAGTCAACGGGGTAGGTTGCCTTCAGCTGTGCTGGAAGTTCCCGAGGTGACATGACTTGTTCTCCTCTGGACTGTATTTTGAATGGCCAGGTCTTTATTGTGCGTATCAGAGTCCTCTCTCATCTTTAGAAATCTGTGCAATCTCAGAACTTCAGAATGCCTTCAGAAAATAAATCTGAAGTCTCCCCATGCATGTTTCTATTCTTGTTCTTTTTCAGACTTCAATAGGTCTTACATATTCTTACATATTCAAGTGTCAGAGTTTCCTTTTGTAAGACCTTAGATGCACAACTGTCTCTGTCTTTGTAATGGCCTAAAATGAGGCCAAAGCCATTAGAATCACTCCTCGGAGAGAAACTAAAGACTTTTTCCTTGGACTTTTATGGGAGGCCATAGCCGTGGCATCAAATTCCCCCTCAGATATTAAGCCAGTATGGGGAGAAATAAGTTTTTCACTGCTTGCTCCCATGCATCTTTCTATCTCAGGACTGACATATGAAGTGATCAGTGTGTACCAAATCATCATGCTGTTACTGGCAAATGAGAGACACATCTATACCAATGAGGAGTGTTTTCCATGCCGAACAGGACAAGGAAAAAAAAGGAGCAAAGAACTGCTTGGATTACCTCCATGGACTTCAGAGAGCAGCCAGTTTTCTCAGTTTCAATTCTCTAAAGAAGGAGGAAGACCCAGAAAGCCCTATCAGAAGTCTGCTGTAGCCTGAATGCTGTACAGCTCTCACCCATGGGGCAGACTTTGGCTTGTGATACAAATTTAAACAGCCTGAGTGGGCTTTCCTGTAAGCATTAGGCCCAGGCAGGGAGCCTTTTTCTCCTGCCCAAACCTGGGGCTGGAGTGAGAACTGCTCAAAACCATAACAGCTCTCTAAGGATGAGGAGAAATGAAAGGCTTCTCCTGCACTACAGAGGAAGTTGCAGGTATGTATGTAAGTTATGGCTGAGTGGCCCTGTTTGGCAGAATTGTGAAGCCACCTTCCTGCAGCCTGGTCACAGTGCTGCAGCAGTGCAGGATACGCGGCCCCTGAGCACCTCTGCAGACTGCCTGCTTGAGCTCTCGGGACGGGGAGTTGAGATCAAGTGGGTTGCACAAATTCACAACAAAATTGAGTACAGTGAGATTGACACACTTCTGTTTCTTTCTCTGGAGGAGGAAGCAGCCCATAGCCTTGGGCGCTGCAGTAGAAGAATGTGCAGTAAGAGGTTTATTTGAAGGCAGAGAAGAAACATGCAGGGCTCACTGAGACCCATGGATCCAGGTGTCATTACCACAGGTCTTCATTATCTCCAAGACAGGCAAATTAGTCAAATAGAACATTGTGATAAAGAGGCGAAGAAGTACAGAGGACAGCAAAGAGAGAAACTGCTGTGTTAGGTAGTAATCTTTTATGGCTAGATATGAACAAAGAAACAAAGAAACAAACAAATCTGCAACAACAAACCAAAAAAACCAAACCAAACCAAAACAAACAAACAAACAACAACAACAAAAACAGCACACAAGAATCATTTGACCACTCCAGAAATGTAACTGAAATACGAAAGATGCAGAAGTATGAAATATTTATCAACTTTGAGTCTAGGGGAGCCAGAAAGCAATAGCTGAAAGACAACTAGCAGGTTTGTGGTTCATGTACAATTCCTTGTGCACAAGAACACAATGTGTGGTCTGCATAAACCACATAAACTGGAAAACATCTTGAGTTTTATGCTACCTGCAATGCTTCCTCTGAGGAAAATGCAAATAAGGCTAAAGATCAGAGACGAGATGGCTAATCAAGGGAGATTATTAACTCTACTTTGGTTGTCTATTATAATTAAGATGATTGGGTATAAGAAATGTCATATAGAGGCTATTGGAATGTTAGCACCACTGTTTAGTCTGCAAAGTATTTTTGGATTAAGAGCAAAAACATCCGAAAATAAAGCAGCTTTTTTTTTATCTCTCCAGGTAAAAGTGGAAATTAGCCAACTTCCAGAAGCTATTTAATCTCAGCCATGCCTCATGGATGTTCTTTGTATGCTTTCAGCTAATAACTTTTCAATCATAATTATCCAAGTTTTTTATGCCTTGCAAAAGGCATATTTTAACACATTATTTTCTGGCATCAGAAAGAGATGTTATAAATCCTCATGGAAGGACAGTGGGACATGCAACTGGGCTGTTTTAACAGTCTGTGAAAAGAGCAGAAAAATAAACAATTTTTATGCAACTTTTTCAAAGTACTTTTGGACTAGTTGGATATCCCCAGGGGCTGAAAAAGACCAGACTCAGTTTCCAAAGTTTCCTTTCACAAAGGAAATGATATGTAATGTCTGTTCATCTTATTTAAATTATCTCTTGTCGTATCATAGACATAGTTTGGATGTTGCTTGGAAAATGGAGTGTGGCTGGAATGGTCATGGGTACCTAAATAGCTGGAAAACCAGAACAGAAGCAGTAAGTTATTATCCTTCCCCTACTCCTTTTGCCCCACTTCCCTCTTTCTCTTGAATTACAGATGGACTTAAATGTAACACTGACTGGTCTTGGTCATATGTCAGTGGGAAAGTCAATAGGCAGCAGATCTTAATCATGAGTTTTAAGAGACTATAGTGAGTGCTGCTTGCTGCTTAGAGAGCTAAAATTAGAAACATTGATCAGTGCATCACAGTGAAGAGATTTCCCAGTCTCCATGAAGTTAGGGACAGTGAATAGCCAGCATCACTTCTTGTGTCCCTCTGATAATTACACTCCTGGCAGAAAGTAGATAACATGATGAAGATGAAAGATGATGAAATGAAATTAAAAGGAACACAAGAAGGGAAAAAAAGATTCTCAGAAAACTTTGAATCATCTTATATTAAAAGAAACAGTCTTTTTGTACTGCACTCCCGTTTTGTAGTTTGACTGCTTTAATTTATAACTTCACTGGAGGAAACAAAGAATTAACTTTTCCTTGTTCTCTGTAAATTAGTTTTAGTGATTTATTGTGCTACCCGTGCTTATTCCCTGAGGCTAGAAGAGAGAAGTTTGCTTGCTGTTCGTTCCCTGGGATTCGGGCTTATCTGTATATATCTGAGCAGTATTGACTTAATCAAAGAAGCTGTGAACAAAATAAGAGGTGGTGATCTGGTTTGTTTTGTTTTGTTTTGTTTTGTTTTGTTTGTTTGTTTGTTTTTGTAAATATAAAATATTTTTCTGATCTAATGCAAAATGTAAAAGAAAACTTACTGGGCACTCATGATTTTTTTAAAGGTATGAGAATTAAGCATTACATTTATATATATTAGGATCAATAAAGACCAGGCCTTTTGCATTAGACAATTTACAGTGTTTTCACTCCTGCATTTAGCCCTGTTAAACTAGTATAGATCATACTTTCTTTATGATCAGGAGTCTGAAAATATCTTGAACAACTAATTATTGCTGAAAATCATTGTTGTGGAAAAGCCCTGTCATACAAATTGCACCAGGAAATTGGATTCGTTATAACAAATAAATAAATTCATCAAAATATCTCTTCAAGGAGTTTCTGCTTAGTCTTAAGTAGGAAAGTCTGATTTAGAGAGAGACAAGCAAAATAACGTGGATGCTTCAAGCAGATAGTAGACCCAAACACAATGACTAAACATTCCAAAAGTAATGAAGAGAAGAACAAAGGTCAGGCTACAAACATATATCAGAAAATTTATAACAGAAATTATGGAAGATTACTCTTACAAATGTCATTAGTGATATAACTAGTTTTCAGTACCATTCTACTAAGACCATATTTGAAAGCACTTCTACCTTTCATTAAGTACTCACATACAACTATGGAGTTAGAAATCAACAGTCAAAGTGTTTTTGAGAGCTGGTTATTATCAGGACCCTGATGGATAGTTCATGCTAGGAAGAAAATCCAGGTACTTCTTGGAAAGAGTCTTCATTGCTTCCAAAGAATGCTTCTGATTTGGTCAACGCTAGAGGGAAAATAAAATGTGCAGAGCTAGCTCTGTTGGCATAGAGGGGATTCTTATTTGGAGACAGTTTTAGTTGCTGGGCCCAAAACATTCAGGTGAAAAGTCTCCCCTGGGATCATTACAGATGGACAGGTGAATGGCATTCTCCAGATCATGTTATACCTGATACTAGAAAATAACAAAGGCACATCAAAACTAGGCCTGTCAAGACGCAGAGCAGTTACTGTGGATGCTAAAAGACTTCTGAATTTTGACTCGAAGCATCAAAAATCTCTGCTTGTATTGCTCTGATTCTCATCTTCTGCTGACAGAGACAGGCTTCTGTGTTTCTTTTCAAAGCAACCAAGTGCTTATAAATGTAAATCCTTCAGTACCTAAACCAAGACTATCTTGCTTTCCCTATGGAAATCATCAAATCACCCTCCTGTCCCCTCTGAGTGTATAGAGAAGTGGCATATTTCCGTTAGGCGAACAGTCTCACTATTAACCTAAAATGTAGATGTTAAGTGCCTACGCTGTGAATTCTGTAGCACATCACATAAAACAAGAAGCTTTTGTTTGTTGTTTTTAAGGAGCAGTTACTCTTTGGCATTTCAAGATGATTTTATTACGGAATGGGAAAGACGTTTTCTGTAACAGTGGATTGTGTTGTTTGAGAATGACTTGGACCAGGAAGGTGAAAATATCCTAACTTTGCTTCCTGTTGTGCACACTACTGTGAGCTGAAAGCAGCAGGCTGGGAAACATTTACTTTAAGGTGATTTTAGTAAGGGAAAAAAAAAAATCAGTGAAATCTTCTGTGAGGGCTATCTTAAAGTACAAGTGACACATAGCAATGTCTTCATAGACCATATTCCTTGCTCCTGGGTTACAAAAACTGTGTTAAAACATTTCACAAGTCAATAAAAATAGCTGCTGCCACTGAATATCTCAGAGGCAGTGTGTTAGTCCTTTGCAAGATGCTGCCTAGGAGTGAAGAGGCCTACAAGGAGCACATTTACTTGATAATGAAACTAGGTATGGCAGCAAGCAGATTTTCTTCAATTACTTTTTATATAAAAATATTTTCTAGATAGATGTTTACTCATTTGATTCTTCCAAGATGCTAAAAATCCTCTGAGGACTTTTGACAATTATTAACACTTCCCTGTGGAAGTGAAAGGAGGACTACTGAAAATAGGTTTTCCGACAGTAGAATGTTATTTATCTTTTAGATGGGCTTTGCATGTGCTAATATGTAAGGCTTGGACACAGATTTCAATGGTTGATTGTAGAACCGTGCTTTGATGTTTTTAAAAATGATGCAATCATATACATAAGGCCTGTGCTTTCTAAAGTATTGAGTAATAGAGAATGGAGAAAAACAATTTTTTTCCTAAATTGCTTAAATTAAATCCACCAATCTCCGAAGATACTAAAGAAAAACAAAAACAAACAAATAAGAATACAGAAAGAAACCTCCCCTCTCCAAGACCAAAGCAAAATCAGAAATAAACAAACAAAGAAAAAGAACTGAGTAAGCAAGCAATTCCAGAATTGTTCCAAGGTTTTATAATCTGCTTCATCTGGTATCAGTTGTTTTACAGAGGAGGTGCTGAACTGGGCTGGGCTCTGACCTTACGAGACTTAACAATGACTTTCTTACTCACTGTTAGAAACTCAAGGAGGAAAAGCAATTTTCTGCAATCACTTTTGCAATATAGTACATTTCCAAATAGGAATATTATGTAAATTAACAGAGAAAATGAATGTTTTAAAAGTCAGATTAAAAACAGTAAAATCCAATGAACACTCTCAAAAAAATACATAATAATGTTATTTTAATTTGCTTCAAGCATGTTCTATTCCGCAGTCTAATTAGATCATCCATAACAAATGGCTATAAAAAGTTTCCTATGGAAGTCTTCAGGTTTCTTTGAAAGGAAAGGAGCAGGTGATCTTATAATTTGACAGAAAACAGATCAAAATGTTGTTCATTAAAAAACAGTACTGTTTATCCATATTTATTGTTTTAACTTCTATATGTATTTGAGGCTTACCATTTGAAATTAGATGGCTACAACTTCACACTTTTATATGGAAAGGCTGAAAGAGAACAGAGTATAAATTAAAATGTAAATGAAATTAGAGACATTAAATTGTAAATTATCTAAATTATAAGTAGCTAAAGTTAGAAACCATTTAATTGATAAAAAAAAAAAAAAACAACAAATATCAAATCTTGGTTTTGCTCCAAACAAAAACGTATTCAGAATTTTGGAAAAGAATAAAAGTGAATCTCTAGGTTTCAATTAAACCTCATTCCAAGTAGTTAATAAGAAATCTTTTTCTAATTTTGAAGTTTCTAGTCCAACAATTGTTTGTTGCAAAAAGATGCCCAAATCCTTTTGCAAAAAAAAAAGAAAAAAGAAAAAAGAAAAAAGAAAAAAGAAAAAAGTAAGCTATTACATATGTAAGCTATGCTATATTGTTTTTCTATACAGATTCTAAAACGTCTGACCCAGAACTTGTTGAAATCTATATTATTTCTCTTTGTTTATAAGGGGAATATGCATCAGATCTGAAAGGAATATAAAACTGTTTGATAACTGTTTGATAAGAACAGCAGCAAGCATAATTCTATTAAGATTTCTGGGCTTTATACTACAATCGAAAACTTCCGAAATTACATTATAGGTGCATTGATGTGTTCCAGGTAACTTTTCAAAATGTTTTTGCTATGCACTTAGATTTCATAATTTCTAGAAAAATGTAATTAGTTGCTTGATTTGTGTGGTTGTGGGGCTAGAGTGGTAACGCTAACAATGTAATTACGAAATACTGGGCTTTAGAATTATATTCAGCTCAGTAAGACAGTAATAATCTTGTGATAATAACTATTTTCTTTTGATGCTGGAGATCAGATTTCACGCGTGATACTACATTGAGGGAGCATTTCAAGTCAGAGAGTCCTGACATTTCCTTTCCTTGGGTAAAACGCCAGAAAACAAACTGGAATGTAAATGGTAAAAAAGCTTGAGGGAAAGAGATTTCATACACTAATCTTGATCACAGAATCACAGAATCACGGAATCTTGATGTCTGGCATATGTGGGAAGCAACTAAGTTCTCCAGGTCTAAGCTCTGAAAGTCTCTGAAAGGACACAGTGTATGTGCAGTGTTTCACACTGCATTTGAAACATGTAGATTTTAACAGTATTTCCAGTTCATCACATATAGATCAAGATGATCTGACTGCTTTTATGTAACAGGCAGGTTCAATGCCTGCCAAGGGAACAGGAAACCTTGATTCTAGGCCTTTCTCAGCTCAACTGATGTTCAGCTGCTCAGATACTTTAGCTCCTAAGAAAGCATGCACTTGATGGAGATCACTATTAAATTCTATTAAAAATGAGTCAAATCTATTTTGAGTTTGGATCTTGCTCTCCATTTTGCAGATGGTCTCTCTTCTAAACCATTAACCCTATTATTTACTGTGATAGTTAAGGCACTTTCTGGGAAAGTTCTACATCTTTGCATTGATTTTTATTCCATCAAAAAATGTTTTTTTAAATTTTCAAATACAATTTTCAAATATACTTTTCAATTATAGTTGGTTCTCACTTTGTTTATGCATAATTTTGCAGCTGTCACAGTGAGGTCAGATACCTTCTGGTCGGTTAAACCTGATACATCAAATTTTAATACCTAGACCTTCAGCTGTAAATTATCCAGGAAAGGAGAAAGGCTCTTTAAATTAATTGCAATGATGCGTGCAAATGATCAGTTAAGTGCTTCAATAATAAGGAATGGGAAAGAAAGATGAAATCTGCATTGTTTTGCTACTGGTCTATATGAAGGGTTAATAACAGTGCAAGAACCAAAATTCCATTCTGGCCTTAATAAAATACACATATATTAAATAAATTAAAATCATAGAATTGTTAAGGCTGGAAAAGACCTCCAAGATCATTGTCAATGGTTTATGGGCTGGTTCGGCCCGGTTCCGTGACTAGCAGGGCGGAGGGATTTTGAAAAATCCGCGCCTCCGGAAAAGGGAAACAGGGGACCCCAAAATAATTAAAAAACAGTGGCACGATCTGAGGAGAAACAAACTAATTTACTAAATATGGTATCGGAATGCAAGATAACACACTATAATACAAAATAATTAGAATTGAAGCTAATAAATTAAATCAAATATCATCAAATATAATCAAATATAATGAGAGAGAGAGATTGTCCGAAAGCTGGGTAGGTCTCACCATAACGCTGAGGTGAGATGCGCAGTCCGGTTGAGCAGCAGGGAGAGAGACTGACGAAGAAGAACCCGGTCAGATGACCTACCAAGGCCTTGTATCTGTTCCCCCTGAGCAGAAATGATAACAACACAGAGAACAGTCTTCTGGGGAACATAGTTCTTCTTCTCTTCTGGGCACTACATGATGTTATGATGTGGAATACTGATAACCAAAAATCATAAAACCATGACAATCATCTAGTCCAAATGTCCACTTACCACCATTATTGCCCACTAAACCATGTTTCTAGAACAACATCTACACATTTCCTGAACATCTCCAGGGACAATGACTCCATCACCTCCCTGGGCAGCCTGTTCCAGAGCCTGACCACTCAGATAGTGAAGTTCAGAGAGTAAATTTTCCCTAACATCCACCCTGAATCTTCCCTGGCACAACTTGTGGCCATTCCCTCTAGTCCTTTCACTAGTTATGCAGAAGAAGAGGTCGACCTCCATCTCACCACAACCTCCTTTCAAGAAGATGTAGAGAGCTACAATGTCTCCCAGCTCCCTCAGCCGCTCCTCATTAGGCTTGTACTCCAGACCCCTCACAGTTTCATTGCCCTTCTCTGAACACACTCCAGGGCCTCAGTGTCTTTCTTGTAGTGACAGCCCAAAACTCAACACAGTACTCGAGGTGCAGCCTCACCACGGCTGAGTGCAAAGGGATGATGACCTCCCTGATTCTTCCGGCAGTGTTTCTTCTACAAGCCAGGATGCCATTGGCCTTCTTGGCTATATGAGCACACTGCTGGCGCATGTTCAGCTGAGTGCTGACCAACCCCACCAGCTCCTTTTCCTCTACCCAGTCTTCCAGCCACTCTATCCCAAACCCCTAACGTTTCCTGCTGTTATTGTGGCCAAAGTGCAGGACTGGCACTTGGTCTTGTTAAACTCATCCCATTGGCCTCAGCCCAGTGATCCAGCCTGTCCAAATCCCTCTGTAGGGCCTTCCTACCCTCAGGCACATCAACACTTCCTCCCTTTGCAGATTGTGTCATCCTTTCTGAGAGTGCACTCAATCCCTTCATCCAGGTCATCAATAGAGATACTAAACAGGACAGGCCCCAATACCAAACTCTGGGGGACACTACTCATGACCAGTCACCAGCTAGATTTAACTCCATTCACCACCACATTCAGGGCCCCACCCTCCAGCCTGTTCGTTACCCAGCAAAGAGCGTACAGTGCAAGTTTTGGATCCCTAGGTAATAACACTAATGCAGAATTTATCACCCTTATTGATTATTTATTACAAAATATTAATTTCAACACATTTTTGAATACATTTCTCTATAGAAAGAGAATTTCATAGTCTGAATGTAATGTAGTCTTCATTAAAAAGATGAACATATGAACAGATTCAAAAGCATTAAAATAATGCTTAACTATTAACTAAAGTCAAAATTCTTGCACATTTCCCAGTAAATCCATGAAAAATGTCCTGAAATTTATTCCATTGCTTTCAGTCATCATAATGTCATTGTGGTAATGGGTTCACAGCTGAACATGATGATCTTAGAGATCTTTTCCAACCTTAATGTTTCTATGACACATTATCATAGAATCACAGGTACAGTTAATTATGTGCTGGGTAAAAACATGAACAAGTTACATGTCTCCTGTTCTTTTAAGGGGATGCCATAACATTTTTACATTTGCTAAGTAAGCTTCTCAACTGAAAATGAACCAGACATTGCCAGCTGATATGTCTTAACTGAATTAGAGTTGATCTGAACTCTTGCCATTTCTACTAAACTAACTGCACAGTCACAGGCTGAGGATAATAATTCACTTGAAACAAAGTGCCATATAATGTTGAAAATATTTAAGGCTGGACAGGAGAACCAATACATTAAATTGTTCACTGGAAGGATATCCTAGATAAAACAGTAAGTTATTTTTCATGTTGATTGTAGCTGTGGCTTTCTCAACATCCCTTCATGATTTACAGCTTTAAAGAATGTTATAATGTCATCCCTGGTTAGTAGGTAGTCCCTCTAATCTGACAGTCACAAACATTTCCACTGTGAAGTCTGATTTTAAGTTGCTCCATTGTCAAATTTCCTATCTGTTTTTCTGTTTATACTGGCCTAGGATTTTTTTTTTTAATGTTATAATACACTGTTTTTGGCTGTGATGTTTTGCAACACTGATTGCATGAAAACAGATTAGTAACTATTCTCTCCTTTGTGTATCGTTAACATAACAAATTGCAAAGAGAGCATACATAATAAACTTTTCTCAGTGACAATGTTCAGTTAGTTCTCAGGTATATTAAAGTAAATAAAATGGTCTGAAAACAGTTCTGTGTATGCTAGGGGATCCATAGGACTAATTATAAGGACTTTATATAAAGCTGAAGTGTTCTATCAATAGATTAAAATTAGATATTAGGCAAAAATTCATGAATTTTGAGAGCATTCAGAAATGTCTACTTTGACATTGGCTTCTCTCATTCAGTATTGCCATGCAGCATAGAATTAGAACAAGTATTGTTATATTCCAGGATATTCCAGCCTTTGTTATTGGACATACAGTTCCATTTGGTGATTTTCCTCTTCAGCACCTCAATTCAATAGCATTCTAAGTTGTTAAGTGTCATTTTCCTAGAAATTAATGTTGAGATGTACCAAGCAAAAGTCAGAGGTGTTGAGCAATTTATCCCTCAGCTAACATGACTAGGAAACTAGATCTCAGTGTGCTTTTCTTTGCGGCATTATTTTACATATCCCTGTTATTCCCCAAACCATCTTGTTATGAAACATAAAATTTCTTAAACATGATTTCCTGTGAAACTGTAGAACACTCTGGCTATTGAAGGTAATGCTCATTCCAGCTGAATTTTCTTTTAATTAAATCTCTGTGCAAGGTGTAGGTTTTCTCCAGTTGATTAGCCAGTTCTTTGAAACTCATACTGGCCATGTCTAGTAATCCAGTTTGGCTACAGATTGCATATATCATTTAATGCTAAACCAGCCTGTTCATTATTGCCATAAATCATAGTGTTAGCTTAATAACTGGAAGAGAGTAATTTCCTGAAATTTTATAGTTGTGTTTGCTTTTCCCTTATTTCAGGAGAAAAATAAATCAGATTGCTTAGATTCAACAGCGCTGCAGTGTTAATTTCTTTGACTTGAGCTGGAAATGGATTAAAAGAATCACCTGGTAGTAATCAAGGCTCCTACAGGAGTCAGTGCTTAATATGCAGCAAGTGATACAATGAGATTTACTAAACTATTTCATGTAGGGTAACTGATTTATATATTTAGGTGTTCAACTTTGCTCTGGAAGGGACTTGAAGGTATCACAATGAAGTTGAATTTCGTAGAAGCAGTATTGAACATACTAAACATTATTACAGATATGAGCTTTTTTACTGTATACTTTGACCTGTCATTTAAATCTGTAAATGTAAGCTTTGAAAAATAAAATTAGGAAGCATTTTTGAAAGCATGTCAGTATAGCTCTGTAGTCTGGACTGTTTGGGTTCATCGATATGTTATCAATCAACAGATATTATTACCCTACAATTGTTTTGAGTCTTAGAATGATTTTCACAAAAGGGCTTTCTCACTGATATATTGCTATGTGACAAATATCTGCAAATTAAGAAGGATTTTATTAATATGTTTAGAGTATTTTAATCCTCTTTCTTTTTGGTTATGAGCAGTCAGTCCAAAATAAAGCATTCTGAGTGACTTTACAGAATGACTGAAAATTTCCATTTAGGTCTTCAATTTGGTTCAAACAGTTTGAATAATAACAACTTCTGACCTGAAAAAGATGTGGGGGGGAAAAAAAGCAACAACAACAACACAACACCTATCTTCTTCCTGACATTACAGAGATACGGATAAAATGTTTTGTGGTTTTTATTATTAAGGTTATTTATAATGCACAATGATACAAAGTAATGAGTCTACAGTTCCATGTTTACATTTGAATGCTGAGAATAATCCTACTGAAATATATTAATTATTTGATTTAATAATATTGTTTTTTTTATCTAAAGTGAGTTTTAGTCAACTACTTATGTAATATTATGCCTATACCAATAAATTATAAATGTGAGGTATGTTTTCCTCAGGACTCATTGCTTCAAATCCCAAAAGATATGCTAATAACTGAGAAATATTTAGTCTTATAAAGTCAGTACTGCCTTAGAAATGGTATAAGTAGCTTTTTGGGTGAGAAGAAGCCGTACAATCTTGCAGCAGTGATGCTTGTATCATAATTGTTCCTTAATCTTTGGAATTGTAAAGGATTTTCTGTCTGTTGTTGTTTTCATAAATCTGTTCATAAAAGGCCAACAGGAATAGAGCAGAGAGACAGACATGCACGTCTACAAAAAGAAACAGGCAGTTACAAAGAGAAGGTGTCTGGATTCTTCTTACATGCTTACTTGTTCTACCTTGCTGCTCCATTCCCATCGCAAATCAGCTCAGCCTGGGAAGGAACATGCCTTGGAACAATATATTTCAAATACACATACTCAGATGAGCAGGTTTCAGTACTGGACACAGGCCCTGTTGCTCTATGAGGGTTAGGTTTTCAGGCGTACTATGGGGCCTTTTGCTCCTCCTTTTAAGCACTTCTCACCAGGGCAAGGAGAAGACTCCTAATAGCATTTTGTACAATGGCACCAACTGTGTTGCTTTAGCATAGTTGTTATGCTGCACATATGAGACAGGCCAGATTAGAAAATGCACAGTAAATTGGGACAGATCTATACTGCAGAATTAGGCTGCATTAGCTACATTATGGCAGACACAAGGTGCAGAAAAGCAGGCAGGGGTGCAGAGGACGTGAGGATAGTGCTAAAGCAAAGGATTTCTAGATCTGTGTAGAAAGCAACATGATGAAAAGCAATCTCGGATTCCTCATTAGAATCTATTTGCACAGAAAAATTAGATGAGTACTGTCTATTTGCCTCAGTGCAATGACAGAGCCATTTAGTAGTGCTGACCAGTCATATGAATTAATAGAAAGTTTGATTATTTCTTAGTTACTACATCATGTGCTGTACAGAAATCCATGAAATTAACCTTTAAGATGACACAGTAAAAGGAAATGAGTCATTCAAGGAAATGTTCATCAGCATGTGAGCACTGAGCTTGCTAAATTACTTCTGTCATTGTGTAGGTGAAGTGGAATCAATCCATATCATTCATACATTTGCTGCTCATATGCACAGTTTGGAGACTACTAACTAGAAATAAGCATTGACATGTCTAAATTCAGCAAAGTTTCATGTCACGTTTATGGATTATATTTTCCAAATGTATCTGAAGGGACTGATTAGAAGAGAATAAGATGTTCTGAGATGTGTTTGAAGGATAGGGTAAAGGGAAGCAAAATTCTTGGCAACAACTTTCACGACTAGTATTTGCAAGGAAGCAGAAGCAGCTTTAATTTTAGACAATACTAAATAAAGGAAATTTTTTCATCTTTTTATTCACAGATCACTGTACTATTTTTCGATGTGTCAGGCTATTTTAGTGGCAGCAATTTGCATAGTGGAAGCTGACTGATTTAGTTGAAAAGTAGGGGTGCTCTTCTGACTCAGAAACTGCAAAGAGCATGACAAAAGAAAAATACTTCCCCCTGTTTAGGAAATAGGAAAGCTCTAAAGAAGGAATGAAAATGCCTTCAAATGCAACAATGACCCTTGTTGAGGGTGATGCTGCCAGAACTGTAGATATGATTAAAGCAGCATCACAGCAGCCTAACAGTTAGTTACACAAGGGCTGAAGGGTCTGGATCAGACATGGCACTGAAGCACACTGACAACCTGCAGTGTCATTTCAGAAGTCCTGCTGCTGAATGCTAGGGGAGAGCTAGCTTGGAGAGAGCTAGCTGGGAGAACACCTGGTGGCTACTAGCAGGTAAAATCCTCTCTGCTTCCTACACTTTCTGTACATACAGAAAAATTTGGTGCCACCTAATGGACAACCCTCAACCTCCTGAATTTCAAGTGTATTAAACTCTATACAGGGATGCTTTTGCAAGGGATCTATAAAGGCCTATATTACTTAATCCTTCAGACTAAGAATTTCTAATTGAGCATGCGTAATTATATATCTTGGGATATTATGCACATTGTTTAGGAGTGAATATCCCATAGTTGGTAAAAAGATTTATGCATTTGTTATCTTTAAATCTAAGAAGGGGGACGGGTGGTGGTGGTGGGGGGGGGTTATCATTGTGCAGCTGCTCTGATTTCATAGAATGTCTAGGGTTGGAAGGGACCTTAAAGAACATCCAGTTCCAATCCCCTGCTATGGACAGGGTTGCATCTCACCAGATCAAGCTGCTCAGGGACCCATCCAAACTGGCCTTGCACATCTCCAAGGGTAGCGCATCCACAGCTTTCTGGGCAGTCTGTGCCAGTGCCTCACCACCTTCTGAGTTCTGACATCTATTGTTTGGTCTCCATAAAAGTTCAGCAAGCATCAATGAACGTCACTGTGTGCCATTTTTTTCCACATGGAGAAATTCAGTTCCATGCTTTTGCTTCATTTGCACTTTCATATCAGACACCATTTGGTCAGACTGCCCCTCTGTTGCTGTTGGTTGCACTGAAACAAAATACAACAGAATGTTGATGGGAAGGTTCAACCTCTACTGCCATGCCACCAACATCTACCTCTGATGTCATGGTCAAACATCATAAAATAACAGGTATTACTTTTGGAGCTGGCTTCATAGTTTAACCCCACCCAGCTCCTTGTCCTACCACTGTCTGCCCATGTAAATGTCTATGGCCCTCCTGTAGCAGCTGCCTTCAGGCAGACATCAAAAAAGTAGGACAATGTCTGTGTGTGATCAGACTAGCAATTGTAGCATGTCCCAGAAATACCAGATTAAACACATCTGTCTAATTATATAGATTATAGAAACATAGAATTACCAGGGTTGGAAAAGACCTCCAATGTCATCCAGTCCAAAAGTCCACCTACCACTAATATTTCCTTACTAAACCATGTCCCTTAGTACAACCTCTACACATTTCTTGAACACTTCCAGGGATGGTGACTGCACCACCTTCCTGTGCAGCCTGTTACAGAGCCCGACCACTACTTCAGAGAGTAAATTTTTCCTAACATCCACCCTGAATCTCCTCTGGCACAACTTGAGGCCATTTCCTCTAGTCCTATCTCTAGTTATGCAGGAGAAGAGACTGACCCCCACCTTGCCACAACCTCCTTCAGGTAGTTACAGAGAGCTATAAGGTCGCCCCTGACCCTCCAGACTAAACAGTTACTGTTCCCTCAGCCACTCCTCATAAGACTTGTGCTCTAGACCCCCTCACCTGCTTCACTGTCCTTCTCTGGATACGCTCCAGGGCCCCAGTGTCTTTCTTGTAGTGATGGGCCCAAAAGCGAACACAGTACTGGAGGTGCGACCTCACCAGAGCTGAGTCCAGAGAGACAATCACTTCCCTACTTCTTTTGACAACACTATTTCTCATACAAGCCAGGACTCCATTGGCTTTTTTGGCTATGTGGGCAGACATATAGATATATATGACCTATAGATATATATGTATATGCATGTATGTGTGTGCAAGTGTCCTTGTAAACATACATACAGTCGTAGTTATATATGTGGTTTTATATAACACCATGACATAGAATGTATAATATAGGAACTCCCTCTATAAGTGTACCACACAGTATCATCTTCTACTAATTAACCCATAGGGATTTTTTACTGCGTACTCATGTCTAAGCCTGCCCTCATACTTCAAGAATAATCATATTCCGTGAATTACGTGGTATGTGATGCTGTATCTCCTGTTGGCCCTGTCTTCTCAGTAGCATCATCCATAACCAGACTGTGAGCAACAGGATTAGAATTACAATTTAGACATCATGCCCAGTTCTCAGCTGCCACTGAAATCAGCAGAACAAGTACAGTCATTCTCAGTTTGGTGAAATTCAATTCATAAAAGTGCAGGCTTTGCAAAGATGCGTTTGTGAATGAAAAAGGTTTCCATATGCAGTTCATATTTATAGTTATTCGGGACACACTGTGTGTTCAGTTCTTTTCGTCTGCCTGTGAAGAAAGAGGTAGAGAGTATGATTTAGGAGTGATCCCTCAGGACTCCAGGCAATTGACAAAGAAGAAATACAGTTCACAATTATATTTCTGTTGCCTATGAGCTATTGGAATTAACTGGGAAAAGTGATTAGACTATTTCAAATTATGTTATATATGTATATACATATATACACATCTATATATACATACATATATATGTACACATATTCAAGACAAAATTTATTACTGTCTGTAAAAAAAAATCAAATCGGATTAATATGGATCATTAATTTTAGAGAAAGTAATTATTAGCTTTGATGAAGATAAAGAAATTCCTTTGAAATGCTGATGAGCTATAGCAATTCCTTGAATACTTTTTACCTAAGGAGAGTTACTGAAACGCTTTCATCTTTAAAGCATACAGTATCATTTGTACTTTACTCTTATTATATTTAGTATGCTGGTAGGATTTATAGTTTCAGTTAACACTTCTTACTTCTTGTTTATATATTTTTTACCTTATTTACATCTGTTGTTACGTATCTGATTCATGATGTTTCACAATTGTAATTGTTCAGTTTTTAAGATAGGGTTTTTTTTGCTAAAATTTGCTCTGGAAGAAAGAAAATATATAAGGCCACATCTATTTTTCCTTCTTTCACCTGGGAAAGAATGTTTGGTGGTTTGATATAAAAAGACACATGTAATTATTTTGCTTTGTTTGTCTGAAACAATTCCAGTATATCAGACCTGAGAAAAAGAATTTCATCTGTGCAGTAACTTTGATGAAATGAAGGCAGTCTTAAAAATGAAATTATCAAACTCATTTGTCTTTGTTGATCTATAGTACACAGTTGCGTTTGGCCCTACGGAGGTGAAATGTCAGTTTAACACTTACATTTGTCTGTTTAAAAATTAAGCCTGGTATTTCACTTGTTACATGCTTTTCAAGGAGAATAGGCCATTGCATTAGCTAGCAAGGCTAAGGGCAGATGCAATGCTGAGAATTCAATAACAGTTCTGCATCTATATGTGGGTTTGATGAGTAATTACATCATCCAAGCACGGAGAAATATGGACCAGAGGTTACTGTAGAGCTATTGTATGGTTGGTAGCTCTAAAGTGAGTTCACAAGGCTTGTAAATGAGTTCTTAAACTACCAGCACTTTTGCTTGTTGCCAACCACAAGGAGCGTCTTCTCATTCTTAAAATAAGAACTTCTCCCTTTCTTTTTCTAGAAGGCCACAGATAGGATAATATTCCTATATGTACAGATATCAGTAAGAACATGTGTTATCATACCCTTGTTTGTCTTTCTGGATATACAGTCAATTCAGTGTGTCAATGATGACCATAAGAAACACACAAATATAAAGACTGGCTGATAAGAGATCATTTGTTTTGGTGTAGACAGTGAGAAGAAATGGAAGCTGCTGCTAATCAGTATGCATTTCAATGCTAGTATGAATTTGCCATTATCTTTGTGCATTTAAAATAAATAAATACCTCAGATCGCTAAAGCTAGCAAGCAATGAATGCAATGTGATTGATTGTTCTGACTGCTTTATCCTTAGTTGCCCTCTAACAGGCCTGCCCACATGAGATCTGGATATAGGGCTGTGTCTGAGACCAAAGGAGAGCAGAAGCCTTACTCTGCACAGTTATCTCATGCTCACCCACTCCCAGCCACTGCCATATTCACCAGCTCTCACCCTCCCTTGCAGTCACCGCTGCTCAAGAAGGTCAGGCAGGACATCACGTTATCTCTTTCTGTGCCACTGCTTGTGGGTCCCTACCTCAGGCATCCGTAGATTTCCCTGAAACTAATCTCCATCCATCTCCTAGATCTCCATGGTCTTCTCCACTTTCCTGATCTCTCCTCTGTTTGGGGTCTTTTCCTCGTTCTGTCCTGGGACTCCTTTCCAAGGATTGTTCTTTCTGAGAGTGCTTCTTTTCTGCATCTTCTGCTTTTTCTGGGCCCACTAGTCTCTGGTTTCCATAATCAAAACAAGCCTAAATGCAGTAGCACAGCGCATGATTGGCCCAATATGTAATTTCTTCTTATTAACTGGAGGACTCGGGAAGGGTCACTTCCCTTTTGTCCAGGCGTTAGCAATATTTCAAAAGAGACCATATTGATTGCAGTTAGCAAGCACCAAGCATCTGCCTGAGAGTTCAGAAGTTCAGTTTTAAACATTCGCATATCCCTCACGTGCACCCAATTATCTGCTTCCTATTAACAATAGCAATTGAATCTATTTTTTCCTGTGATAATCCTAAGCACTTCTTCTCGTTCTGTTAGAACAAATAAAAAAAGAAAAACACATTTGTCACAGAAGTTCCCTCCAAGAACCTGCAGTTGTATGGGATTTGCTGTTGAAATTATTTTTGCAGAGTTTCCATGGAAAAGAAATACATGTATCTGGCAAAATGTACACCTTATGCCTCCTGGGAATAATGTAAATCCAGCGTGTGAACCAGATTTTTTCAGCAACAGAAAGACCCACCAGTATGGAATAGTCAAATAGAAAAATTCTTGCATTACTTTTATTACTTTATTCCTTTTCTGCAGTTTCTCTCCTATCCCTATCCTGGCGTAGAATTGATCTTCACATTGTTTTTTGTTTTTGCCTAGACAGTTTTTCATATCAATTTCTTTTTCTCATATCAAGTCTTCTGTTGAGGCTCTAAAGGCTCATTATAATAAAAAGAAAAACTTATAATATAAATAATAGTTACAGTAAAAGCAACAAGGCTCATTTTTAAAATCTTACGTGAGTACTCATATAAGTTGATTAGATACTTAGTTGCTAGATAATCACATCCCATCTTGAAAGTGCAGTATAACTTCAGTAATTGTGCATTCAAATTTCTTTTAGATATCCCTGCAGAGAATGGTGTAATCATGGACCTAATCCTGCAACATTTATTCACAAGGCTATTTCCTTCTTCATGCATGAATTTTGCATTTATTACACCGGTCCCTCTTTGTGAGAATAATGCTACTTGCTCGAGCAATTCCTGCAATTCCTGCAGATAAAAGTTGTGCAGAAATGTGGAAAAAATAATTACCTCATGTGACAGGTACAAGTATATTGGACATACGTAAGCATCAGAGGATTTTCTTTCTAAGGTAGATAAAAGACTAATTAAAAAGATAAAAAAAAGAAGTGCTTACAGTCGTTTGTCGTGGACCAGTCTCAATGATAGGATTACAGTGTGAGATGTATGGCAATTGTTACTGAAATGAATTCCCTTTCTCTGATTTTGTGTTGCAGCTTTGCAAATTGCAGTGCTCTCTTAGAAATGACACTACACAAACTTCCATTCCTGCTTGACTAGATAGAGTAGTTCAATTGGGAGGGACCTACAGAGATTGAGTCCAACTGCCTGATCTCTCTGACTGTGCTTACAAAAGCAGGAGTAGAAACCTGCCAATTTTTTTTTATTTATGGTTTCTAGTGCAGGCTGTGCTAAGACACTGAGTAATGCTTGAGCTCCCGGGAACGGCTGTGAGAACTGGAAAAACTGCTCCTGGCAGCCTTAGCATGCCATGAGAGAGCCTAGTGTCTCTGTTAAACCAGCAGTGAAATTAGACTAAAATTGATGTCACTCACCAGCTGTTCCTAAAAGTGGGATTTGTATTTGATTTTATCATTGAGATTGAAAGAAAAGCAACATACTGGAAACAGAAATCCTGCAGTTTTTCAACTTTACTGAAAATACAACTTGTTGCAAACTTGTAGCTTCTACTACTCTCATTTGTCTAACAGATATGTAACCTCTATTTCTCAACACTGAAAAATCCTAACATTTTTTACTAAAATCATTTATTCATGTGAATGATGGTTATATATATATAGGCATATAAATTCTTAGGAATTAATATCTGATCCTTAATACGTCACAAGTGCTATTCTTGATGCAAAAACATTACTAATAGTGCCTGGTAAATCTCAGTGTTAGCTATCTTTCCACTACTACTTTCTATCACATAAGAAAAATGAGGCATAATGAGGCTAATTAGCTTTCTCTTGATCACCTGGCTGGTTACAGAGGAAGCAAAAGTACAACCTAATCTGTTAATTCCCATATCTCTCATTTTCTTTTTCCCATTGTTGCTTAAGTTTGCTAAATCACTATCTATCTATCTATCTATCTATCTATCTATCTAAATTTTTGTTTCAAGGATAGATTGCTAATCTTAAATGAAAAATAGGGGGATCAATGCACGTATTTTTAGATGTCTGAAAAATAAATATCTTGCCTAAGCTTGTTTGGTGGTTTCCTTTTCAAACCACAACTGAAAGAAAGGTGCCCTAAGGGATGTAATTTATCTCATTCCAAATAGATGTCAGTTGAGATGAAACATCCTAAGAGGAGCTTGCCTAGACAGCTACCAAGACAAGATACTTACCTTTAAACATCTCAAAATTGGCTTTTTGTCTATAAGCCGAAAGTGAGGTAAAACTGAAAGGATGATTTTTTTTTTTTAATGTGTAACTGCTCTTTCCTGCCTCCATGTATACTCCATGTTCTTTGTTGTTTTAAATATTCTCAAAATTGGATGAAAACAAAGTAATGTTTTTATGCATTTTCATATTTGGTTCAGTTTATCGATTGTTAACCAGCCAATATTTAAATATGCTGTATATACTTTCTACTCTGATCCTGCAACAAAGTATAATATGACAGGAATTTGTACAAATATCAAGTTCACCTCTGCAAAAGAAGCTGAGCAAACGTTGATTTAAATCAAAACATTCCAGTAGTTAGAATTCTACACTTCTGATAACTCTACAAAGGGAAGATATTTTGCTGTGTCGTAAGAAATCAAGAGTTTCTTAATATCTGGGAATATGTTAGTGTTCCCTGCAGCAAAAACAATACCTCTTGTTAAGAATCTATTTTAAAATGTATTTTTTTCCTTTATTGGTTAACTAGCACATCCAGTCAAGTTTATCCAGAGGTACTGATCTATTTGATTAAATACTAGGGCACCCATTTCCACCTCAGAATATTCCTCATAAAACTTAGAAACTTCTGTTTATTCTGTAATTTAAGACCTGCCTTCAACCCTTGCACTTCTGCAATACCAAATTGCTGCTGTTGTTGATAAAAACTTCCATGAAATGATGGAAAACATGAGAATCAAACAAAAAGAAGCCTCCTTTTTTGGGGAGAAAGAAACATAGCAAAATCTACATCATTCCCATATTTCGGTATAGCTACGCTCCTTCACTTGTGCCTATGTCCATGTTAGCATAAAAACTGAAGCTGGCTTTCTAATGAATTAAACTTTTCTTCCTGAAAAAAAAAGTGATAAAATTGCTTTAGTTTCATATTATATATTAGATCAAATTAAAAATTTAAGATTGAAAAAACTTTTTGAAATTTAAACAAAGAGGAAAAAGATAAAGAATTATTTCAATATTATTTTCTAGCTACAAAATGTTACACATTGTAAATGAGTCTTTAAATTGTTTCCATTATTATGAATCTGCCTATCTGAAAACTCAATAAATGACTAAAAAAGTTAGCTCATCTTGAAATAGAACATGAACATATTGATCACAAGGTAATATCAAGGATTATAATTATGGCATTATGAAGAGTATTACTTCCCAAATAATTCTAATACATATGCAATAGCAAAATAGATATAAGCAAGAGCTAAGAACTGCATAGCTCTGGCCAGCAGTTTGTATTCAGTTTCCTTAGTTTTCAGGTTACGTGACTCTAAAAACTGAGATAAGAGCAAGTAAGTTCTATTTTATATTTGAATAATCACATCGTGTCAAAAATATAAAATTACCCACAGGGTATAGGAGATGATTATTTGACAGAGTGACTCCTATTAGAACACATCAAGTAAAGATCTCATTCTATCCTTTATGACAGAGTGGTATTTTAAGGTTTTCAGTGATTCTCATTAAGAAAGCTCGACTTTTTACTCAAACAGTGGTATTTGCTCACTGTGAGTCACAAAAAACTTTCTGTTCTTGTTCATATATGACCTTGAGTGTCATTGCTACCCAATGCATAACAATGGCCTTTGCACATTCCTAGCACTATTTGAGCATTTAAATGATGGGAATAATTCAATTATTTTCTGGATTGGA
Source organism: Pavo muticus (assembly GCA_016647715.1). Lineage (NCBI taxonomy): Eukaryota > Metazoa > Chordata > Aves > Galliformes > Phasianidae > Pavo > Pavo muticus. The sequence continues at coordinate 884,117 of JACDJE010000280.1, read as the reverse complement.
CTTTAGTTCCTTCGTGGTAACATTGTAGCATACCAGCCAGTGCTGCATCAAGCAAGAATGCAGATCTGTGTGAAAAGTCTTTGCCTTCAGGTGTCTCCAGCAAAAGCAGCACATTGGGGATCCTCAGTTGGAAGTAACTTGCAGGGTTGGCACTGGAATTTGCATTCACTCAGTCCTGCTTTTCAGTGTAGCAGATGTTGAGGTTTTTCTTTCAGATCAGTGTTCTTTGTGATGCTTTCTAACTAAATCCATTTTCTCATACCCACGTTATCCTAAGCAGCAGGACGTGTGCATCCAGGTGATTTATCCAAGGGTTCTTATGTCTTTTGCACACTTGTAGAAGTTCATAGATATTATGATCTTTTATTTCTCTCTTTGGCCAACAAACTTCATCCCCCCTCCATACCTTCGAGTCTTTGAACAACTTTGCTGGATTATTCATTGTCCTTTTTTTTTGAACTTATCTTTAGATCTTATGGTTTCAGTCCTATTCTTTGTCTTTTTGTTTCTCTCTCTTTGTGGCTTCAGGCTGCACTTGGTTTTAATCAGTCCTTTGCTATACGAGTTGTACCTTGCCCATTTTAGGTTGCTTTCTTTATCCTGAGCAAGGTTCTGAGAAGCAAAAGGCAAATGCATTGGGATCTTGATGATGTGCAAACCAATGTGCCATGAACCTCCTTTTCTTTTCTCCACCATTCACTCTGAGAGTCCTTCATGTATAAATTCCCATTCATATTTCTAATTCTTAAGGTATCTATTACATAGCTATGCATTATGAGACCTTAATCTGGATTAAGTATCTCTGTCAACTCAGTTTTTCTAGACACTTTGGTGGCACTTGAGGTGCTGCAGAGTACTGTTTATCTTCTTTGATGTAGCAAAGACAGCTGGTCTGAGTCCAATCTGTCCTATGTTCTTTCTTTATTGGGAGATATTTTGGTTGAAGAAAGAGACACAACGGATAAAAGACTGCAGACAGGACAGAGAGTCATATATAAATATTCCATTGGCATACATATAGATAGGTGCTACTGGGACAGGAGTCTGGATCAGTCTTGGATCCAGGTTGCTAAACTTGCTAAAGGGAAGATCAGACTGTATCTTAGCAGCAGCCATGAGATGTAAGTTCACTTCTCTTCTGTAGAAGGTGGAGTGTTACAGCTTGTATTTATTTATTTGAAAGCACAAAAGAAATTTTAAAATAAATAAGTTATGTTGGTTTTCTTTTAACATAAACTGTTGTGCTTGGCTTCTAATTGTTATGACAATGGGACAGAGTTTTATATAAATTTTGTTTGACTTGTTTGCTGTAGTAATTTATATCCTAAGGAGACTAGAAAATGAAGAGAGTGACTTTTCAGACATAAATTGTAACTTCCGCAACAATTGTATGCTTGCATCTCATCACATTTCCTTCTCGCCTCTTCAAAACAAAACTTCAGAATCAAATATCACCAGAGAAAATTCTATTCTCAGTTGCAGCCTAGAGAAGCTGAACTATGAGAATTGCTTTTTTGTAAATGATAACAATTTTGTCCTCAAGACATAAAAGTGAAAGAACAAAACAAAACAAAACAAAAAAGAGTCCTGAATACACCAGTCTTGATAAACAGAGTGCAGATAAGGATATACTAGCTAAAATTCATAAATTTCATATGTGAAAATAATGTTATAGTGGTATGGAAAAATCACTTAAGAAAAATGTATTTACTATTCGTAAAAGAGGCTGTAAAGAGAAAATCCTGCAGTATCATTTTTTGTACTGATATCCAGGTGACGTTGGATTAAACACATTTTAGATTCTACTCTATGTATATTATTACATTATTACTTCTGAAAAAAAAAAGAAAAAAGTCATAATATAGTGCTTTTAAAAGAGGATTTTGGTTTATGAACACAATCTGATAATGAAATGTTTAAGATTTTAAGTTAAAGTCCCCTCCAGGAAGCTCATCTCTCTGGCAAAATTGTTACAATTTTCACGTAAGACTTTATTGCAGGTGAAGTATATACAATTTGTTCTGTGAACAATATGTTTTGAAAAACCTTTTTTTTCTTCTGAAACAAAGACTGATAATTACAGCGCACCACAGCATTTTATTGAGCATCATATATGTGATCATCTATTTGTAACTTTAGTCTGTTAAGTATGAAGGTAAGCAGTGGTGAAAGTGCTATTGATTTAACATCCATAGTTATTACCATAGTTATTTTCATAAGCACTAACTCTAATCTTCATTTAACTTCCTAAGATCTTCAATTCAGGTCATACAAATAAATACATCCACATCGTTACTTTTTGCATTAGGATAGTTCACACTGGCTGGTGATATGCAATAATGTGTGCTAATGATATATAAGTCTGAAAGCAGACAATGAATCAGAGAGGTGCTTAGTATTGGATTTAATAACGTTAGCTGTACTGATTTGTGGTGTATTGTTTAGCTGCCTGGAAATGCTAAGCAGATCCCCAAATGCAAAGTTGATTTGCTCTGGCTGTACTTTTATCAGTGCTATTTGACAGTAGTAGAATAGCATCTATAAGGCATAGGTAGGTCCATTACTATCATCTCAATTTGATGAAAAGTGCATCCACTCTTAACAATTTCAACTGTTGTCTATATAATAATTATTTTAATAATGGAAATTATTCAACATTGATATGAATGACAAATGGAAGAGGAAGCTAAGGTGTCTACAAAAAAATAACGAGTTTTGGTGTGACTCATGCCTAGCAGCACAGGGAAATACATTAACACATTGATTTTCATCAACCTATTTTTAAACATCAGAAGGGTTTACAAATAAAAGAAAAATAACTGGAGCAAACAGGCCATGAAGTAATTTAGTGTTGAATGTCAGACTGCGGTTGGTACTGTTTTTCCTTGTTCTCAGTGCACATTTAACTTTTAAAGAACTTTCTGGGATTTCAAAGTAATGTCTCTGAATTTTAATTCTTCTATGAAGTAAATAGACACTAGCATTTACATTTTAATGACAGAAACAGCTAGCCTAAGAGGGCCTAATTTTCTTTTCCACTGTGGGAATTAGACAGACCAGTGACAACAGAAATCAAACTGATGTGTTTATTCTGCATAAGAATAAACCCTGCAAACTATGAAGAAGCGGAAAATAAATCCCAACAATCTATGTGTGTAACTATAGTGTAACCAAGACCAGAGGATCTATTCTAATGTCTAGATCTTAAATTACAGTAGGAGAGCATCTCTGATTCTTATACAAAAGTTAGCTTTTGCACATTGCATTATCTGATTTTTTAGAGGTAATTACTAACTCCTGGTGACAGAGCACTTCTGAAGCACTTTGAGTATACTGAATAGAAGATCCTGCAGTATAATAGCATAGAAAAAAATGACTAAGAGTATCTTTATAATAGCATTCATTGTGTTACAGATGGGAATAAAATTCAAGAGTTGTTCAGTGGCTCAGTATAGTATTTCTCTATTTGGAGTAAATATATTCAGAGAAATAAAATCTTTGATGATTTTCAGATTCCTTTCAACTTCAAATCTAATCACACTGCCAACTCATTTCTTAAAGAAAGAACCTAAAGAGGGCAGAAAATGTGAAAAATATCACCAAATGGATGGAAACTGGGATATGTATTGTGTCTACCAGTTAGTCTCTAATACCAAGACCTATTCTGTTTGTGTTTTTTGTTGTTGTTGTTTGTGGGTTTTTTTAGGATAGGAATGTTATGTATGCATCCATATTCAGTTAAAGAGAAGAGCTTTCAGGCAGTAGACTGAAAAATGCATTTACTGAGAGCACTCAAGCAGAGTACAGGCTTTTCAAATGTATTAATATCTGTATATCCTTGTAATATCTGGATGAAGCAAGAAATATTTCTGCCTTTGATCGCTATGGAGAAAGCAGACCTAAAAAAATAAATTATATGAATATGGTGGTGATAGATGTGGGAGCAGGTACTATGAGCTTTCCAAATCCAGGCCATTTTTATTTCTAAAAAATTCCTTTTTGTGTTATTATCCAATAAACTTAAACATCTTTGATGCTTTCTTATTCTGCTCTCTCTGAGTAATCCATACCATATAGTCAGCTTCTCAAGGCTGACAAAATCCTCTCCAGAATGCTCTGCCTGAAATCCTGGTATCTAATAATTGATAACTGAAGAGTTCTGCAGAGTAATTGAAAATAACAATGTTCAGTGATACTTACTATCTTAATGCAAAGCTAAGAACTCACCAGTTGCAGAGAAGGAAGGTAGAAGTAGCTCTTCTGCGTCTCAAATGACTTATTCTAAAGGACTCATGTAAGGTATTTGAACCTTTGCTGTATTGTTTCTATGGATGAATCAACCACGTATGTTCTCAATTCTAACAACTTTGCTGAAATTCACTTCAGAGAAAAAGTAGTCATTTACCTGGTATTTTCATGCAGCTTATGGTTCTCCTGAAAATTCTTCTGAATATAAAAACCCAGTGTTATAAATAGTACAAGGTTGTAGCTATGAATCACTCCTTTTACAGTCATTTGAGGGAAGCTGTCATTTCTGCACACATTCTAAACTTTGTGTCACTCTTAGTATACTCAAATACAGAGGAAAACTTGGTCTAAAGCTGTTTTGCACCCAGTATCTAATAATCTTATTTTTTGAAAGGACACTTGAATCGGTGCTTTGCATTAGTGCAAATCAAGAGTAATGCTAATGGAGTTCATAGAACTAGTGCAGGCTGAAAGAAAGCCAGCATGTAGGTCCATGGAAGGGAGCATTAACAGCCCCAGTCCTTGAACAGCATCTCCATAGGAACAGTCCTCAAGGGTTATTCCATACCATAGAATCACAGAATCATAGAATGTCTTGGATTGGAAGGGACCTCAAGGATCATCAAGTTCCAACACCCCTGCCACAGGCACGGTTCCAGCCTCCATCTATCCTGGCCTTGAACACTACTAGGGACAAGGCATCTACAACCTCTCTGGGCAACCTGTTCCAGCACCTCACCACTCTCTCAGAAAAAATTTCCCCCTGACATTTAATCTAAATCTCTCCTCCTTTATTTTAATGCAGAAGGCCATAAAGCTGTGGGGATTTGGCTGGGGACAGCCACTGCTTGAGAGCTGCAGAGCTTTGGTTGGCATGGGTGAGACCTTGTGGTCCTGGTGGGCTGTCATATTGTAGCTGTGCATTGGTCAGCATGTGACGAGTAATTGCATTGTTACTACATATATATATGTATAAATAATGCAATGATAGCAATATTGCTATCATTTCTATTTTCCTCTGTATCTTAGTTAATAGTTTTTAGCACAATCCACAAGTTCTATTTTGTTTCCAATTCTCTCCTTCATCTCACACAGAGGGTATGAGCAAACAGCCATGTAGTGTTGAGCTGCTGCCAGGTTAACCCACAACATACACATCAAAGGCATCTCCTCATGAAATGATTCTAGGTTAATGTATTTGCCAATTCACAGCATGAAGATCCTTTTTAGATCCCGAGTTATTTTATTTCCAAAGTGACTACACATGTCAGGTGACATAACCATGATGTCATCTGATCTTTAAGAAAGAAACAATTCTGTTGTCAAAAGTTCTGTATCAGCATGGCAGAGCAAATCAAGTAGTAGGAAATACTTGGAAAAGTCCATAGTTCTTACTATTTTATTTCAAATGTACAGCTTAGATATCTTTTCTTTATCATAACTAAAAGAGGCCTTGCTACAATTCTCTTTTTCTTTTGGAAGGAAGAATCTATCTGAAGGAACTACATCAAAGTACCTGTGCCAAGAAGAATAATTGTTTTTGTTTAAGTTTCTCCTAAATACTGTGATCCATGATACAGGAGTCAATTATATATAACTTCTAGAATTGAATATAAACCAAGCTATGAAATCTAGACACAACACACAGAGTTTTCAATAATGGAACTAATTTCTGATTGTTTAATATTGTAGACTTTTTCATTGTCACTTAATATTTCCTCGCTTCATGAAAAAGAGCTTCAGTAGGTACCCACTCAAATACAGGAACTCAAAAAGATGATGAGCTACTCATTATTCCTAAATTAGAACAAATCACTTAATTCATGGACTTACACTCTAACCTGTTCAAGGACATCATAGTGCAGATTCGGAATAATACTTCTGGAATTGGCCGTTTCTGCTTTCTTTGATACATAAAGTTACAGTTAATATGCAGAAAGCATTAGAACAGTCCATAAAGCAAAATTTAACTATTTTACACAGAATCTCAAACTATTTGAGACCAGAAGGCGCATCTGAAGATTGTTTCAAAGCACCCTGCTCCAAACATGGTCGGTGAAAGCAGGTTGCTCAGGGCTGAGACGAGCTGGGGTTTGAACAGCTCTGAGGATGGAGATTCCGCATCTCTGTCAAAATTGTAAATTTCAATTACTTACATTTTCAAACCTTTAAGATTAAAAAATGTATATTTTTATACTGACAGATGACATCAGTGATGAGTTGCATTTTGCATGCTTCCATTTAGCAGCTGTAAAACACTGCACCAGACTTGACAGCAAGCAAAACCATCATAAGTCTGTGCTGCTACACAAGCATTGTTTCTGACATCTGCTCCACATATGATGATTACAAATCTAAGTAGCCAGCAATTAGCTCAGATGTTTAGCACAGGCGATAAAAATTATCAGAAGATTCTCATTTTCAAGCACATGACCAGTCCAGCAAGTTTCAGCACTCCAGTTACTCATAGTTGGAGACAGGTTTGTTCAGGCTACTTTGAGCTTATCTATTGTGTTGTAAGCACAAGTCTGGTGCTAGGTTTGATCTAGTACTCATCTTTTTCACCATTCTTAAAACTTTCTACCAAGATTTTTTCTCTTCCCCAAAGTTTCAGATCTTTCCAGGATTAGCAAAGCATGCTGAATGCTCCACAGGGACTGCAGATAATTATTTCAAGCATCTTCCTCCCCAGGCTGATCGAAGATCCTTCTGAATACTCCCTGCCTCCCTGCGGTTACAGATTTCAAATTTCACCAATACTTAGCTTCCATTTTACAAGCTGTCAAATAACTAGTGAAACTGTCAGAAAAAGGAAATCAGTTCTACGGAGTTTTCAGTTTTTATTGTTATCAGTTAACAAATAATTGGGCTATACATGGCTGCGCAAAAATTTTAAAAGCTAAAACTTTACTAGTTGCTAAAACTGCCTGAAAATCTTAAACAGCATAAAGCAATTAAATTATTGTAAAGTGTGGTAGTATAATGCAATACATCAGAATTCTACCTTCTCCTTCCTGTGAGGGTTTTGATGAAATATAGGTCCCTTCCTTAATTCCACAGTACAAGCACTGACCTTCCCTTGGGAAGAAAACTTATAACTTAGCCACTGAGAGTAGCAACTGGAATCAGTGCAGGGTGTGTTGAGATATTTATGGGGTATTAAAAATACGGTCATATGGCTATACTTCCTTTTTTTTCCTTATTTCATTGCTGAGAGGGTGGTCAAATACTGTAACAGGCTTCCTTGTGAGGTATTCTGTGTCAGTGTTCAAGAGATACTTGGACAATGCCGTCATTAATATGCTTTAATTTTTATTTTGCCTTTAAGAGGTCAGGCAATTAGACTAAATGATTTTTGAAGGTCCCTTCCAACTGAACAACTCTATTCTATTCTGTGTGAGAGCAGAAATGTGTTAAGATTTTGATCATGTTCCAACTGTGGCCACCAACAGATGCATTTGAAAGAATATATGAACACAACAGGCATATAACATGCCTACCCAGGGAGGTGGTGGAGTCGCTGTCCCTGGCAGTGTTCAAGAGGCATCTGGATGAGGAGCTATGAGATATAGTTTAGTGGCTTGTGGTAGCAATGGTAATGGGAGGATGGTTGGACTAGATGATCTTGTAGGTCCTTTCCAACCTTGTGATTCTATGATTCTATGATAAATGGTTTGTTTGCCACTTTCCGTTCAGTATGACTGTAATGACTTTTTGAAGGGGTTGGATTGTAGTAATTCAGCTAAACATGGCTGTCTCCATGGAAGTTATGGGTGTATGAGTTCCCCTCTCTTCAATAATCACTTTGTAATCAGTGGAAAATAATAAATCTGTTCTGATTCCAGATTCAAAGTCTTACCACAAAGTAGATGCCAACAAGATTGAGTAAATAGTATGTCAGCATGTGTAGTGGAACAGGGCAGAATTCCTCATGTAACAGGAAGATCTGTGGGTGCTGATAGTGCTAAAAATAAATTGTAGTTCACTGTCAATGCAGGATGTAGATGTTGCAATTGTAAAAGAAAGAATGATGCAATAAAATAAGAATTTGATTATTTGGGCAATTACTAGTTCTTTATCAGTCAGTAGAGTTGCTGTGGAGCAACGTACGTTTTCTCATCTCCCTGTTTGCTTTTTTCTCCTAAGCATAGGTGATTTGAGCGTACAAAGTTTCAGAAATGTGAACAGTGACTACCAAAGACCAATTAAAGAATGTGACTGGTCTTTAGGTGAAAACTTTATTATCACCAGTCTCCACTGACTCTTTTTTTTCCTTTTTCTGTTATTAGATTCACATCACCCTTAAAAGTTTTCTTCAGTGTTACTTCTACCTGCAAAATGTACTTAGCAATTGCTCCTTAAGAATAAAGAAACCAGCTTTTAGCCTACAAACATTTTTCCTAGGGCCCAGGGCTGCCAGTCAGAACAATTAAGACGTTTCAATTGCTTTGATTTTAACATTGGTGAAACCTCAAGGCAACCAGTAAAAGCAATTTACCCCTATACTGACAGTGTTAAATGGATCTCTCTGTATGAGCTGAGGCTGTTGAAATTCAATTTCCTTCTGTTTGCTTCATTGTTCATATGTGCTTAGCCTTACTGACCAAGTGTGTCACTGTGGTGCCATTGCACTCCACAGTGAAACTCTCACCAGTGAAAATGAGAGATTTCCTAATCCCAGCACTACAGCAGTGCTCAGCTGGGGTCTTTTTGCTGGTCTGTTAAATTAAAGCAACTTGTTGATGGTAGCTTTATGGACACTTAGATTTTCTTCATAAGCCATGCAAACAGAATGAGTAAAACCTAGGATAGTGGCTGAATGGATTTTGTTAGCAAATTTATTTTAGAAAAAGATGTTATTCACTTTCTCAAACTTGTAAAACAAGTTTCCTTCTTTCTCATGGCCAGCAACACATGGAACTGGTGGTTTGCTTTAGTTGAGAAGTTCATACTGTTGTACTTAACATCCAATGCTACAAACACATAGACAAAAAAATAAAAGTAACTTCAGATCTTTTCTTTCTTGAAGTCTTCTAAAGACAGAGCATGCTGTTATACTTGTATGGCAGAAAACTGGGGAAACTGCATTTATTCATAATTACTATTGCTTTATTCTGGGGGAACTGAGCTTAATACCAGATCTGCTATAACAAGAAAATGCAAGATCATGCTTTTGAACAATGGCTGGTAAATTAAAGGGGATAAATATTAAAAAAGACAAATCTATTTTTGCAGTAAGCAGCCTTCCAAACATTACTTTTTAGTCATTCAGCAGTTTGTATTTCCGTAAACTGAGTGCTGAGAACAAGATGCTAACTTCCTACTGAGAAAAATTAGAAGCAACTCTTGTATTTCAAATTCTAAATCATGGAATCCTACATAAAAAGCTATAAGATGATGTTATAGTTTTTATTTCTCATGGTCATTGTCCAAAAATTTCATATGCTTTATTCCATAAACAATTCTCATTTCTTTACCAATATGATTTCTTATGAGTTTATTTCCACATTTCACTTCATTATTTTTCCCATTTATTATATGCAACAGCACAGGATTTTGAAATAAAAATATAATCCAGATGAAGACTTGGTTTTATCTGTGTAAGTGGTAGCAAGCTAAGTGTTTGTGGTTTTCCTTGCTGTGTGGATGATGTGGTTTTCAACTGTTTTGTAACATATTGCTTTTAATGGAATATTAAGAATTCAATATCTTGTCCCATTAAGCATTTTTTACCTCTAGAGCCTGAGGGTTGGATTTTTATGTGCATTATGAGAAGTTAGTCCCTTTGGGACCATCCTTATGACTAGCTGTTCAAAATACAAATGCAGCTCTCAAAACCTGAGTCTTTAACTACCAGATACTAACCTGTGGTTTGTTTGTAAGCATTTTACAGTAACCAAAAGATCTCTCATCAGAATACAACTCATGATTTATAGAGCGACTGACTCTTCAAATACTAAGTGTTAAACTTCCTTATAGTGCTTGCTTGCTCCCTACCGAGTCTCCTGGCTCAGTCATGGAACACTTAGAAGACAAAAAAGTATTCAGTTATTTCAGCTTATCTTTTTAGCTCTTTTCCTATCTTCCAGAATTAGCTGTAGTCAGCTGTTTTGACCCTTTCTTCGTAAGAACATATATGGAAGTAAAATGTAAATCTGCATATTTGCAGGCTGGTATTTGAAATTTGGAGGTATGTTTTCATTGAAAATCAGTAAGCTTGCTAAGCCCCATCTAATTGTACTTTTTTTAAGAGACAAACTAGAGAAAATTAATTTGAATTACCAAATCATATTTACAAATTCAGTCCCATTTTGAGGCTCAGATTCTTACAGCTATTTCCCGTTAGTTAATGAGTTATCTTCCAAGACCATGACTGGCCAGGAAATATCTCATCTAAAATGGTATGGCTTCTTGCCATGTTGCTAGGGTTGCATGATTTTTATATTGCAAAATTTTTTCAATATCATGCAACCCAGATTGCAAAGAGTGAATGCATAGTTTAAATTAGAAGGGAATTCATCTTCTGACATATTTAAACAGGTAAGTAATAGCTGATGGGACAATAATATTCAACAATCTCATCTGTGTGAAGTGAAAAGGCTTTGCTAATGTGTTGTGCCCCTTAAATAGCTGTCACTCAATGTCACATCAAATCTTCTTGTCTTAGCAATCTATGTGATGCCTTAGTGAAAATATGAGCACTTTACCTCATGCTGTTTTGCCATCTTAGGAATGCAGGTTCTGGAATGGAATGGCATCCCCCTGACTGGAAAAACGTATGAAGAAGTACAGAATATTATTATTCAACAGTGTGGGGAAGCAGAAATATGTGTAAGACTGTGAGTTTTTCCCCATCTTTCTGTTTCCATTTTTTCCTTTGGCTTTTCATGGCTTTTTTTTTTTTTTTTCCTTCAAATTTACAGTTGTTAAGGTGGAACCTTTGTTAGCATGAAGCATCAGTGTAATAATTAACACAAGAATTCATTGTGAGTGTGGGCTTGTTCTTTGTTCTGTTAAATCAAAAGGGATGATAAGTTGAAGTGGTAATTTGCAAACAAGGATATCCCCACTTTCAGGCTACAGTCTCCTCTCACTGATACACATATAATCCACTGAATTTACTGGCCATTAGGGAAAAAAAAAAAAAAAAAAAAAAAAAAAAAAAAAAAAAAAAAAGTAATTTAGCAATAACATGATTTTCACTGAAATATGTAGTTTAGATGAAAGTCATTTAAACATCATAAGAAATGTATAAAATTGCATTCAATCCATTAAAGATTTCACCTTAAAAGAACCTTTTCTTAGCTCTTTAACAGCACTGCAAATATGTATCAGCAAAGAAGGGGCCATTCTTGGGAGCTGCTTTCTGTCATGAACCACTATTCATTTACCTACTTAATACAATAAGGAGGGTACCAGGAAAGAGTTTCTTTTGTCTCAGGCTTCTCATTGCTTTCTCTAGGGACTTGAACATGCTCTCGGATGCCGAGAATCCCCAGCACCTGGAACTGCATGAGCCAGTAAAGGCAGGTGAGCAATAAGATTTTGCTTCAACATTTGAGCATTGGATAACAGTTGAAATCTGTATTTAGTGTAAGCTAAGATATTAGCATTGTAAGCACATGCGTTGCATCCAAAATTTTGCCAAGGGCAGAAAGAGGACCTACCACGCCTTGTATACAAAGCCAAGCATTTTTGGAGTAATTGAAGGTTACAACAGTATATGCAGCAAATGACTGTTATTTCAGATCAGTTCTGAATTTTTTAACAGTTTAACCAAAATTAAGTAAACCACCTTTATTAATGACTGAGTTCAATCCATAATGACACAGTCTACACAAACTAATTACCACAAAGGAAACCTGAGTAACAAAACTATAGCTAACATTTGTTACACAGGGAAGACATCCTTCTAGTTACCCCTTTCTCTGTGTCATGATGGTCCCTCTTCCACTGCTTCTCTGGTCCCTGCAGCAGTGCTTTGTCTTCAGAGGCATTACAGAAAGTTGACAGTGTCCAAAGGAATCTGCTGGAAGGAGTCTGACTCCTCCTCACCAGGAGATGGGTGAAGTTACTGATTCCTTCCTTTTCCTTTCAGGATCTGCTCAGGGCTTTTTAATGTTTTGCTAGCATGCTTTGTGTTCTGCTTTTCCCTTGCTGATCAGCAGCTCTGCATCACATATGACTTGCCTGGATATTGTACACTTTATATGTAGTAGATACTTGTTCTTTGCTTCTTTCGTTGTTCCCCAAATTGATTTTGCCTAGCTCCCGAGTTTGCATTAGTGTCAGTACCAGTGAGTTGCTGGTAGCCCTGGGGCCTCAGCTGTCATCCTGTACCCAAAGCTGGCTGCACTCACCCCAGGCCTGTACTCCTGTAAGAAACAGAAATAGTTCTTTCTACACAGAGTAGTTACTGTTACCCCATTACATCTCAAAATTATTAAAAATAGGCCTCACAGCATACAATAATGCAAGGTGAAGTGTAACTAAGAGGAATTAAAGTCATAGCTACCTGATCATTAGACAATTATTGGTGCACCCAGATGTGCTAAAACAAAGTGCTTAGCAAACTGGAACTGTTCCAAAGCAGATATGACAAACCCTGAGGCCTATGTTACCTTGATACAAAAAACATAGAAACAGATAGTTTATATTGCCTAAACCTTAGCTGAACAAGATCAGAGACGATAGTAAAGACCTTAAGCCTTTCATGCTTTTGAGAACATAGAAATCAGGCTGAGCCTTTTATCATTTTAACTGTAAGTGCTTTAAAGCACTTGTGGAAGTTACACAGCTTCATTTCCAGAGTAAATTCTGCCCACTCTGCCAGTGGTGAGGGAAGGCAATTACTCTCCTACCGCAGGCGCTTCATGTCGGGTTTTGTCATAAGAAAAGATTGGCTTTTCTTCTTCATTTGCTTTCATTTTTTTCTGCTTAGATTAATTTGCAGTGCTGAAGTTTTAAGATGCTTTTCTCTTTAATGTTTATATAAATGATCCCAGAAGCAGAATTCAGATTTACTGAATGTCCAATTGATTCAAAAAAAAGTTGAGGTTAAAGCTTGTTGCAGCAAAGTTCAAATATTTGGTGAAACTGGTCAAGGTCTCAACAGTGAGGCCAGACTTTAGCAGTGTAATTTGCTCCAGTATGATCCAGAGTGATCATAATTTTCCTCAGCTAGACAATAACTTTCTCATTAAGCTTGCAAGATAGGTAGCACTGGTTGACAGTCTTGAGTAGAAGGATTGGAATTTGTATGTCAATGTTTTAGAGAGATGCCTCTTTTATATAAATTGCCTTTTGCATCCTCAAAGTATACAAGCAGTCATTGTGCCATAGCAAGATAGATTTGAATATGCTAACAATTATGGACGCAAAGCATTCTTATTTTGATACAGTTGATAAAGCCAAGTCCCCAGGGGTTGATCCCAAGCAGCTGGCTGCTGAGCTCCAAAAGGTTTCCCTACAGCAGGCACCTCTGATTGCCTCCTCGGGAGTAGAAAAGTCATCACATGTCCATTCCGGTACCACTTCTGCCACTTCCAGTGCTGTTCCCAGCCCTGGCCAACCTGGTTCTCCCTCAGTCAGCAAAAAGCGACATAGCAGCAAGGTAAGAAACTTGCCAGTCATGCAGCAGTAACATTTTGATAACAATAAGGCCTATTTATCTTATAGCAAGAGGTCACAGCGTATATTGATGAATCCATTTGCAATGACAGTGATGGTTATGACTTTTAATTACAGAATCTAGAGACAAAAAAAAAGGAGATTAAGTGATTTATCCATGGTCGTACAAGACCAATCCCTTTATGAAAATAGTTTCCTCAAATGTAATGTTATTATTTTAAAACAAAACAAAAAAAATTGCTCTTTTCATTCTCTGTTGTTGTTTCTTCTTAACTGCATCCTATGGTATTATTAAGACCATACTTTCCCACTCAGTACTAAGTTATGGTTGAAGTTTCACAAGCTATGAATAACCATGGCAATAGTAAGCATTTCTCTGAAAACCACGGAAAGTGAAAAATGAATTCACTGCCAAAATTTGTTTTGTCACCAACTAATTCCTGTAAACTTATTAAGCATAATTTCACATTTTCTTTGCCACATCAGCTGGGCTTTTTTTCTTGTGCACCCTCCTGCACACCTGGAGAGGTCAGGGTGGGAATCTTGTAGCCTTTTTTCACAGTCAAAACCAGAAACTAGATCATAAAGTCATCTATTATGCTTTCTTTTATGGTTGTTTTTTGTCAAAAGTCAACACCTGAAGTAAAAAGCAGTCCCATGAAGACTGCATTTGCTTAAGCAATTTGCAAGATAGCTGAAGCTGATTGCTCTCCTGGATACTCAGCTTCTCAAAATCGTAGTGTTTGAAGCAAAGCTTCACAATGCAAAACACGCTTTCTAGATATGTACTTCTCTGTAATTTTATTCTTTCTCATGACTGTCAAGATTTTACAAGAACCCCATCCCTAGGGGGTTTCTACTGAATTATTGCTATGTTTGTATTTTGTGTTGCTGAAGCTGTAACTTTGATTTGAACTACAAATGTGTTAGGTGCCATACAAATCAAAAATAACAACTGGGACCATCTCATTTCAGATAGCTCTTCAATATGCTCACGTTACTATCATGGGAGGGAAAAACAGAAATCCCTTTCATCCAGCAATATAACAAAATGTGTAAATATATTTATTGATTAGTTTGCATCAGATACTAATTTTGACTGCTCAGAATTTTCATACACTTTTTATGAATATAATTCTTGTCTATAATGTACATGTTAAATCCATGTCAAGATTTGGTGCACGAAACTTCAGGGATCTGGCAAAATTACGTGATCATCAGATTCATATTGTAAACATCTTTGTGTGAACTAGTTTGCCTTGTGTTTTATGTTTACCAGTGAGAAAAGCAGTTTGAATTAGCAGTCATGAGACTTGATGATTCCTGCCTTTGAAGTAAAGGAAAGTACAGAGCTCTTAGTGCAGATGTCACTGTTGACAGTGAAAGCCCTTTCCTTTGGTTGATGAGTCATACTCATAATTCACTGAATAGTGTATGGAGGTATATAAATCATTGATGTATAGTGTATCCTGGAGAGATCCCTCTCTCTGTCCACATGAAAAGACTGTTCCCAGCTTTGGCACTGTAGCTGAACACCTGAAGTTAGGGGCATAAATTTCATTTCCTTCTGCACAGAGGATTTAGTAATTTTTTATGAAAATTCAACTGCATGCTTATGAAGATTAACAAAAAACATTAAAATTAATACCTTTATGCAGAAGATGTAAAGGTCAGAACTAATCAGGTAAATGCTTGAAACTCTTTGCTTATTTCTGAAAACCATGTTGAGATGCATTCCATTCCTAACCACCATAACTTGTTGACTTGTGTAGTTTCTGTCCATTGATTGTAGGCCGTGTTTATAGTAATGCTGAGCTCTCTTAGAAGAGAATGNTTTTAATACGAAGTACTCTGTGGCCAGTTGCCCTCTTAAAGAAACATCTGCAATATCAACACAATTGCATCCCCAAATACAATCCAGATGAGAGCCTCTGAGGGATAAGACTCTGCTCCATCTTCTTTCTACTTGAGTGCCACGTTTTGGTAGCAATTGGTGTCTATGTAAGATCTACATCCAAATCAGAAGTTAGTACAGAAGATATTAGACCAATCATTCTGCAGGAGAGAGAGTAAATCTGCTTGCATTACCTAGGATTTGATTACCAGCATAAGGGATACTGGTTATTCTGCTCATGCTAATGAAGTAAAAAGCAAGAAACAAATCAGGCTTTAGTCTACCTCTAATTGACCAGAGTCAATTAGTTCAAGGACCAGTTCAAGGAAGCATAATTAACAATGTTAGAAATCCAATAGTAAATGAATTATTCCTTGGGAAATAGCGAGGAAATAGAAACTGGTTCCTAATAAGAGTTTCCTAATCACAGTATGGCCTGAGACACTGAATGGTGTTGCACAGCTTAATCTTTATTCTTTGTTCTAGAATGTAGCTAGAATGACAAAGTGAGAGAAAGAAAATGAGTTTGTTTTTAATAAATGCAACAGTTGTGCTTCTCCATTTCCTTGGTAGACATGCAGGTGCCCACCATTGAGAAATCCCACAGCAGTCCAGGGAGCTCCAAATCTTCTTCAGAAGGACATCTACGTTCTCATGGGCCATCCCGCAGCCAAAGCAAAACCAGCGTCACACAAACGCACCTTGAAGACGCTGGGGCAGCCATCGCCGCTGCTGAAGCAGCTGTCCAACAGCTTCGCCTTCAACCAAGTAAAAGACGCAAATAAATTCCTCAGCATGGCAGCTTAATGTTCATCTGTTGCCTTTTTCCCTGCTGTCTTTCCCTCTTGGCTATTTTTTTTTCTGTTCTTGGCACACTGTGCTCACTCTTTCAATGTCTTTCTTTGTGTGCCCGTGTGTGAATACATATAATTACAATATACTGTTGTATTTAGATGTCTTTTATTTATTTATTTTAATTTATATAGACTGCAGTGAAACTGGCTGTTTCTCCATCACTTCCTTCACTCATGGTCCATGATATTAGTCGTGCATGACTCACAGAGAGTTCCATTGTGTGATGATGTTTTGATGTCACTAAATAACTACCAATTCAGTAACAAAAACCTGCAGAGATGCAGTTGCCAGTTTTGCAAGTTGCACACAGATACTGAGAACACACTAACAATAAGCTATACCTATGAATAGTAATCAAGCAGGGTAGTACCATATACAAAAGATTTAAAGTTGGAAGAAAAGTTTTTTAACAGCATAACTAAGATACCGATTTTTGAAGCATGATTGTATCTGATGGCTTTTAGAAAGGAAATGCAAGGCAACCTTCTTTATCTCTCACATAAAAACGTGTTAGTGATGAGCAGAACAGCAATACAGAAAACTATTAAGCACACAAAGCATTTAACAAGTAGTTTTTGACAATGTTAACATGTTATCAAAGTTGGAATTCAGAGCTAAGTCAGTTGTTGTCATTCAGGTTTTCTGGGAATTTTTCTGCCACAAGTTAATTAATGGGTCAGGATGGGTTTTATCTGACATCTTTAAATAGATTAATAAATTGAAACTTTCACATTTAAGAGGATAGTTCTCCATAGCTATCATACCAGCATCTGTTTGTTAGTTGAGGATTTAATTAGTGGCAAATCAAACTCTCTGACTGTGGATTCATTGTGTTTGTCTTCAGGATTTGTTGATATGCCATAAACTTACCATGGTGTAATGCAAAAACTAGGGGGAAATGATTTCCCTTGCCTTCACCGTCATTAATAAAAGAAACAGCCAGTTTTAGTACTCTTTAATGCTGTGCATGTGGTGTCTCTTTGGTGTTTGAAAACACTACTTATTTAAATACAGAAAAAAACACTTCTGTTTGCATGAATAACATTTAAGCTGGTTCCATCTGAGGATACATACTCTGGGTTTCCATTTCACCCACACTGCCACAGCAGCACATAAAAGCGGTCAATCTAATCATGCCAGGAAGCAGCACAGACACAGCATAGCAGGAGTCCTCCCTATTCAAAGAACTCAGTCTGACAATCTGCCTCCACCAGCCAATGACAACAAAGACCAAAGCCAACTAGCCCTCAGGAAAGTGATGTCTGATGGACCAGTCAAGCCTGAAGGAGGTGAGCAGAAGGGCATGGTTAAGAAACAAAACACATCCCAAATCCTTCTTGCCATGTCTACTAATTCGTTGCAATATTTATTTATTTATTTTATCCTTCCATTAAGTGCTGTAAATGTTAAAATGAATCAAGAACTCTGCTTGATTTTTCCACATCAGCACATAATTACGTAACAAAAAAAAACTATGCTAAGAAATGTTACAAAACAAAAAACATGTATGCTTCCATTCCACTGGAGGACTTCTCTTGAAAATTCTCTTGAAAACATGAGTTTTCCTCATCTCGTCAGCTAATGAGAGCATGCAACCAAGTTAGTCTGTCTAAGCATAATTAAACATACCTTGTGACAAAAAACTAATTGCACATTTTGTTTCTGGAATTCTAATTAGGACATTAACAATTTCTTTTTTCTCTCCCAGTATTGTTATGCCATAGGCATAGATAATTTTTTTTAACCCACCAGTGGAAAGGAAAATTTTGATCCATGTATAGCTCAATCTCTTGACAGCTCTCCAATCACCTTCTACTTTCCACCTGTAGGCGTCTGTTCATCAAATCTAAATGCTATATATCATCAACTTATCCATTCATTGCAAATAAAGAGCCAGAATCTCAGCTGATTCAAATTGACACTGTTCTATTGACTTCTGGAACATTTTGGTTATTTCCAAAGAATCAGAGGGATTATCCAAATAAACTTAGAAATTGGACTCCCAGATCTTCTCTTGTGTGTATTCCCTATCCAAACTCACAGGAATCACTGCAGATTTTTTGGTTAACACTATTATATACCATGGGCAATAAGGTTTAGCTGAGAAAGTGGGCATGATATTTCAAATAATATACACTAAACACAATGAGTCATTAAATAGTATGAGGGAGAAATGGCAAATTAACAAGGGTAAATATGATTAGTAATTTCAAATATTGCATTTAGAAACAATGAGTTGTATCTTCTCTGGAAGTTTTAAGAAAACTTCTTCAAAAATGTATTCCTACACTCATGCCTGTGGCCAGACTCTACAGCTCAGCTTCTGACACTCAGTTCAGGAAAAGGCTGGAGTAGATTATGACACTAGTACAGGTACCATAACGGAAAGATCCATCCTATTTCTGGAATGTATACCATAGAAATCTACATAACTCATGATTTTTTATGGTGTCATGTTTGTAGACATTTGTCATAAAGACTTATAGTCTAACAACGTATTTTGGCTGAGAAACAATGCTAAACCCTTCTCCTTATGATATGAGGTTGAAGCAAGGTTCACATACATTTTTAGGATAAAGAAAGATCCAGGCTATTGGCTTTAATTGCTACTGTTATGCTAGCATCTTTACTTTCAAAACTCTGAAAAGAATGTGTATCAATATACATTTGGCTGAGAGCAATTTTAGAAGCATGTTACAGAGTCCTAGGAATAAGAGCCATCATTTATATCAGTGATCTATTAATGAGGTTGGAGTTACTATAAGAAGACACGGTACTTTTATCTTTTTACTTTGGACAAATACAGGTAATGCACAATGTCCTTCACAATTTTGACAAGTTTGGTTTCAGACTTGTGAGAACTTTGTGCTTCTTATTATTCAAAAACTACTTTGTTCTAATTTATTCATGTAAGGTGGGCTAATAATTACAATTTTGAGGGTAATTGATCAATTATCTTCAGTTTTGTGGAGTGTTTAAATTAAACCAGGAAAGGTTATGAGCTTAAATGGAAAAGACACCAAGATAAATCAGTTTTCAAAGTTCTTTGGTAAGAAAGGGGAGGTGAAGGAAAGAGATTTCTCCTTTAATTCAACAATTCTAAAAGTTGAGACCATGTAAATGATGAATATTAGGGTATCATCAATTTGCAAGTCCATTCCTGCAGGGACGCTTCATGGTTATGTTACCCACCCCCATCACTATCTACTTTATTGGTATCTGGTTTCATGAAATAGAACAGTTGACTTAGCAAGTTAGTAAGGACTAATTTTGCATTTTTTGTCACTAAAGGTAAAAGCCCTTTCTTAAGAAAGTCATTACAGATAATGTAGAACATTATTATTATTATTATCACATCAATTTATCTGAATTTGTTGGAGAAGAGCACCTTTTAAGACAGATGTTTGTTTTTTCAGGCCAAGTATACAATGTGGTAGCAATATAGTGATATTTCTACAATGGTGATGGGAAAAAAATCTACTCTGTTGCATATTTATCAGTCCTTCCACACATAACTTAACCCTTAGAAAGAGTTTCTTCCTTTCACTTAGTGTTGTGGGGTTTTTTTGTATGTTGTTGGTTTGTTTTTTTTTTTTTNTTTTTTCTGTAAAGTTTGCTTGGGAAATACAAATAAAAGTACAATGTAGTGAAATACGTTCTAATCTTTAACCTTCAGACAGTTACTGTGGTTCAGTTCAGAAATTCCCAGACTCCACTGGAACTCAGCTGCAGTCCCACTGGACTCTACTTCCAGCAAAGGCTGTAAAGACTTTCTCATGGTGCAGTGCATTTGTTTCCATGCAGTGCCGAGTATGTGATTACCTCTTATGTAAATTTTTTAAACAGTGGAACTGAGAGCAGCAGAACTAATTTTCTATAGATTTCTGTCTTTTGTTTCCTGTATTCATCCCTGCCTTTTATGTAGAAATGGTCTTTTTGTAGTATTAAGACATCCATTGTACCATAGCATAACACTAAGGTAGTAAATGTTAGGTACCATAAAACTTGCTGCACTAAGAACATGACGGGATTTGGTAGGTCAAGCTGATGGTTGGATTTAGTGATCTTGAAGTTCTTTTTGAACCTAGATGATTCTATGATTCTATTCTATAATTCTGTAAATTCCTCCTTGTACTTGGGCTCGGGGAAGTCAGAATTTGTGTAATTTTTTACTGAATAAACTGGGTATTGCTCAGTAGAATATCAGTTGTTCAAATTTTATGTGCTTTTTACTGATTGTAATAGATCAATGTCTGTGTTGTTAAAAAAAATAAAAATAAAAGTAAAAAAAAACAAAAACAAAACAAAACAAACAAAAAAAAACAATACTAACAGAGTGTGAAAGAAACCTTTCAAAATCCAAAGTAATTATCCAGCATCTCATTCTAGTCAGTAGAGAGAGACAGAATCTTCCAATATGGAGAAAGCAAAAGGTCTAAAACTCACTTAATGCAAAGGATTTTTGGAGAATTTGAATCATTTAGGAAGTTAAATTAAAACTAATCTTACTGTGTTTAAATGTGTTCTGTAGCTTCAAATCAACCACGACAAACACCTTGGCAACCTTATCATCCATATTCTTCAGGCAAGAAACCTTGCTCCCAGAGACAATAATGGCTATTCTGATCCCTTTGTTAAAGTTTATCTTCTTCCAGGGAGAGGGTAAGTGCAGGATGAATTTTAACCTGAACGTTCTTTCTTTAAATTTGAGTTTGTTGCTTGTCACTAATAAACAGAACTGAGAGCTTATTGCTATAGGAAGTGAAGGTACAACACCAGGAAAAATCGTGGATATTTAAAGGGGAAGCCAGATGCTACTCCCAGGAGGATGTGCAATACATTGCTAATGACTTCAGAAACTTTTTGATAATTTTTGTAGATTTCATCCATTTTTTTCCATCCTTCCATTTAAAAAATGTAATACAATGAAGAATGCGTATTGAAAGAACAGTCTGCTGAAGGGTACTAAATATACAGATTTCAAAGTTCTCATTAGAAATCTCTAAGATGTAGCGAAGTGTATGGATTTGGGAATAATAATTTGGCCTTTGATTCAGAAATACAAAAAAAACCTATATGTTAAGGTTAAAATTGGATTGTTGCTTTTGCTCAAGACACTGTGAGTTTGGAGCAGATTTGCAAACATACGCAATCACAATAGCTGATACTGGTTTAAGACTGCAGTATGATATTAAAAGTGGTTAATAATAGACAAAGAGCTATCTAATCACATTTCATGTGATTTTGTTTATTTATTCATTTATTAAGAGTTAAGATATAGTTTTATAAATTCTGGTAATCTTGTATTAAATGACTATACAAATCTTATATATTACCACTTTTTTTTCACAGAGCATTGCTTTTTAAAAGTCTGTCTGTTATTATAAATAGCTCATTAATGTTCCTTTAAAAGACGTTTTTCTGTAACAATATTATAACTCTTTTTTGTGCCTTAAATTTGAAGAATGTCATATGTATGTGTAAGTATACACAGCTATAATAATCCTGCTGCCTTAAATGGCACTACAGATATATCTCAAGTTAAGCTGAAGGATCAAATTTTAGTTTGCAAAGATGAATTCCTGCAAACATTTCAATTTGTGTAGTCACACTTATCCCAAAACACTCTTATTCTAAGTCCATTTAACTAAAAATGTTCATTTCTGATCTATTCAAAGTAAAAGAAAAGTGCATACTCAGGTCACAGTTCACATTTGGCATATGGAGAAGCACAGCTAAAAGCATACAAATGGTACAGCTGAAGAAATGCATATTTACTAGCATGCTGATTCAATCTGTAGAGCATTCAATATTGTTCAGTGGCACTGGGCCTAAATCTGTTACTGGATATAATAGGAACAAGTCCTAAATTCTGAGAGTATTATAATGCACCTAAGAATCTTGCCAATTACTTGTCCAATCAATTTTACTGGGAATTTTGCATATTCATTCACGGTCATAGAAGTTGGGCTTTGAACCACAGAGATGTTCAACCTGTAGAATACTAGTTCAGATCCAAGCATTAGGTTCAAACTTTAGGCTAAGTTATGAAGAGTTTGAATTTTATTTGGGTTTATTACTGTAAAATATGGCAGTGTTACCGTTTTGCATGTATCTTGGGACTTTAGGGAATAATGTAAATGAAGAGCTTCTCAAAAGTGCAAAACTTGCATATGAAAGCAGAAATGTAAACTGCTACTAAATATATTTTATCAGTAGTTAAATCCTTACACATCTGCTTACTCTTCATAATGCCTTTTTCCTTTGATTCTGATACTAGAAATTACCCCTCATTCACGTTTTCTTTCATCTTTGTCTCTCACTATTTTCTCTCTCACTGCTTCCTCTGTGTTCCTAACTATTTAATGCTGGATATGCAGACAAGTCATGGTTGTCCAAAATGCAAGGTAGTGTGTACTGTCTTTCAATTTTCTTCTTTAACTTTTATATGCAAGCATGATGTTTTGATGAGACTGCTCACGGAAAAATAGATTTCTCTTGAGTTTTTACGATTCATGATTGGTGCTATTTATTCATTCTCTAGTGAATTTCATTTCCAGGTCAGAAGAAACTGGAAATAAGTAATTAATATTCCTTGGTACAGTAATATCCTAGGCCCAAACTTTGAGGACAGATAAAATTTGCTTTGAAGTCTGGAAGATTTTAGTTTAGTCATAGATATCTAAAAATACATTTTCACTCACTGAAAGTCGTAAAACAATTAATAGTGAACTTGTCTCAAGATTTTGAGTGGTGGAGTAGCATTATTGCCAAGAGGAACAACATTGTTTGTAAGTGAGATGGAATATTTTTCTCTATATACCTTGCACAGTGTGTATACATTAATACTAAACATCAGTCTAGATAATCATCCAGATTAATGCTATTTGAGAACATAAATGGCTATTCAATGTATTTGAATTTTTAGTAATTGAATCTACTAACTTGTCCTGGATTTGGAAATAGAAAGCAAAATTCTGTTCTTGAGGTACACTAGTATCAACAAAGGCTAAATGCATAATAATAGTAATTCAACCTTCCTTCTGCATTTCTTTAAAAGTAGAAAGCTCGCCCAACAAGTCAACAGATGACTTTTTAATGAACATATTTAATAAATACTTTCCTTTTTGGAGAATAAGGCCATCACACATTCCAGAATAATTAGAGGGAAAGACTGCAGAGTAGTCTTGAGTTTGTAGAGTGAAACTTCTGGTGCTCAAAACCCAACATTTTTATATGTATGTATGTCAATGAAACACGTGCATGTTTTGCATAATTAACTCAGACCCACACCAATCTGGTACCATCCACAGTACATATTCATGCATGGCCAATTTAAATGAGTCTCTGATGTGCTTCTTCCGAATTAATCTTACTTGAAAGGAATCTAGTTCATTAACTCAGTCTATAACACAATGTGAACCAAAACAGTTCAATCACAAGTCAGAAGTGGGACAATCAGAGAAAAGCTCTCTACCAAATATGAATGTAAAGATACCAGAAGATTTTAATAGAACAGATACAGGTCATTGTGTTCTGCTTGGCTTTACCACTGGAAAAGAGCCCTGGACACAATTGTTCTAGTAGCAGATGTATGACCTTACAGTATGGGAGATTTGAACAGAAGTCAATGAGCAGTTAACTTGCAGAGTGGCAAAAGTAAGTTCATTGCCTTATATCTTCTTGGGTTTTCAAAATATTAAAAGCTTTTCATGTTCTCCTAGCCAGCTCTTTTGAGATCTCCATTAAAATTTATATTAAATTAAAATTGGAATGGAAGCAGATCAGACATCAAAGCTCACAGCACTAGATGAATCCATATTCTATTAGATGTTTGTGTATTCCTTTCTGCATCCTCAGGAAATGTAAAGTACAATAGAAAGCACTATTAACTCTTTTTTAGAAACAGATTATGCAGGCAATTTTTTTTTTATTCCTGGTTATTGATAAAAACAATCATGCGGTTGATGTACTTTTATGTTTGTTTCCAGGATGGTTAGAGGCAGATTCAGAGAACAGATCAATAAGAAATTAGTGTTTCTATCGTTAACAGGATATTATATACCCCATGGCCTTCATTAAATGTTCTAGTGAGATAGGAATCCTGTAATTAGAGACTATAACCTATAAATATAATGGATTCCTGCTACTTTAAAGTGCTAATAAGAGGATGGTCTTGGAAAAAAATCAATGCATTATCACTGTCATTTCTAATCAGAGTAAAACATCTATAACGAGAGAACAAAGCATATGTGCATTTGCTGACTGATGCTTTACACTGAAACAGTTATAGGAAGAGAGACATCACTGAAGAGTCAGAAGATGTTTTAAAAGACGATGTCAGGAAAAAAATACTAGGTGTAGCGAAAAAAGCCGTAGGCTGTCATTGTCCTCTTGCAACCCCAAGTTCTTAGAGAAACGGGAAGAAATTCTTTTCTTTTTCTGAGATTTCTTTTTTCGTGTGTGTGTATGTGGATTGGTTTTGTTTTGTATTAGAACTGAAAGAAGCAAAAGATCATTAATGTAATGTTTCCTTCCTTTGTTCAAATTCAGTGCTGAGTACAAGCGGAGAACTAAGTACGTGCAGAAAAGCCTGAATCCTGAGTGGAATCAGACAGTCATTTATAAAAACATCTCCACGGAGCAGGTGCGTGACTGATAGCACTATTCAGTGCAATTTGCTGTTTTGTTTGTGCGGACTGCAATGCTTACTGTGAAGGAAGCAACATTACTGGCAGTTTTGTGAAGCCGTGTGAAATCTCACAAAATTTGGGTGAAATTTGGAACTATTTCCTTACTGCTGGTAGAGTTCATAATATCAATATTTTTTATTTTCTTTTTATTCAGAAAAAAGGACTATTTGTGTGCATTACACTCACAAGCATGTTAAAAGTACAGATGAATTAATTCTGAAAATGATAAAGGAATACAAGGAATAAATAAAAAGACAAAAGCTACTGAAGTAGATGCAGAAATCAGCATAACTCTTGGTTTCAAAAGCCATGCCAGTTCACAGAAAACACTGATCCTACCATTTTCTTTTTCAAAAATGTTTATATAGTCTAGAGATACATGTTCACATTTAACAGTAATTTACAGCAGTAGACTTAAAATATGAATCTGTTCAACAAAATTCAGAAGAGATTTTATTTCCTTGGTATAGAACAATTTAAATCACATTTGGGAAGAAGGTCTGTGGAAATTTCTGTTTCTTGATGGCTTCATAACCCTAACTGATCTAAGGATTTAACTGAGACAGTATGTAGCACTTCATTCTTCTTTTTCTCTATATCCTCTTTTAAAGAGAATTTTTACTTCTCGAAAAAGATGAAATGAAGCTTCTTCTCTTTCTTTCTCTCTTCTTTCTTTTTTTTTTTTTCCTTTTTTCCCCCTCCTTTTTTTTTCTTCTCTTTTCCACATGACAAAGCCCAAAAGTAATTTTGGCTTAGTAACGGTATTTTCACATCATGTTCTGAGCTCAAATGAGATTTACCACGTGTTTAAAGAATCAAACTGCTCTCTGTCTTGTAGAGGCACTTTCTCATTTTCTTGTGAGTGCACTGCCTACTTGCAGAAACCTACTGTCATATGGAAACTATTTCAGAAAAATCATTTTCAGTAATGCTACCAGTTAAACTCTTGATGGAGATCTCAACTTTTGGTTTCATTAACTAAAAAAAAGTCAATGATGTAAGGCAAAACCTTACTTTATTGTGGTGGTATAATTGCTCCTTTTAAATACACCAGCCATTCAGTGTTCTTTGCCTTTAGTACATAAATATATCTTTAGAAAACCAAATTTCCCTCCTCTTTGAAATTCATTTCATGCACTGCTTAATAAAGGTCTTTAGATGATTTTTCATTGTCATAATATTTTATAGGACCCTCATTGAACTAAGAGGCTTAGAATAGATATCTGAAAGAAATGTAGAATACTGCTAGTTTGAGCACAGTTTTATTATCATGCTAATGTAAAAAATGCTAGTGAAGTAGTGTTACAGTTAAAAATCTTCTCTATTTTTCTGTTTCCACCAAAAATCTTTCAACATCTTTTTTTTTTCTTTCTTTTCCTGGATCTCTTCATTTTTCTCTCTGTCCTTGCACAGTCATCACTTGTAACAAGAAATGAACATGTCCTCCCAGAATAGCAAAAGTTGAGACAATACATTTCTGGAAAGTATTTAGGGTATTCCTATTTTCAAGGACAAAAATACATATACTCAATATAGCATCTAGTAGGAAATTGTGTAACCCAGGAAACTAAAGGTAGCATGGAACAGTGATTTCTCAACTTATTTTTTAGGTTATTTTCATGTCGATTCTGTCTTGGAACATTTAAGAAAAGAAATTTTATTCAGTCAAGGAAATCAAGGTTACATCTATTCTGCATAGGTTGTTCAAGAGGGAACCTTTCCCTTGTTCAACTTTTTGCTTAATTTTGGCAGGTATGCTTAAGAAGACTGTGTTAAAAGTTCCCTAATTAGGTAGGATTTAAAAAGAAAAAGATTAAGAAATTACTCTCTATTATTACTTTTATTTAATCTTATCTGTCAAGTGGTATTTTTATCTTCTTTAAGAATACAGTCTAGATGCTAAAAACATAATTTCCCTTTGTGTGGGTTTACCAGGATATACAGATTTTAACTGGTTTTCCAAAGAAACTGGATTAGTACACTTACTCATTTTTCTAAAATTAGCTGGGAGCATAAGATATTCATAATACATAATAATAAAATGAAATTATTAAAGGCAATATAGAGTGATTAAAAAATGTCTGGATCTTTGTTATGTTAAACCGAGGGAAAGCAAAGTTTTAGAGGAAATGCTATCTTCTTCACTTACAACTTCAGTCTGATTTCATAGATATCTCATTCCCTAGGATTTTGACTTTCTGTCTGTCAAGACAAATTAACACATCAACAACTTGCTAGCCTTTTGCCTCAGTGTACAACACCAATAATCATTCTTCTTCGTATTCCCATCAATCTTCTTCCCATTTATCCCCAGAGACCCCTGGGATGACACTCAGGTCAGTCTTTCTAATAAGGCCAACAACTTTGGTTGACAGCTTTTCTGTTTTGAGCTATCTTTTCATACAGAGACCTTTACTGAAAAAAATTAGAGGGGAAGACATGTGAGGAATGGCTGAAGTCACTTGGTTTGTTTAGCATTGGAGGAGGCAATCATAAATGAGAGGCTGGAAAGTAGCCTTGCGGAAGGGAGTCTGGGAGTTCTGTTTGACAGCAAGTTGAATATGAATCAATAGTGTGCCCTGGCAAGTCAACCATACCCTTGGATGCACCAGGCACAGCGCTGATAGCCAGTCAAAGAAAGGGATTGTCCCTCTCTGCCATGCTCTGGTGTAGCCTCACTTTGAGTACTATGTGCAATTTGAGGCATCACAATATAAAAAGGACATAAATCTTTTAAAGAGCACCAGTGGGTGGCTATGAATATGATGAAACAGGCTTCCAAGGGCGGTAGTCACAGCCCCAAGCTCCTGGAGTTCAAAAATCATTTGAACAATGCTCTTCAGACATGGGCTTTGGATTTTGGATGGTCCTGTGTGGTGTCAGGAGTTGGACTTGATGATACTCAATGATAAAAAAAAAAAAAGACTTATTTCTAGTTTTACCCTGTAATAAGAGTGCTTGACAAAACTGTCATGTTTAACAAGGTCTTCAACTGCTAGGTTTTGATAGTTGTCATTAACGCCTAGCAGTACAACTTGTCCTGTATATCTGGACTGCTTGCAGAGTCTCATTGATGACTCTGAACTTTCAGAAGTATAAAAGCCAGATCTTCATAGGTGAAATTGTTTCAATTTTATGTATACAAATAATACATAAGAAATCCATATTCTAATGCAGTTTAGCCAAATGTCCTAGAACTCAATCCTGATGATGAGAAAAGCTACAAAAATACGGGAATGGGGCTTCGAATATCACATTGGCTCTTGTGGTAGGCACACATGCTGCCACAAATAACTTGTGGAAACCCCTAAAGTAGAGCAAAGCGTAGGCCTATTTGTACTGATAGCAAATAATAGCCGCAAATTATTTTCCGGGTATCAAAGCTGATGGGAAGACAAAACTGCCTAGATGACAATTATGAAAAAAGGCTAGAAGGAGGAGATAATAAAATGAAACCACCATTCATTTGATCTGAAGTTTATGATGGCAGTGGGTTTACTTATTTTTTTACTTAAATTGCAGCTGAAAAAGAAAACACTGGAAGTAACTGTCTGGGATTATGATAGATTCTCCTCGAATGACTTCCTTGGTGAAGTAAGTGTCTTTCCTTCTCTCTGTTCTGACTAATTAGAAAGCTGATGAATTGCATGTTAGTATCAGTCATTAAACTATGCTATCAAGACATGTTTTAGCACATGTGCAACTAAGTGCAAGGTGAGTTGTTTGGTCTTGCTGATTCAGGCTCTCCTTTTTAACAGTGAAAATGGGTAACATCACTGCCAATGAATAAGTGAAGGCAAAATCTTGTAAGACTTATTCTGAATACACTAGTAATTAATAATAAATAAGATGAGGGATCATTGGAAGCAGTCTGTCTTTTAAAAGCAAATGAATAAAAATGGATGTACAATAGAGAATTATAAACAATAACTAGGATGTCAAAGAAGTAATTAAAAATGTTATTGTCGAAAAGGATCATAATTAGAAGCCCAGAAAAATCAATTGCTCAAATTACTGTTCTTATACAGAGTAACTCAGTTTATTCTGCATTTGAATTTAGCAAAAGCGCACTCAGCTCAGCTCCCGTTTCTAACTGCATAACTATAAAACTGAGCAATCAGTATCACTATTTGAACAACTACTAAAATAAATGTATGGGAAGCAGCAACATGATTACTTATTTCCTGTATGCTGCATCAGTTTTCCTGTTAAATTCAGTATTTCACCTGATAGCAGGGCTTTACTAAATATTTATGTCACTGTTATTTATGACATTTAGAAAACAGATGTTCCAGTAGCTACTTCTAGAGGAAGATTTAAAATTTTGCCTTCAAGTATTTTCAACCTCTAAAATTATTTTACTTATTACATCATTCAAAACAATACTTCATGGAAAAATGGAGAAGGCTATCCAGTGTATTTCAGGACTATTTTGAAGTCCAGAGGAATAATGCACAGTAACATCAAATAAGGGATATCCAAATTGTGCCCTAAGGAATTTTTAAAGGGCTTGCACAAAAGCACAAGCACAGATGGCACTGAGCATCACAGACTGCTAGAAAATTGAATAGAGCCATCACTGCTTGCATGCCACAAAAGTCAAAGTACCATGGTTCACATCTGTGAGAAAAACCCTCTTCTCTTCAAAACAGAGCCACTAGCCTATATTGTCTAGTTGGAACAATTTGTAACCATGTTAACCAAGTCATTCCTCAAACCGTTACCAAAAAACCATACTAGAGAGGATGCTAAGTAGTCAATTTGTTCAGAAGATTTATAGATTTAACCAGAGAGACCAAGCCAGGTCATAAACAGCCTATGATGCTGAAAGAAAAAAAGGAAAGAAAAAAAGCTTCTAACCTCGTAGAAAAAAAAAAAAAAAAAAAAAAAACAGATATGAAGAAACTTGTCTATCTGTAAGTTTGAAGAGGCTTCCTTTTATTCAGAGCCTTGCAATAAACTGCCAAAGAAACCTCGCCTAGCACTTCTAAAACTTCTATCTGACATTAGTTTTAACTCTTTCACCTTAGTGACAAATGCAAGGCTATTTTTGTCCGTTCTTTCATTCAAGATGTGGTGACCTGCTAGTACTTTATACCTCCTTGCTTTCTGTCCATTTCATCAAGTCCATAAAGGGTCTTTATTGGTAATAATCTTTTTTTTTTTTTTTTTTACTTTTTTAAGAAGAAATTTTCCAAACTCCAGCTAACAATGCAAATGGCCTAGAGCAAATTTTTAACTACTGTGGGTTTTTTTGTTGTTTTTTTTCCCCACTGAGTTGTTCTTCTCATCGCCACATTATGGTTTTGTCTCCTCTTTTTTCCTTCCAGTGAAGTTTTCATGCTTTGCCTATTGACTATATTGTTGAAATGCAAAGGTTTCCCTGTTCTTTTCTTTTTCTGTTGCAAATTCTGTAGATTTATTCAATTCTGAAAGGAACAAGACCCAGTCTCATAGTATCAAGGACCTTATTAAATACAAACATAATTTACACCTTTTTTTTTACATTGACAAAAAGGAGAAAATACCTGCACAGTTCTTCTGTTAGGATGTGTCTATACAGAGGCAGAATGATGAGTACCCTCTTTAGTCTTGCCATCAAGCTAGTGCTCAAACTGCTCCTCAGCCTATTTAGTCATCTTTAGTCATCATAAGCTCATATTCCATATCAAGATTTTGCTGAGATCTATTACTGTATACACAATGATGTACTAATAAATGTGGATTTCCAACCACAGCTGGTTTACATCAGGCTAGTTTAGACTGTGAGCAGAGAGTCATGATTCTGTCAGCACCCAACCTTTTATACTCTGAAATGCTTATATTTGATTGTGGCTTCTGCTAGCACAACTGTAGATGCCTCTGCTGTGCACCGTCATTAATAGATCAGATATGGGCTGTACCTTGTGTTTTGATTCACTTGTAGGTATTGATCGACTTGTCCAGTGTCTCTCAGCTTGACAACACTCCTCGGTGGTACCCTTTGAAAGAACAGAGTGAGAACATTGATCATGGGAAATCTCATTCTGGGCAGAATAGTCAGCAATCTCCAAAACCATCTGTCATCAAGAGCAGGAGTCATGGAATCTTCCCAGACCCTTCCAAGGGTAGGAGTAACTCAATGCACTTGATTTGAATTTTTTTCCCAGGTGACAGGAAAACATTTGCTATTTCTGAGTTCTAATGGAAAAATAAAGATACTGTTATGAAGTTTGTATACACTTTTATAAAAAACTTATTTCTCTCCGTGGTTAATTCATTGGAGACCTGTGCTAATGCTTAATTTGGCCCAATCAGTGCTAACAAGCTCATTGAGTATTTGTGTCATTAAAACTGCAACCTTTAAGCTATATGAATTTTTGCGTCTACTATAGATTCTGTGACATTTTCTTTTTTTCTCTGGTAACTTTGTCTAAATTCAATACATCTTTAACGTTCAATTTTTCATATTCTTTAATTATCCTATGACATTTCATCTTCCATCAATGCCACATTAATATTTTATAGAACAACTATTATACTATAATAATGAATATGCATTTCTAGTCAATAATAATGGGCTGTAGTATATCTAAATTACAATGGAAATCAGTGGAGCTGATATAGTAGAATTTTACTAGTGCTTACAAAGGAGAATTGATCTCAATATCTCCTGCTCCAAGAATTTTTTTTTNTAGCAAGTAAAATCTTTTGTTGAAGACTCTGCGTAGAGTATGCACTCCTAAAATGATGTAGGAGTCTCTTTGGTATTCTGTAATGTAGATCTTCTCACATTTAATGCTTTATCTTATTACAACAGAGTGTGATAGAGCATAACATCAGCACCTGGCATTAACATGAGTTTCACATCATGGTAATGACAACCTTCTCCATCAAGGGTGACAGCACTGCAAAGCTCAGGTTCTTACATATAGTATGAGTGTGGATGGGATGGTATCAAAACAAACTAGAATGAAATTAGATAAGCAATTAGAGAAGAAATTTAACCTTTTGGAGCCTTGGCAGACCATATCCTGTGTGGACCCATTTCATTTATACTATAAATGCAAGATCATTCTGTGCTGCAGATTACAGGGTATAAATTTCCTATAGAAACATTTGATTGTCTTTATATCTTGAAGAATAGGTTGTTTTCCTAAATCCTCAGATCCTTTAGCTTCTACAGAAACCAGCAGTGAAATACTTTTCCTTTTCAAATGAAACCTCTCTGAGGTCCTGTTAAAGAAAGATAATTATTTGCATCTCTGCCTTTAAATCCAGATCCATCTTCAAAGTTGGCCCTACTCTGAGCTGGGAATTGGACCAGGTGACCTCCAGAGGACTCTTTCAGCCCAAATTACTTACTTTTTCAATAAAGAAAAACAACGAGGAGGCAAAGTAAAGCATGTAAAATGAACAAAATTAAGGCGCCACAAGATGGTACATAAAATTATAGACAGGGAGCATGAGGTTCACCTCATCTAACTGTAGACCTTTTGTTGTGTAACTCAAACTAATGGACCTTGATGAGACAGTATTACTTCAGTGACTTCCAGATGAAAAACATACACTTTTGAATTGCTCTCTCTTGCATTATTGTATGGCTGGGATTTTTCTGGTTTTAACTGGTCCTTAAATCTGAGTGACTGAGGGGATGTCTCTTCATAGCAAATCTGGAAGGGTTAGTGTACCATCTTAACTTCAGTGTGCTCTTTTACAGGAAATGTAGTCTCTATGTTGCCCTTATTCAAAACAATTCATATTCAACACCCTAAGAAAATCTGTAAGGATTTTTGGGATTTAGGGATTTACAAAAGATGCAGATAGGTTTTCCATTTCTCAGAAACTGAAAGAAGTTCTAATGGCACCGAAATGTATGTCAGACAAATGGTCACAATCTGGAAAATAGGAAAATATGAGTTCTAGATTGGTCTTCTGAGATCAGTAAGTTTGTCCTAGTTTGCATCTATTTTCTGCTGCTTCAACTCTAGAAGCAAATGTAGAGAGAATGCAAAAATGTCCAAATCCTACTACTGATCCAAACAGGACTTTCTTTCTTTATTGATGAATTGACTTGCAGATTAGAGGTAGGTCCAGAATGGCTCAGGGACATCAGCATTTATAGAGTCATAGAATATCTTGACTTGGAAGGGACTCATAAAAATCATCAAATCCAACTCCAGGCTGACAGAAAAACAGCACCCACGGTCCAATCACCAAAGGCAAAACCAACAGCATGGGGCTTGATGCTGAGCTGTAGTGGATGTCCCAGAGAAAAATTCCTGAAACAGGGACAAATCCTCCAAAATGGCAAATCCTCCAAAGGAGAACTATTGGTGTTCAGTGAGGCTTTAACTCTCTCTGCAGAAGTTCATGGAGATGAGTGAGTGCTTGGCACATCCCCATGAATGCACTCAGCATCTTGCTTGAGGCTTCTCTTTGACTGACTGCTATTTAAGAGGATAGCATTTTTTTTTGAGAGAGAGAGAGAGAGTCCAGATTTGGAAGGAAGCAATGGTATTATTTCCCAACTACCAACAAACAAGAAGGAAGAAAAGGGAAAAAAAAACACCAAAATGTTTTCTGTGCATTTTCTTGTTTTATCAGCAACCTAGAAAAGCTCAGCAATAGAGAACAATCAAGTAAGTTTATATACCACTGTGAAGAGGAGGACAATTTATGTGTAGCTGCACTGATTATCAGAGAATACAGAATAAAGCAAAAAAAATATTATATTAATTGGTCTGGATTTATGAAATCCACTTACACACATCAGCCAGTTTCTGTGCCATTCTTTCCACTCTGTCTACCGACATTCACCTCAACCAGATTTAAAGTAGTGTAACCTGTGTCTGTCAATATAAATATGACTGCATGCTACTTTACATGACATTTGGTTTCTCTATAAAATCACAGAGTCATTAAGGTTGGAAAAGACGTCCAAGATCATCCAGTCCAACCATCCATCCACCACCAGTAAACTGTGTCCCTTAGTACAACATCTAAATGTTTCTTGAACACCTCCAGGGATGGTGACTCCACCGCTTCCTTGGGCCCATTCTAGCACCTTCCCACTCTACTGGAGAAGATTATTCCTCATATCCAACCTGAATCTCCCCCAGAGTAACTTTAGGCCATTCCTTCTAGTCCTATCACTAATTATGAGGGAGAAGAGGCCAACTCCCACCTTACCACAACCTTCTTTCAGGTAGTTATAAAGAGCAATTAGGTTTCCCCTGAGCCTCCTCTCTTCCAGACTGAACAATCCCAGTTCTCTCAGGCTCTCCTCATAAAGCTTGTGCTCCAGATCCCTCATAGCTTTGTTGCTCGTCTCTGGACACGCTTCAGGGCCTCAGTGTCTTCTTTGTAATGACAGACTCAAAACTGAACACAGTACTTGAGTTTTGGCCTCGCCAGAGCTGAGTACAGGGGGGTGATCATGTCCCTGGTCCTGCTGGCCACGCAGTTTCTGATACAAGCCAGGATGCCTTTGGCCACCAGAGCACACTGCTGGCTCATGTTTAGCTGAGTGTCGACCAGCATCCCCAGATCCTTTTCCTCCACTTTCTAGCCACTCTGGCCCAAGCCTGATAGCATTACATGAGGTTAATAATATCCTCCTCAGTATTTATTTGGTGTGGTCACACTGAACATCACACATTTACTACGTCACATAGCAAAACCCATAACCTACCTACTTTCAACATTCAGTTTTGTTAAACAGAGTTAATGTGATGTCTCTTTCTCCCAAGGCTTTCTTTGTGACCAGTCTAGACTATAAGGACTCTGGTGTTCAAATTATCTTATTCTGTACACACACAAAGGCTGATCAAAATGTCAGGGCTGGACTCTTTAGGTGCTGTTGCAATACTGTACCTGTCAATATTGAATGTACAGATTGGAGACAATGGAATGGTTTTGAAAAATATGTGTCGAAATTGCAATATAGACAACAGCTGTTAAAAGGTTGATATTGAGAATCTTTTACTTCCAATAGGCATATATGTATACATATAATTACATGATTCTGTATTTATTTATGTGTTTTAATCCGGCAGCCCACTGAAGCTACAAAGTCTGCTTCTCATCCAATCACTGGAGAAATTCAGGTAAATATGTAATTCTTTAAGTGTAAATTGTTGTTTAAACTGGCTACTTTTCCCTGTTGAATAAATATTTTAAAAATCATCTTCATTAAGTGATTTCTCATTTGTAGAATCATAGAATAATAGAATATGTTCAGTTGGAAGGGACCCACAAGGATCACAAAATTCAACTGCTGTCTCCACAGGGGACCACCCAAAATTCAAACACTATGTCTGAGGGCACTGTCCAAATGTTTCCTGAACTCTGGCAACTCTGGGCTGTGACCGCTGCTGTTGGGAGCCTGTTGCAGTGCCCAACCACTGCCCTGGTTAAGAACCTTTTCTTAATCTCCAGCTTGTCCCTCTCCTGACACAGCTTCATGCTATTCAACCCTTTGAAATGTCACCAAATGAAATAAGATAAAGTGTAAAGCAGTGCTAGGTTTTCTTTTTTCTTNTTTCTCTTGCATTGGATTGCCACTTAAACAAAACCAAACAAAAAGAACCCTCAGAATGCACCAGAGAAATCGTTCTCTACTTCTGGAACTATGACCTTTCCCATAGAATACATTAAGTTAATTGTATGTCGGATGAGAAGTAAAAAGGAAATCATAAACAAAAACATCACTTACAGTACTGTGAATGAGGACGATGTACATCACCTTAAGTTTATTAGACTGAACTATTTCTTTATTTTAAACAGTTAAAAATGTATTTTAATTGATCTGTTTCAAAATTAAGGTGAAGCTACAGCAGAAGACTTTGTTCAGCATATTTGTAAAAGCCAATACTCAACTACAGCACTTAATTAAAAATATACACTGAAGTATAGCGTCCTTGTTGCCAGTGAGAGATAAGAATGCAATCTACAACTAAACAAATTGCACAATATACATTCCCCTCACCCTTCAGGAAGGAACAATAAAATTTCAGAGTAAACCCTTTGAAGGCAGAAGTAGCAAGGGATGCAAGCCAGAGGGAGACAGAAGTTTAAGTTAATTTAAATTCATTTCTGTGAAAAATTTGTATCACAGCCAATTATACAGTCACATAAAATTAATCACATTCCTTTCGACATAAACTGTGTATTAGGGTTTATCCACCAGATTATTCAGTTTTTGAGATAGCATAAATCAGCCCATCATCTACTTTTATGTCAATAATTTATCCCACAGAAGGATCTTGCCTGTTATGTGGAAATTTATTGGTAGGTCACTTATGTTTAAAGTTTAATAAATGATTTTAAAGTTCTCCAGATAATTAAACAATTTCAAATATTATTATTATAATTACTGGTTCTCTGTATATACGCATATAAAAATGCAGGTTGCATCTGCAATAGTTATTTCCTGATTTTATGTAGAAAGCCTTTTCTAAGATAGATAATAGTGAAAAAAAAATAAACTACATGACTTAGTTTTAATAACTTCTAATAATACAAGTGAGAAGGATAATGAGGAATGTAATTTCACTTCAGTAACAGAAGTAGAATTAAATTCAGCAGATGAAATAGGAAGGTGCACCAAGTCCATACACACAAATGGCCATTTTTAAAGTATGCAGTTTCATACATAGCTTTGGTATCCACACAGATGTTTTGTATACCCACCTAATGGGTATAATTTAGTGGAGTTTCTGTCTTTATTCACACTGGAAAGTGTATTAGTTTTGCCCCAAAATATACTATTTACATTGTTTATTACTTTAAAATATCAAATAGTCAGTGGAAGAACATATTTTAAAACCAAATAAGAGAATTTCTAGAAGACTGCTCTGATTCTTCCCAGGAGACTTGGAGCACAATATGTCAGTATTTGAATAGCTAAGTGGATGGTCTAGACCTGAATATCACTGTACTCTAATGAATTTTTTTTACTCTTCCAAACTGGCACTCATGAGAGATATGCTGAGTCAATACCCTCTTGCTTGAACATGCAGATCGTGGTCGATGCCAAAAGAGATCAAAGCTTTTAGCTGCTTTAGTGTGTACCTCATGTGTTGCTTGACACATGTAAAACAAACGCCAGGAGGAAAGTACTGCTCTGCTCCTGACCTGAATTAGCAGATGTTCAAGAAAAATGAAAATACACTGTATTTCAGTTAAAGATCCCAACATGTCTACTGATAACAGAAAGATATCACAAGGAGGCTTGGCAGCAATTTCTATCATTTTTCCTGTACTATACTCAATAGCCATGTTCACTTAATGTGACAAGGTTTTTTCAACCCAAAATTTATTCAATGCAAAACATCTAGCGTTTTAAAATCACAGCATTTTCTGGGGGGAAAAAAAAAAACAAAAACCCTAACTAATGCATGTCTCCCATCTCATATAGAACATTTCATCTTCTACATTTTCTATTGCCACCCAACATCTTTTTTGTGATACCCTAGGAGGATATTACTTCCCAAATAGTTGTGTGTCAAGTGATTATGTTGGTCAGAGAATGGTCTACTATTAGAGCTAATGCTGGTAGGAAAGAGAGGTTTTGTCTATGATTCAAAAATTTTAAAAGTTGAGACAATAGTGAACAATGAATATGAAGGTATCATCAGTTTGCAAGTCCATTCCTGCAAGGATACCATGTGGTGGTTGTGTTACCCACACCCATCCCGGCCTACTTTATTGGCATCACTTTATGGAATGGAACAGTCAACATAGCAAGTTAGTAATACACTGTGCATAAACATTTTAATAACTGTATTCAGATCATACAGTCTGTCAAATTGCACCTCTTGAAGACATCCAGCTCAAAAAACCTTAGCTCAAAAGGCAGTACGCCTGCTTTTGACTCCTGCATACATCAACTTTGGCAAGAGTTCACTTAGGTGTCAGTATAGCAACAGGTTAAAACTACGAAAAAATGTGGTCTGATGTATTTACCAATAGGCTATTGCTAGCAGCATAAAATCCATGATACAGGTCTGAGCCAGCACTGCGTAATTTCTAACCACTTAACAATAAAATAAAATAAAATAAAATAAAATAAAATAAAATATTAAAATCAGCAGGAATTGTCTTTATCACAAACTGGTGTTCAAAACAATGTAAAGTGAATGGAAACTGATTCCTAGGTTCCGTAAATTTTTTGTATTGGATTGACTGTGGATTTAAATATCTCCTTATCTGGGCTCCCATTTTCACACTTTTAATAGGCAATGATATGTTTTCAGTTCCTACAATAATTTAGGGTACTGCCTTCACACTTATGTAATTTACTGTCTAAAGCTGTTTTATATAAACTTCTCCACCAGTTTCTTAATTTCCAAGATAAAAGGCTTTCACGTTGCTACAAATAACCCACTTCCAAGAATCATTATCAAAACAAGAACAGTATGTCCTCACTCTCTGCAGACAGCAATAATCTCAGGCTGTCTTTTGAGTCCTGTTTTAATCTAAAAGTTGGCACATTTTGCTTTGACTATTCCTGCTATTTACTCTTCCACCATTTTAAGCTGACATGTAATTTCAGGAAATTGCTCAGATTCTTCATTTGATAACTCCTGTTTCAAAAGTCTGTTAGATTGTAGCTGAAGCCTATGGAGCACATAAAAAAAAAAATAATAATAATTCCATCAGAATTGTTTTGCTGGGTAAAGAAATACCATCACCACATTTTCAGATTAGTGCTATTCTGCCACCACCATTACTCACTTCAAATGGTAAATTGCTCTGCAAAAAGTTGAGTAGAAAACTCACAAAATCTTGCTTCTTGGTGTGTGGTCAAAGCTGTGCCTTATATACAAATGCAGCTGAAATAGGTGAGACCATGATCTAAAGTACTGTTCGGAGTAAGGAAGAGTGAAGGGAGTGAGGAGAGGAGACTATCAGAACTGACCTGGGGCATTTCTCACTGGTTATTTATTCTGTATCTTTTCTCTGTTGGCAGTTCACAAAACATGCGGCTGACAGCCCCATCAACAGAATTTAGTTAGCTCTGTAGAACTTCATAGATCAAGTTGGAACAGTACTTCTTTTTATTGCTAGCAAAATCTTCTTAAAAGTATGTAAACAGCAATTTTGGTGCAGTGAGAGTATGGTACATTTAAACAAGAAGACAAGAGAGAGTGAATAATAGACAAGCTTCTGCCTGAAGACAGTGTGTGTGACATGGATAGTCCAGGCTGATAAGCATCCAAGTACTGAAAAAGCAGATTTATTGGGGGGAAAAAAAAAAAAAAAAAGGTGATATCTTTTCTTTTCTTTGAATTCAATGTTTTCTTATACGACGGCATGACTTACCTGTTTTCCCTGCTAGGTCCATAAGCCAAATTTTCTTAAATCATGAATTGTTTTCCAAGAAGGCATAAGGGATATGTGGGATATGTGGATGAATATTATTCTGTCAAAGGAATATATATTTTTTTTCCTTTGTAAACAATGCTGAATAAAAAAAATGTGTCAGTTTTATCATGATCACTCTTTTCTTGGATAAAAAGTCTTACATCAGGGACAACATTATTTTCCACTTCCTTAGAATCTGAAAGAATTCCTTTATGGAACCAAGAACTCTTCCAACTATTCGTGTATTATTCAGGAGAGTGGTTAAACTGAAACTTGCTCATGCCACCCTGTTGAAAAGATAGTAGAAAAAGTATTATAAAGTGTTAATATTAACACTGCATTGCTGGCTACTAAGTATCAAATCTCTACCAGTAAACACAACTTTAAAGTAGAGAACATTTCCTCTCAGTAGGGGAACTCTCAGCTAAAGTAATATTGACAGATGGAAGTGAAATCAACAGAACACCAATTCAGCAACAATAAGTGGAAATTCTGTTCAATATTTCAGAGGAAGCAGCCCGTGTTAGAGCATTAATCTTTCATTTCCGATATCTGTTCATCACAGTCCAATGGCTGGACAGCCCAGACATCACTGAAGTTACAGTACTGAGAAAGCATGAAATATCCTTTAAAAAGAATAAACAGAGAACAAAGAAGGGGATGGAAAGAATATTTCCTCTCTCCAACTAAGAAGCCAAATTATCATGTTTGATAATGATTTTCAGTTAAACTTAGTCTTCTCCATCTGCTGAAGCTTTCAGAGTCTTTTCATCAATATCAGATATAATTGGCAGCAACACCTTGAACATGAGAAGCTAAACCATTTTTTTGAGGGATTGGGAAGTAATTTGAAAAAAACAAAGGGCAAGGAAGAATTAAGACATAGCTCTTCCATACTGTGTATGCGTGATAGACAAAAGATGGCAGTTGCCTTTGAACAGGTTCTTATTCATGTAAATGCTGTGCGTTTAGGCAAAACAAGACTATGTCTTGCATTATCAGGCACTTTCTGTGGTACCAGAAAGGAGTATCTAAACTCTGTACCTCAAAATACCAGAGTGAATCAATAGCAAATTTAACTCTCTAAAGTTCAATAAGCATCACCCTCCAGAACTTCGAATTAGGCACTTTCTAGCATAAGCAGTTGTCAGCAGAATCTCTAATTCAGAAGTAAAACTGCCCTAATCTCACTTTAATTCTGTGTCCTTTATGGTAGTGATTACTCTCAGGACTTCACAGACCTTACTTAGTCTAATAAGACCAGAAGAGCATCATAATGAATTCAGCCTTTCCTATGATATCCCTGGGACAACATTTGTATTTGGTTGAAAACAAGGGGTAGAACTGGAAATGAATGTATAAACTTGGCAAAGTACAAAGCTAACCACAGTTATTCTAACTCAGACAAAATATTGCAGGCATCACCTTCATCACAGCTTTCTTATATATACAGCAACAGCAGCATCTTATATACAGATTTCTCATATATCCAGCAGCAGCAGTTTACAGCTTTCCGTTTGTCTATAAGAACTACGGATATACAGAAAACGTGATGTTTCATGGGTTATGGAGGAGTTCTCTGTACCTAGATTTTTTTTTTTCACATAAACATCTGTAAATCTATTTTTGAGTTTCATCTCCTTTTCAAACTGATGTAGTTCATTGCTCTCATATAGAAGACAGAAAAAAAATGAAACTTTGAACGTTAGAATTTTCAAAATCCAGTAATTAATCTAAATTTAGGCACATTATACCCATTCAGCAAGAGATATTTCTGAAAATGATCAATACAGAAAAATACATAAATTAAACAAAATGGTAGAGAAACTAAAAATATAGCACTGAATGTATCATTAGAATATAGCTCTGTCAGAGGAAATGATTACATTTTGATTAATAATGGATGTAAAGAGCTTCTAAACCAGTTATAAAGGCCGGATTCAAGCTTTTTGGACATGTTAAACTAGTTTTTAGATTCTTACTGGTTTTAGAAATCCAGCAGTTATACTAAATGAGTTCAGGCACTACATTTTACAATGTATTCAATATAAATATGTGCCCAGATATGAACCACCCTTTGGACCACAAATTTTATGGTGAATATCTATGTCATACTAAGTAAACTCATTCTTAACGGAAGAACTAGCTACACTTTCTGTGCTAACATTATACTGCCTTTGCTTCCATGGGTTTTGTAGATGTATAGCTAACCAGACTGTCCTCATCTATGAAGCATTTGTCATGTCATGACTAAAAACAAACCAAACAATCAACAAACAACAACAACAACAAATAAGAACTACAAAAAAGTAATCTCAAAACCCCAAACAGATATCAGAAATCATACAGGTGACTCACTCAACCATCATGAGAACTGAGGTGATGGATTAGTTTGGGCAAGCCCCAACACAGGCTGTTTAGTATATGGAAGCTGACATAGTGCCTTATAAAAGGGAGCTTGGCCTCTCTTCTCCAAAATCTCTCTTGCCCAGCATTTCCCAACACCAGTTTCCTGACATGTCAACTTAATCATAAGACTTCACTCGCAGCACCACAGAATGAAAATGATGGAGTAGCTAATGCTCATAGCTATCTGAAGAGAGAATACTGCAGTGGTCTGGCTGCCTCTGCTGCAAAAACAAGGATGTCTTTTCCTCCAGATACTGGAAGTATCTGCTAATAACATTATGATTTTACAGTTTATTAATTTGTATTATCATCCAAAAAAGATAGCCTTTCATAAGTGTACATAGACAAGAATTTGAGCTAAATAATATTTTTTGTGTAAAAATAATTTAGATTGACAGATTCCTTCTGTGGCTGTAGGCATTAGTGAAACAGATGAAGTTAATAGAGTTTAAAAAAGTGATTTATGAGACTGTTTGGCCCAAGGACTGATGGCATGTGAAATGCTTCATTCTTTTCATCCAGTGTCAATTATTATTCTGTTTTTACAATACATTAGAAGAGTCACATTCAGCTTCCTGGTCCCACATTAGGAAGCATTCAGCAATCTTTATCAAAAATACATTATTAAAAGAATATTATTCATCCAGTCACGCAAAAATAATCTTGGTTGCCAGCTTAAAGCAGGACTCCACTGGGGCTCTGGCTCTTATTTGAAGTAATTTCCATTTAGATATTTGATTAAATTCTTACTTAAAGAAGGATCTCTTTTAACTGCTTGCATTACTGTTTCACAACTCACTAAAGTAAGAGAAAACCTCACTAAGGCATCACAGAATAATAAATTTACAGCAAAGTATTTTATCTTAGGTATATATGCTCTGTCAGTTGGAAAAGATTAAGCAAGCATGACAATAGTAGATGTACTATGTGAAACTTGAAAATTAAAAGATTTCTATTAATATTTCCCTGATAATTTCATTATTTTATATGAGAATAGTCTTTCTACTGTTTGTGTAAAGTGATTACCATGTGTAATGTCACCCCGTCCTTTTTCTTGTTTATATTTCTCAACTTGCTAAAGACTGAGTACTGGAAAATTTGTTCATGTTATACAACAGTATCCAAAACACAAAATAATACATCTGACATACAACAG
Organism: Pavo muticus; assembly: GCA_016647715.1. Taxonomy (NCBI): domain Eukaryota; kingdom Metazoa; phylum Chordata; class Aves; order Galliformes; family Phasianidae; genus Pavo; species Pavo muticus. Next base: position 840,883 of record JACDJE010000280.1, on the reverse strand, counting down.
AGTGTTTTAAGCATAAGTAGTGCAATTCCATCAAAATGCGTGCATTGAAGTTCAAGGCAGACAGTAAGAGATATTCAGATATGTAGAAGCAGTTGAGAAATGTAGTACGGTTGCAGTGTTACGTCTGAAGGGGGTGGAGGTCTTCATACAGCTTCTGTGACTATAGATGTTGTACATATATTTCCTTTCAGTTTCCTCAAAGTCATAAAATGTAATGAATGTTTTGTGAAGAACAAGAGGAAGACCCATCATATTTAAAGTGTTTTGGATGAATTACTGGTTTTCTGTAACTTTAATCAGAAAAACAGTGTTAATCAATCTAACCCATTCTTCTTTTCCTTCAGGCCATTGATTTGAACTATTATCATGAATGAAGAAAAATATTCTGGTGATGCTCTGTTTGGTTTAGACCACATTCTATGTAAAAATAAACATTATCTGCAAAAGATGATACCACAACACTGGAATGTAAAGTAAAAAAGTAAAAGACTTTACAGCATATCGTTTTGATAACTTCTATTTTTTCTTAATGTGGATGGCACTGATTTTTTAGAAGGCATTTGGTAACCCATTGTTCCTGTCTGTACAGCAAGGTCTACTAACCACCGACCTGCAGAAAGTTCTGTCTCCACTGGCTCGTCAGTCAGTAGCTTTGGCAGTGGATACAGCATGGATAGTGAAGGCAGCAGCAGTGCCACAGGAGAGAATAATCTGTTTCCCATCCCAAGAATGTAAGGCTTTTCCTTTAATATTCTGAATCCTCTGAGCACTGATGATGTGTAGCGCTTTCACTTGCTGGTCATCTTCATATGTAGTTTCCTCTGCAGACCTGAGTTACACAGCAGAAAAGCAGTTAACTGTGTAGAATTTCTCAGAGCTTGTACTTTCATTCTGCTCTGTTGAACTATCAAAACTATCTCCCTAAGCCTCATGAATTTATTGCTGTCACACAGGAGACATCCAAGCCTTTGATGCAAGTGTTTTGAGATGGTCTTGGGTTATGGTTTAGAAGTGCAGTTTTCCCATGCTTGAGGCCAATTCCTTTAGATTTTCAGACTGATCTCCTCCTGGAATTCCCTTACAGAAAAAAAAAGTAATTTCTGTTCATCAGATTAACCTTTGTAGCCTGAATTTTTTGGCTGTTCTCAAAATATTAGTCAGTGGTTGTTGCTCATTCAGTATCTGCAGTAGCTGTTACATGTTTTCCTTTGCAGTCCAGAAATAGCAGTCACAAGAATGTGATTTAAAAAGCTGGAATTTAAAAAATAAAAAGAGGAAAATAAGAAAAGGTTCAATTTGTTCTCTAAAGCAGTGATATTTCTAAATATTCAACATTCTTTTTAGTAAGATCACAACATACGAAAGGCTAAAAAAAACCAACAGCCACTAATCTAGGATTTCTCTCTGATCTACGGAATCCAGGAGAGCAATGCCAGCTCAGGCTGTGGAATGCCAATTGCTTAATCTTTATTGAAATTTTCACTCAACATTATTTTAGGTCAAAATGAGTTTTGCTTCCCAGTGGCAAAAAGATTCTTTTAATTGGATTTGACAATATCAAAAGAAAATTACTTTGCAATCATTCCTAATGAGAAAGGCAAAGGTGTATAAAGTCCCTGTGTACAGAAACACAAGAGGTAGCACTTAATATGATTTTAGTATACATATGCTAAATTGAAATCTACATAATATTACTTAGTGTGAATTATCTAGCAGTGTGACAGCATCTTATAGCTACTTGGTATTTTGTTGACAAATTCACTATACTACTAAGCCTTAAATTGGCTGCACTTTCCTGAAAAGCAGGAATAAATCTCCATGATTTTCAACCTTTTCTTTGTTGTAATTTATTCCATTGAATTTTGCTTAATTAAATAAAATATATCCAGGTCCTATTTTTTTTGCTATATGGATTAGAACATGTTTTTATTAATATTGTGTTTTTAAAGTAAATTGTGATGTGCTGATTTTGAATCTCGAAAGCTTATGCTGAACATTTACACAGACACCAAATGTTTTCTTTTTTTGGGTTAGTTTTAAGGGCTTTACATAGTAATTAATGAAAATGAATGATAAAATTACTGGTTACCATCAGAGATCTTTGGAATCATATTCAGAGAGAATGTTTTAAAACACATATATGTTCACATTTTCAGGTTTGGATAAAAGTAATTATATGTCAGAATATATACTTGACTGAAATTCTAGTCAGTGTTATGTTCACACAGGCTTGAAAATTAATTACTTCAGAGACTCTGATCCTGTACATGGATGTTCAGTATACCCATGAGACCACTGATCACAGTTTGAAGTATTAAGTGATCAAAATGATTTTAAAAGTCTTGGCATATAAAAACATCTTTGGCAATACACTCTCTGTTTAGAATGAATTTCTGATCTACCAATAGAAAAGTGTTGACAGCTGAGTTCTATACTCTTTACTTCAGTCTGAATGATTAGTCATGAAATTAAAAAAAAAAAAAGAATTTAAGTAGTAACACCATGGGAATTGTTTGATGAATTAACTTATTTTAATACTTGCCAGTACTAAACATTGTTTCAAATATCAAGGGAAATTAATCATTTTGTACAGTTATACACAGATGAATAAATTTTGTAGTCTTTCTATTTAGGAAATAATTTGTAAAAATCTCTTATTGTTCATTTTTAATGTCCTTGAAAAATACATTTCCATCTATGACAACAACTATGCCTTTGTACTGTGTAACCATCTGTATAAGTATTATGGCCCACATGAACCTAATGCAGTTTAACAAGGCCAAGTTCAGGATGTTACACTTGGGTAGGGACAATGCAAGATATGCATGCAGACTGGGAGAACTCAGTGAGAGCAGCCCCGTGAAGAAGGACTTAGGGGCCTGGGGGGACAAAAAGCTGGACATGAGTCAGCAGTGTGCTCCTGCAGTCTGAAATGCACAGGAACAGGTTGCTCAGAGAAGCAGTGGATGCCCCATCCCTGGAGGTGTTCAAGACCAGATTGGAGGGGCCTTGGGCAGCCTGATCTAGTGGTTAGCAACCAGCCCATGGCAGGGGGTTGGAACTAGATGATCTTTGAAGTCCCTTCCAAACCAGGACATTCTATGATTCTGTGAATGTCTGTAAAATAATATTAATTTAGGATGCAAATATAAAAAGCAACTGAACAATATGTCGGGTCTAATAACTTTTTATCATGTCATAATATGCTTTGTAAATAGGATCATAAATAACTCACAGTAGCAGATGTGTTTTTGATGGTGGTTAATGCCATGCCTTAGAACTTACAACAAGTATGTTTAAAGATTAAAAAAATGAAGTAAAAGCTTTTTTACCTAACATTCATAAACTGAAAATAGACAACTAGACTCTCATCTACATTAGATTCTTTCTACATCCAGGGTCCACCAGCACGTGCTTTATTCCACTCACCTTGCTTTAAAATAAAGTCTCATATCTTGTCTCCTATGATGAATCTAAACTGTATTGTAAAATCTGTCACTGAAAGAAAATACTTACCACAAACAAACTCTACCTTTGTGGTAATGATATTGCAGAACAAATAGCAACTCCTTCCATATTTCACCATTCAACATAACAGGATAAAGTGAGGTGAAGAGCTATGCAGACTGCTTGCAGAACCCCAGACTGATGGGAGGCAGGTTGCAAACAGCCCCTGATTGCTCCATTCTTCAGGAATGCACAGAATTAGTAAGATGTGATTGCAGTTGTCTCCAAAACAAAAACGAAAAAAAGTGATGTGATCTGTTTAAATAGCAATAGAAAAAAAGCTTTTGTCCTCTTTATTTTCTTGAATTTACATATATATATATACATTTATTTCATTTATTTTCAATAAAATTCTTCTTGTGCTGAGCCAAGATTCTTTGTCTTGGGTATACCATTTGCTTAGATCTCATCTCTTCATGGCCTTATTGACAGCTATAACCATATTCTTTTTTTAACAGAGGGAAGATGAGCCAAAATGGACAAGAACAAATAAAGCAGTCAGGAGTGGGATTAACTGATGCAGAAGGTAAAAAGAAATACAAACAACGCTACAGTGGTATTCCCTTCTATTTATAAAACTGATATGATGATTTCTCTTAATTGTTATGTTATGAAAGATTAGCTTATGCTCTCTTTGTATTATAGATTAAGGTTCTCTCATTTATTCTAAAGGCCCTTTGCACATCGCACCGATGTAATGAGTCTTCAGTTTAAATGAGAAGCTTGTTTTACTTGTTTATTTAAAGTAATTAAATAGATTGCAATGAATAATATCTGTCTTTCAATGTTCATTGCATTTCATAGTATTGGAATAAAAAAATATGAAGTATGGAGCTGACTCAATACCCATTAAATTGGTAGAAAACATCCAGTGGCTGTCAGGCTCTATTTTTATAGGATTTCAGAACTCTTCATGAAGAAATTAATTTTGTTGACTATATAAAACACTGACATTAAATAAAAATGTTAGCTGAACTTCAAGCTTGACCACTGCACTTAAATCATAGTGAAACACTTATCTGATTGGGAATTTTTTTTTGTATGAATGTGATTCTACCAAAGAAGGAGCCATTGTAGTATTGGAGTTGGAAAGAGCCTGACAGGATGGCTGTTAAAAGATACATGTGCAATGTGATCGTTGTGTATAATAATGGACAACTGCATGAAAATTAAGAGTCAGTGCTTTGTATTGAAGGATATGTTAGGAAAATTCCATTTCCCTTTACATGTAAGGTATTTTCTATCAAGTATATGCTTCTGTTGACCTCAAATATAAAACCTAATTATTGTGACCTTCATTTTATTATTAAAATAATATTTTTATCATGTGAATGAATTTCAGCACTACCTTGGGTTTTAATTAATTCATAAATTGAAATTTATATACACAATTGAAGTCACTTTAAGTTCAGCCTTAAAAAATCGTTATTTATTGGGTTTCTGCAATCTGTTTGCATGGGGTAATAATTGCTGTTGCTATATTTGAGGTAAAAATAATCTAGTTTTGCACAGATTTGAAGAAATTAAACTAGAATTTGAAGGGCACAACAGTAAAACTCTCTTTTTCAAAGCAAGAATCCTGAACTGTGTATATGCATTTTGCTAAATCCTTAAATACATTACCTACCATGAAAAAATCCAAATTTAGCTGCTTATCAAACTTCAGTTTATTCAAGGGTTCTTATAAATATTTTTAAAACAAACTATTTTGAAAAGAGAGGTGGTGGGACGAAAATGGGAAATCAGGAGTTTTCCATTTTTACTTTGTTATGGTATGTTTCATAGAAAAAGATAATTGTAAACAAATAGTTTTTCATCATTTTGTTCAGAGTAAATTGCCCTTTAGTTCATGTTTTGGATCATAAACTTCAGTAAATACAAACACAAAATATTTTAATATAATGTTTGTATCACTCCAAAAGAATATATAAATACTCAACTCTTTTCAAAGTTTCAAAAAGAATCGTATTTAACATTCAGTCACTCAAAGTTTTTTTCTGGACAAAGGCATACTTCTGCTCATCTTTAAAGTCTGCAAATAGCTCAAGAGCTTCAATTCCCCAATTTTCACTTATGATGCAGCCTGAAGACTCTAATTCAGTTACTTCAATTACAAATCTAAAAAAAGAAAAACAAGAGTGGTCCTCACTAAGCATTGTTTCTCCCCATTGTGAGAAGGTGGGGGGCAGCCAAGTTTTTGGTGTCTGACTTCCAGTTGACAAAGTGGGGACAGATCAATTTCAAATGATAAAGCAAACCAAAGGCTGGAAAGCATTTCTGTTTCAGCATGTAAATACAATAATATTTTGGGGATGTCGTTCAGAATTTAGATGAATTCTATATTAACCAAAAGAATTATTTCAATCCTATAGAAATATTGTGGTATTATTTTCATAAATGAACAAAAGTGAATGAAAAACTTAAAGTCTTAAAGATCAGATGATGTCTTCTCCGTAGCATACAGAATCTATGTTATGGACCAGATGAGCTCCACAATTAACTAGAAATAGAAATTTATTCCCATTTTTTATTGAACAGTGGCTCTCATAGCAATGAGAAATGATTTATTTTCTCATTGCAGATAAGAATTTAGCATTATACTTAAAAACTTATAATTCTAGTACTATTTTTATATTTTGAAATACTCTTAATGGATGACTTCTGTGAAAAGTAGCATATAGATTACTCTCTTTAAAACTGTGTTGAATGAATGTAATTCTTTAAACATGCACATCTACTGATATTTGAAATATTTTAGTCATGCAAGCCATTCACACAGGCTTAGAAATATGCCAGGAAACTTACACAAACAAGATGTTTAAGATGGGTAGCTGGAGGCAAGGCAAGGTAGGACTCTCAAATGGCAATGAAAACTGTTTTTTAGGCAGCTGGATCAATTCTGTGGCAACAGAGGTCATGTTCAGCTCACAGAGTACAACATCAGCATGTACACTAGTGGAATAATCAGGGAAAAAATAAAGCTCCTTTTTGTAATTGTTTACTGACCTGAGAAATATGCTAATGTTTTGTTGGGAATGGTTTCTGTGCTATGAAAATGTACCAAGTAAGCAAATATCAGTAAACAGTACTACTTATTTTGCTGAAACAACCAAATGGTCAATATAAATAACTGCGAGTATTGCTATGATAATCTTTGTTTCTCTAAACATATCATCTTGTCATTTGCTGTATTTTCATACTAGTTAAGAATATAAAATAATTCAGAGTTTTGTTCTTTGACACTGTGTTAGTTATTTTTATGATATGCATTGTTGCATGCTATCTTATACTTGACATTCTGCCTTAAGCAGATGAAAAACTTCATCTTCTTAAATTTCAGTAAATCTTATGGTACATATTGTGATCTTCATTGAGTTATGCAAACCAATTTCTTTATTCATTTCGGAAAGTGCAATATCTTTTGTTTAAAGTTTGCTTATGACATGTCTCTGGAATATTACAGACATTACAGACAAAATAATAGTTGTGTTCCCTGTAAGGATTGAAAATAACAATTAAAAGCACATGATTAATATATTGATTCAGTCTTAGATTATGATTGGTTTATGTACCCTATGTATCTACTCAGCCAAGAGATCATACATGGTATTTTCCACCTACCAACTATTTTTCAAATTAAGAAATATGTAGGGAAAATTATTTTCTTGAATTTCAAAACTGTTTATCTACAAGATAATTCCAGCTGCAATTATTTCTAATAGGAAAGAGTTGTATAGATACAAATAGCATTTTAACTGAAATAGTTTGCTATTAAGTAAATTTTGAAGCTTCTCATTTTGAAGATGCTTTGTACATGTAAGATAACATTTTGGCATTTCAGAGGTCCATATGAAATGAACGTTCTTTTAGAAAATACAAAATGTGTTATAAGAAACATCAGTAAGCATGACATGCCTTCACTCATCCCATGTTTGGAGTCAACAAATACTTGCAAAGCTTGTCATAGTCTGTGCTTGGCCTTGCTTACAGACTTCCAGACACGAAATAGTAAATTTCTTATAGGAACTGAGTGACTCCTCACCCATGCCTTCCAACAGAGTGCAGTTGTTCACTTTTTCTTTAAATTTCCATCCAGTATGTGTACTGAATTCCAAGCACTTCTCTATGCAGTTCTGCCATGGACCAAAGGCTCAATTTCTGACACTTCCACTGGTTTTTTGAGTGTCAGCTTGGTCAGAAAATTCCAGAATATTCTAGTAAAGCTTTTGTAGATCTCTTTCCAGATTCAAGCATAAGGAATAGATTTGTAATATTTCAAAACAATGTTTCTAAATATTTATTTACTGAACTTCTGGAAGATAATATGCTAGTGATAAGCACTCATAGTTTACATAACCATTCGTGAACTCTCACAGTGTTTTTTGTTTTTTTGTTTTTTTTTTTTTGCATGCTATGTATTTTCTCTAGTTACAGATGAAAAATAATTTGGTGATAACATCATGCTTTAACAAAAAAAAAATTACAATTCCATACTTTTTATTTCATATAGTCAGAGCAGTCTAACCTAAAAACAGAACCTTTTATTTTCCTTAATTTTTGAGCTGTGTGGTTCATCAGTCTGGATAATAAAGTAAGAAACAAGGATTTAATAATCTCAACAATTTCATCGATTGACATGGTCTAACCTTTATTTCTCAGAAGAAAAAAAAAGAAAAAAAAAAGCTCGAAATACAAATCAAACCTTTAAACACGGGCAGGATATCATTCTGTTATAGCTTTGGAATTGTCCTGATGAACAGGAATGTATCATACATGTCTGGAATACATATCGCAAATTGAGAAACTGACCTTGCAAACAGTATTATCCTTCCTCTTGAAAGGATTCCCAGGAGTAATATGTGGATTAGCCCTTGAGTAAAACAAGGCATGTGTCATGATTTTCATGTTCTCAACATGCAACACCATGAAATAAACTGACAGCACAGGCTCAACTAACTACTGCCACATTCTTTAAAGTAATTAAAACTCAGATAAATGTATAAATTCATTCTTCCTTTACTTACTGTTTAGTTAGGATAGAGTAACTCTGTCTGAGCGAAAGGACTCACTGTGATATAACTGAGAAGAGAATACGGTTTTTAGAAGTTGATTAAATCAATTCGTGTCTCCACACTTTAAAAATTTAGCATTTTATTTTATTATTATTTTTAATTCCAATGGTTGCAATATCAAAACTATAATATTAGTCCTTCTGAGTATGTTCAGAGAGAAAAGGTCGTAATTCCAGAACTTCAACCAGAAGTATACAAATAAGAGGGGAAAAAAAGAAAAATATAGTAATTTATTAAGGGCTAATCACACTACAGTCACTGAGATTTTTAAATTCTTGCCTATTCACAAATCTCTACTTGGATGTTTTAATTTCATAGTCTGAAAATATACTTCAGTGAAGATGAGAATTTTTTCTTGCAGTTATCTGTATCCTTTCACAGAAAAAATAGGACTGTGAATCAGAATACAATAAAACACTTAATATTCATGACAGGCTATAATTAATATCAGACTTCTTGATGCATTCAAATTAAGGTGGCTTTTATTGCATTTGTACAAGTAATAGTGGCTTTGAATGAAAACACTGAGACTAGGAAGTAGTGTAGGACAGAGATCATATTAAATATAGAAATTATGTAACTTTCATTCTTTCATAATCCAGTCTGGTTTACATCTTTGTATCTGTTAGAAGGTAACTATTGAGAAATATAACCCCATTTTAGGTCATATAAAATGAGTGACAGAAAAAAAAGTATTTAGCTATCTGTCCCTCACAAGAAAGAAAGAAAGAAAGAAAGGAAGGAAAGAAGAAAGAAACAAAGGGAAACATTACATTTATAGACACTTGCCCCACAGAGGAGTATAAAGGAAACCAGATGATAAAACATCCAGCCACTTGTTTTACGTTTTTGAAATAAGTTCTTTGATATTTAACTGAGAAGCACTGTAATTTAGGAATGAAAATGCAAAAAATAAAGTGATAAAACAACTCTCAGACTCTACAATTTGGGTTTCAATCCTCATTTTTTATGGGTATTGTGAAACACCACTTCATGCCAGAGCTACAAGCTGCATTAGAATCTAGTATGATGACTCTAAATACTCCACGTATTACATATTCAGGTTCTTTGGTATAAAGGAAATTATTTGCTGGTTTCTAACAATTTTTTTCTAATTAATAAACCAATCACACTTGTTGATTTTTCTCAGTCAGTAAATAGAAAGATTATAATAACTAACTTCTTCCAGAGTGTTAGCCATGGGGAAGAGATACAACCTGCAAAATGAATAAAGAGGGCAGATTAGACAGAGCTTGCATTGCTATTATTGGTCAAAGACATGACAGTGATTATTGGGCAGTTCAACACAGGAACTAAAAATGCTCCTTTCCTCTGCGAATGATTGTCTGGGTACAACTGCACATTCAGGCAAGGTTATTTTTCTTTTTTTTTTTTTNGGGGAAACACATTTATTCTTTGGCAGTGGTTTCTTCTGTACCTTTGACTATTCAGCAGCTTCAGACCCGCATGCCTCACATTCCTTACCCAGTTTTTGTCCTGAACAAATACAGCTTAAGTGTGGCAGGAAAGATCCCCTTTCTTTTTGTTTTTCTTACCTTTCTATTGGGTTTCAATCACTGGAGCAACATCAGAATTTTGCATCTATAATATCAGGTATTAAGAGTCTGAAAACTGTTGTTAACGAGGAAATTTGAAGTGTTATTATATTTTCAACATCCATTTATGTTAAGGTTTATGAAGTGAATTAATAGACAGATGCATTCTAGGTAGTCTCCAATTAACGTACAAATCATACAGTGTATTTACTATTCTTAAATTTAGTTTAACTGAATGTTTTTTTCTGGTGAGATTCTATCATCACATCATACCTGATTCACAACACACTAATGGTAAATTATCAGCACTAAATAACCAAGATAGAAACAGTTTCTTTCATAACAGCAGAGAATTTAAGGTGTTTTGTAATAGCTCCATTTTGAAAAGGGCTCTATCCAATTCTTTTCAAGGGCATTTTAGTCTTGTATCTCAAAACTAAAAATTGCACCATCTATCGTGTTCTTGCACATAGATGATATGATCTTTGTTTTTTGCTGCCTTCCCAATAACTGAAATATCTCAGTAGTGTTGAACTTTCAGTTCTAATGTGTACTAAAACACAAGATCCTGAAAAATATGCAGGATTTTAAAATATTTTTCTTGAATCAATAGAGTCTTAATCACTCTAATCACTAATCACATAGTAATCACTATGTACATGACTATTGATTGTAATGGATACTGAGCCATAGATTTAAAGATAAAATCAGCCAATCTGAAGTGTTAGCAATGTAGACCTGAGGACTGCCTGTTTCTGAGCCCATGTCCAGTAATATATATCAAAAGAAATTGCTGAACATGCTCAATGTCTTTCTTAAAGAGAAATAAAGACTTGATCATCTCTTTTCTAAAACATATTAGCAATAATAAGCTCTGAGCTTATAGACATGTTTTACCATCCTGACTTACATGTAGTCAAGGTAATTGTTGACAAGGCAATTAATCCTGCCCCTCTACTCTGCGCTGGTGAGACCTCTCCGGGGTTACTGCATCCAGATGGGGAGTCCTCAGTACAGGAGAGACATAGATCTGTTGTATCACGTCCAGAGGAGGGCCACAAGAATGATTTAAGAAATGGAACACCTCCCCCACAAGGACTGGCTGAGAGAGCTGGGGCTGTTCAGCCTGGAGAAGATAAGGCTGTGAGGTGACCTGAGAGCAGCCTTTCAGTATCTAAAGGGGGACTACAAGAAGGAAGGGGACAGACTCTGTAGGGGAATCCATTGTGATAGGACAAGGGGAAATGGTTTCAAATGAAAACAGGAGAGATTTAGGCTGCATATAAGAATAAAATTTTTTTTAAGGGTGGTGAGGCACTAGAATAGGATGCCCAGAGTGGTGGTTGGATGCCCCATTCCTAGAGACATTCAAGGTCAGCCTGGATGAAGCTCCGAGCAACCTGGTATAACTGCAGAAGACAGTGTTCACTGCAGGATAGTTGGACTAGATGACCTTTAAAGGTCCCTTCCAACTCAAACAATTCTGTGATTCTTCAATTGTTTCTAAAATAAAATATTTCTGATTCCAAATAGAGGTGGTAAAATGTGATCCTTTCCCAGAAAGAGAGCTAAATGAAAGAATAACTTATTGCCAAATTCATCTACTGTCTATAAATAAAAAGGCTACAGTTCAACCTGACATTTTTTATACTGTCGTTAACATAGAATCACAGCCATTCTTTTGGCCATCAGCTTCTAGCAAAGGTCTACTTTCTAGTATTCTTGACAGCTTAAGATTAATCAGTGCCACCAAAATTTAAAGCAGAAAATAGCAGCTACGGTGATTTCTCATGTGAATCACTGCTTCAATATGGAGTGAAAAACAGGGACACAAGTGAATAGAAAATAAGTAATGAACGCACTTGCAGCTAGCCTGTTAAGCAGTGAATGAAGCTGGAATAAACTGTCAGTAATTTTTTCTTTTTCTATTTTAAGCTATCTGTAACATTTTATACATGCTTCCTCAAACTTGGAATAGTAATACTATTTATACCTAAAAATGACACTAATTTGAAGAATTGATTCAAGATAAAAAACAACAGTATTATAAACCTAAGAATGATTAGCTTCCTAAGTTCTGGGAAATATTTTTTTCAGAAATTGCTGATTGGCCGGGTAGTGTACTTTGCCCATCTGGCTCTCCAGTAACAATTGGAGCAATTTGTGCTGTCTTCCTAAGGTATTTGCCAGGATAACCCAACTGGTTTTCCTGAAAAGAAGCAGGAAGAATTTAAATAAGAATAAAGACTGCAACCAGAGATAAAAGCACGGAGGAAAATGAAGCAAGATAATCTTCTACATTCTTGTACTCATGTGACAAACAACATTACTTTATATAACGATAAGCAATCCTGTTGCCAAATTGTTGCTATAAAGTGTCATTAAAAGAGAAGTAAATAATCCAGGGAGCCCTACTGTGATTAACTAGTGGCTAGCCAGGCTGCCTGTGCCACTCATTTATGTACTGGGACCGGATGGGTACTAGCCATTAAATCATTTGTCAAGAAAATTTTAGTGTGGCTGATTTTTTAAAAACTTTCATTTAAAAAGTCCCATGAATTCTGTAGAAAATAATCAAATATTAAAACAGACAAGCTGAAGGAAAAACAGAAAAATCTGAAAGCAAATGGATTTCAACTCAAAACTAAAACATAACCCTTTGAAATAGTGCTTCAATAATCATTTTGAAAGATAATTTTCTTGCCTAATGTTATTAATTTCTTTTCTTGGTCTAGCTCTTAAATGCATCTTCACTAAAGCACTGCTCCTTGGGACTTTCAAGAGGCTTTTCTGGTGATTCCTTTGAGGGGTAGTGGGGTAAGAGGGTAAGAAGGTTTGCGCTTAAGAATAATACTGCTAGCAATGCCATCAAAACTTTGATACAGATATATGGTGTTATTTCTGAAAACAAAGCTAAACAAAACAAAGCATTAGGAGTTTCAAAAAATATATATATATATAAACCATGTTTTGGAAAAATATGGTTGTGAAAGAAACTTAACTGAATAGCTACAGACATATTTTACTACAAATACCAGTTAATAAAGGTAACTTTGAGTACCAAAAAGAAAATAAGGATTGAGGTTGAGGGAATCTCAAGAAATTATCCCATTGCTTCAAAACATATTATTGTTCCTAAAAGACTTCTACTAACCTGCATCAAAAATCTTAGCTGTGATAGAGACTTTAATTTGACAGTTTGTTGTAGAACTTAACAGTCCTGGACATGATTTTTTTTTCTTTTTTTTTTTAATTTTTTTTCTAGCCCAGTCTTGCTTGCTGAAATTAATACTCTAACATAAAAAGCAAATTCCAAAATTCCAGCTTTTCCTCTCAAACACAGCACATTTTAGCAAGCACTCCTTATAAATAGATGTTTGTAAGCGTTCTTGTAGATGGTACAATTGCTTCTAGTGCTCTAACAGAGCACTTTTATTGAATCTACCTAAAATAGGTAAAATATGTATTTATATATATCATAGCCTACTCCTATAATTAACAATTCTATGTAACTACTTAATGTATGTAACATTTAAAAATAGATGGTATTGCATTGCATGTATATGATTTAGAAGATTATTTATTCTTTATTTCCTTCATTAGTTAATTTATAATAAGCATATAAATTATATTATTATGTTGGCATTCAGAAATAGCTATTTTCCCCCGTCTGTTTTTGTAATAGAAATCCTTTTTTAGGCTGATGTTCAAACAGTTATCTTGGAGTATAGATGGCTAGAGCATTTCCAGGTGTGATCACAAGGCAGGCTAAAATTAATCTTTAGTTGTTATTTAATTTAGTATTTAGACAGCTTACAATTATTAGACTGTAAGTTTTACCTCAAGACAGAAGTTTTGAAAATCAATGCATTAGAATTAATACGAATCTTTTCTGTGATGAAACTTACTAGATTATTCTGATTCTCATGGTAAAGAATCTGGTGTCATAGCTATAAATACGACATTATGCTTTGTCCCTATTTCATATATAGATGCATATGCTTACCATAATGATCCATTATTTCATCCCATGACAGTAGGCTTAGAGACTTAGAGTTTTAATGAAATGTTATCCATTTTAAAAACATGTGAATAATGCTTCTTCTGTTCTGGAAAATCTCCCAGTTCATATTTCTGCTAAAGAACTCCTAACAGTTTGTCCTGTGTAGGCATTTGAAACTCCTTTAGGATATTATAGGGTACCCTTTTCTTCTGTGCATTATTTCTTCTGGTACCACTATGCCTATGAGTGGAAGAGAATGAAACAGAAGACTAAGATAAATGTTGTGGTAGAAAGTGATGTGCTTTTTTTTCAGAGTAGGTTGCACTTTACTGTTTGTTTACATGGATTGAGGGGCTAAAGTACTTTGTGCTCTAGTAAAGTTGCTGTTTCAGAAAGTTTTGGGCACCCTGCCCATTTATACAATATAATGAAATATTATTTCATTATTTTTTATATATATAATTTATTTATTATATAATAGAATGAAATATCTTTTTAAATTATTTTTTAACTTTTCTTTATATTTTGACTGCCTCTTTGGCTTTGCAATCTAACTGATTGGGATGTGATAATAACGTAGCATGACTGAATTCCCATGCCTTGAAAAAACTGAAATTTCTGCAGATCTCCTGAGTTAAACACCCAATTTGTACATCTGCCATCATATTTCATGTTTCACATTGCTATAGTGCCTAAAATTTCATGTATTTTCTGGTAGCATATTGGCTACAATAATTCGTCGGTTTGTGTGATTTACTAGAATAAGACCCATATGTAACTTCCATCAATGCCTACTGAGTCATACTGCTATGGATTCTTTCTGTTTCCTTCTGCTGCTCATCTCGTATCTATAGCATTTATTCTCCTTGGTTGTGTATGACTGAATGTTTAGCTTTATAGCAAGAATACTCTGTTATGTTCATGAAAGGCACTGGATTCTCAGTGATCTGAATGCAATTATTCAAACACCCTCCCCAAATTACGTCCTTCTGTCTAACGTGATAATTTCAAGGGTTCATTTTTTCATGACAGGTAAAAAAGATAAGGGAAGCTTTCACCCTTGAATGGCACAGACGCTTTAACTCTTTGTATGTGCACTGGTCTTAAGGCTATGGGGTTTTGTACCTGTTTTATGACAACACGCAAAGAAACTGTCTTTATATAAAGGTACTTTTCACACAATTTCCCATGTTTGAAAAAGTGAAGCCTACACAATATCCAGACTTAGTATCTTATTTCATACACTATTCTTTCTCTTCAAATGCTCCCATGAAGAAAAATTTCCTAAGTTGCTGGAGAATTAGACTGCATATTATTACAATTAAGGAACTATATAGGTTACCAGTAGTTTTTAAACCCATTATACTTTTGTACATGAGAGCTGGTATTTCCAAAGTTTATGAACATTTGTGCACACAGAGAGCTTTCACATCAATTTGGAGCCAGAGCTTGGGAAACGGAGTGTATGAGCCTTTCCTCATCAGTCCTTATCAACACCTCATTTAGGTGTTGTTCCACTGAGTAAAGGGGCTACTCTGTATTTACAAAATTATACAAATATAATGAGACTTGAAGAGTCTTGGCTTGCCAAATGTGATAGAACAAGAAACCCAAACACATATCTCCTTTCCTTCCCATTTCTGGGATCAAATGAAACTTGGGCACATTTAAAGCACACAACAAAATCAATAATTATTCTCTGGCTCCTGCTATAATTACAAGAAGAAAATTTGTATTAGGGAAAATGTGACTATAAAGTAAGTAAAAAGGGTCAGACCTTTTGGGGGGCATTTTGTGAATTTAACTGCATAATTATTCTCACTTGAATAATCCCAATATTTATAATAAAGGCGAATGCTAATAAATTTCTCAGATCAGATTTTTTTTTTCCAAAAGATTATAAAATTTGATGAAGTTTAGATTTTTAATTTAAATAAATAATAAAAACTTAAGTAGGGGTACATAGAAATGACATCCTTCTTCTTCGGCTTCTCAATGAGACATTTGAATGAAAAACCTGACTTTTATAATGTAGTCTCCCATTACAAAATAAAGGTTGCAATATACTCTCAACTGCCTCAAGAATACTGATTGGAGAGTCTTGTGTAAATACATTTCTGATGGTAATAAGTTACCTTAGATGTTTAGCAGAGGGGCCTCAAAATTTTGTGTAACATTTTGATAGGACAGTGGAGAAAATGCTCATATCTGGCAGGTATATGTAATGTACACTGTGACCATCTGGCCTTCCATCCTTTCTTCTTAACTATTATTTTTTGTCATTTCAAGATTAATTTTGAAATGCCATTCAACTCATTTGCAATATCATATAGCTGAAACATGCATTACATAAGTGCTATTGGCCTCTATCCAAAATGAGATTTGAAGGAGAGAATAAATATGCTATCCTTCTGGATATTTTCATAGAGATGCTGTATATCTCCTGTACTCTTCTTAGAAGCACTGTAGATATCCATCTGTAGATAAATGTAAGTCTGTCACAGATTCTTCATTCATCTCCATTTCACTTGAGACAGACGAATATCCTACCTTCAGTATCAATTCAGTATGTCTGAATCATTGGTAGACAATCAGTCTTGTGTACTCTCACAAAAACTACCGTTAACTTCTATGTATTGATCAAAATCCTTAACTTTCTAGCCTATTTTGCATTGAGTTTAACCTGTTTGTAGGCATCTCCTCACAGGACATGCCTTCTGGCCATGTTACCAGCTTTCTTGCCCTTCTCTGGAAGTATTCAAGCTCCTTAACATCCTTTTTAAATTGTGGAGTCCAGAATTACACACAATGCTCAAGATGGGGCCTTCAGAGTTTATTTAAAAGACATGGTGAAAATACAGACAAAAAATCTCCAAGCAAAATTAAAGTGAAAAAAATATCAGGGATCACTGCAAACCCCCCACGAAGCAAACTGAGCATAGCCCCACTCTGAAATAAAGCTCTGACCATGACCTAAAAGCAGGAACTTCCCTGCTTTGCTTTACTTCTGAAATAGTTTTTCTGACATCGTTATGTTCATGCAGGCTTTATCTGCATAATCATTTTGATTCAGAGCAGTGACACAGCTTTGAAATAAATTCTTCAATTTTACCTTGTCTGACATTGAGTTGATTTTCTTTTCAGAATAGTTTTAGTACATCCAAAAAATGTTCTCTGAGAGAAACTTAACTGGGAAATCTGCTCCAGGTGAGCATAGTGTGTGCTCCTGTCTCTGAGTATGTCATAATCATAACCATTGATGAGACTTTTGGACAGAACTGGACCACGTGAAGAAATGGAACATTTGTATCAGGGACCAGAGTCAATCCAGTTTCAAGGAAAAGCTCCCAACCATGTGCAATATAGATATAGGTGCCGCAAAAGTTACTACTTTGGACCACTGATCTTTTCCTGTTGCACCAGTTTATATGCTAAGGTAGATAAGATAACACATAATTAGGGAAACACCAAAGTATAAACCTAAGGACTTACTTTGCCACTTAAATCACTTGGGAACCCAATTTTCTATCAGTAATAATTCTACAGATATAAAATGTATACACACACATAAAAAACATGCATACCTTTGTCATCCTGTGATCTGTATTCTGAGAAATCCTCTTCATACCTATATAAAGGGGTCTCATGAAATAAAGGAGAGAAATGTGTCAGCTGCCATACTCTGCAATAAAAACATGAAAAATGTGAACACTGATGAACATTTCACTTCCTTCTACCACGCTGCACTGGTGGAAAATCTCTGATAAAGAACCTCTCAAGTCTTTTTGAGAAGAAGATAAAAACCCCCCACATAGAAGGAAGTCCAACAACTTTTTGGTAATTATTTCCATTTAATTTTCCCCTGTAGTGTGTTCTCATCCTAGTTTGCTGATTTTATGTGAGCTGAATTGATGTGTGCACATATTTCATTGTCTTATATAGCAAACATCACAACAATGCAAAGTATGGGAGATGTATATGAAATCATGACATATATAGGGTGATATATACAGTCAAATAGATATAGTGGGCTAGATTTAAATCATGTAACAGTTTAGATCAGAATATACCCATAAAAGTCATTGAAATTTTATTAGACTCAGATAGGCATAAGAAGGATCACACAGTGAGAAACTTTCAGGTGCTGTGGACAACACTGAAGAGTATTGGAGTGCAGAAAAATTAGAATCAATGCACGTTAGCTGGCTGAGAATTGAAATGATCTCTGAATGTGGGAAGCCTGTCCTCTGAGCAACCCTGAGCTCAGACTCCACAGCTTTTACTCTATTATTTAGCACAGCATTGCTTGTGTCCTATTCCACCCATTATTTTTAACTCCACAGGTTTTCACTGGACTTATTCACTGTACTGTATTTACTTTAAATAAACTGTACAGTGTTTCAGAATTTTGCTTATGCAGAAGGAAGGAATCCTTTGCTACACAGTCTTGTTGGGATTCAGATCACCCACCTTGCCTTAGAGAAATATCCATACCCCATAATATTTTGCCCTTTTGGTTGGTTTCAGTACTAATATCGGTGGGTTTTGTAAAAAAGTGGATAGACTGAAGGTTTATGAACAGTATGAAGTGGAAAATTTGTTTAATAATGCATGTTAGGAGCAAAAGTGAAGCAATTTGAAGTCAATGCAGGTAGCAATGACCCTATAAACTTGTGTCTGAAGATTCAGTATTGATTAATTCAACAAGCTAACACTTTGTGCTGAGACAAGGTAGATTTAATACATGTAGATTCCTAGGATTAAGTCAATTTCAATGATTTGTATGCATATGTCTATACAAATCTAAACATATTCATACACATGCATATGTATGAGTGCCAGTATACATACACAGGCATGCACATATATAAATGAATGAATCGCATTCACATACATGTATATATATATACATAAATGTGCGCATGTACGTATGCATAGTATGATCTAGTAATCATCCTACACGTTTAGCACCCAGTTGTAGATCAGTTGTTTCATCTCTTTCTGCAGGAATCTTCATTATTTGAAATATCACTTTTGTGTCATGAGCTGTCATAATCTGAACACCACTGTGATTGCAATGAATAGGAAAAATCTTCAATGAGATGAGCCCTATGTATCAAACAAAATCTCACTTAGAAAAGCAATGGATTTCATTAATCTCACTCAGCTTTGCAATTGACTTTTAATGTTTTCTATTGGTTTACTAGTCTTCTTACAGTAATTTAAATATTACTGATTTCATTGGCAAATTCTTTTGAATCTGAAAAATAGGATAAGAGCATTTCTGGTCTGATCCTTTAAGTAGTCTAGGAATTTCTCTGAATAGTAAAAGTTTTATTTCAGCCTCATACTCATTCAATTTCTATCTCAATTCTCTAATTAAAAACCTAGACTTTTGTCTGATATACCAAATCATCTAATCTAGTATCTTTCTACAGCTGGGACCTCTGAACTAGATAATGCAACAAGGAAATTTGTGATGGGATTTATGGGATGATCAGCCTCTTAGGCAAAGCTTTTGCAATCAGTGGAAAGAAAGAACCATTTTGAAGGTACCGTTCATCTGTCCTGTTTTAAAGACATATTTGCAAATAAAACAAACCACATTTTAGAAGAGAACTTGCTTTCCTTATGCTTTAAAGGGAGACTTGACATCTGGCTCACATACACACATCAACATTCAGACAGATGAATCTTATCAGCAGGGTCTATCTCCAACAGTCATTAAATAACATTTACCATAAAATGTTATTCTATATGCATCAAGAAGTAAATTTTAAGCATATTGAACTTTATTTGAAAAAAAAAATGCTAATTTGATTTGGTCTGCTGTTCTGAGATGGCTGCTGTGCTCAACAGCAAGTGTAATTATAATCTGAACTGTTAAGTTCCACAATTATCTTGAACTAACAAGAAGCACAAGATAGCTTCAATTTGCTTTTTATTAGAAAAGCTCTAATTAGGAAGTGAAAAATTGTATGTAGGAGAAATTTGGGGTCAGCAGTTTACTCAGATATATTCAAAATAACCATCTTAAAATAACAGATGTTACATGATAACAAAGATCAGGTTTTATTTCCTTAAATATGAAAATCAAAGTAGATCACAAGTCCAAATTAAGGAACAATTTTGCGCATTTTAAGAATATGTTAAAAATAGTAATTCTGTTTCCATTGCATTTATATAACCTAATACTTTTAGTTCCCCAAATTCCATGTTGCAAATATGTTAGATTTTTTTAATTTTTTTTTTAATTTTTACCCAAAAGGAAACAGGAATTCTGCCAGGATTAGTAATCAATTTAGTGATAAAATGTTTCATTTTTGGTTCTTCCTGAGGGAAGCCCTACACTAAACTTCTCCCCAAACGTCAAAACTCACAGGGAGGAATAAAAATAGGCACCATTGAGATGGTATAGACAGCTGCAGAGTAGTTCCACGGATTCAGTGATTGACACAAACCTCATTAGAAGTAAGGGAAATTACTCTCATGATTCACAGTGTACCTGGAGATACTGATTGCCTCTTAATTGGTTTTGTCTCTCAGAAGAGTTAGTGCCTTGTATTTGCTAAAGGAAGCTCAACCTCAAAACACACTAGTAGATAACAGTCTCCTTGCTGACCTAAGTCAAACCTCATAAGATGCTCTGAGTTGCCTAAAGACACCATATATGTTTTTATCTGAATTCCGTACCTCATTGGAGATGGCAGTTCTATTCCTATTGACCTCACTACAAAAACAACACAGTTGGAAATAAATAAACAAATAAATAAAAATCTAAACTAAACGAATGGGAAAAACAGATCAATCAAATTAAAATGCAATGCTTACAGTTAGTAAGTTTATCCTTCTTTTATCCAAGATCCCTAGTACTTGTCACAACTAGGCAATGGTCTATATAAAAAGATAATAATCTCTGTCTCAAATGTATACCACAGTATTTTACATAATTTTAGAATTATGAATAGGTACAAACATGGAAATATCCTCAACAGTTCAAACAAATTCCTGTCTCAAACATCCACTTAGTTAACTGTTAATGGAAAGAACACAAGGAATCCCATAGAGTTGGATTCAACAGTTCCTAAGGTGGAAGAGAACGAACTCTGGGAGCTGTCAGAGGAAGTGAGACAAAAATGGGAAGAAGAGAGAAAGCTGATGCAGGAACCATTCAAATTGTATAAAATAACACGTACTGTAGGCTTGCTTAAAAGCTTGGGGAGTGAGCAGCCCACAAAGAACCTGGATGTCCATAAATGAAAACAAGAGTGAAGAAGAGTCTAAATTTCATTGCTTAGACTTTTCTAGGTAATGGTAACAATCCGTCCAAGTATCCTTGAACTTTGAGCTGCTCCCCATGGCCTATGAGCTCACAGCCTGTGCCAGTGACACCTCATGTTTACATGATCAAGATGCCTGCATTTCCTCTTTGATTTTGGAAAAAAAAAAAAAAAAAAAAATCGAAAAAGACTGGAGCAAACCTGGTCACTTCTGAGAAGTGCCAAACAATGTTTATATACACTCTTCATATTAAGCTTACCTTAAGAATATGTTCCTAGTATTAGAAGCTCTTTGAGAACGACTTCCAGCATTTCAATTTTATAAAAAACAAACTTAGACATACATGTACAATCAGAAAGATGTACGTATCTTACAGCGAGAGCGGGGCTGGTCTCTTCTCACTGGTGACAGGTGACAGGACGAGGGGAAATGACCTTAAGTTGCGCCAGGGTAAGTTTAGGTTGAATATCAGGAAAAGCTTCTTTACAGAAAGGGTTGTTAGGCACTGGAATAGGCTCCCCAGGGAGGTGGTTGAGTCACCATCACTGGATGTGTTTAAAAACCGTTTGGATGTGGTGCTCAGGGACATGATTTAGTGGAGGGCTGTTAGGGTAGTTTGGTTAGGTCGTGGTTGGACTTGATGATCTTTAAGGTCTTTTCCAACCTGAGCGATTCTGTGATTCTATTCTATGATTCTATGAATCTGATCTCTTCAACTCCCTGCAGCAAAACTAAGCAATGAAGAATTGGACTTACATTAATGCTAGTATTAATCAGTATTACTGATCTTTGTCTCCTGTTGCAAAGCTCGTGAACATGCAATTGAACTTGCTTTCATGGAAGAGTAATAACTTGTTGATATATTTATATACAGCTATATTTATAGCTCTTTTCTTGTGGCAGCTTATTTTTATTATTGACATAAAAACGGGTAGGCTATGAAGAGAAATTTTTTGCCAGGGTGTTTTCAAACTGGGGAGTAATGTGAGGTCTGCAAAGCAAATTCAATATCCATTTTAATCCTCTAAAATGGGGGAAACTATAAATGTACAACTGATGCTCAAAGCAATTTTAAAAGTACTGAAAGTGCTGACATTGCAGACAATGTCTTTTTCCCACAAAGCAATTGATTTTTACATGGTCTTATCTCAAAATGTGCATTGTTACTAAGTTCTGCTCAACAATACTTGTTTGAAGCATATCTTAGTTCTGATTTTTTCTGTGGAATTTGCTTTTACCTTGGCATCAACAACTTTCCTTTAAACAATTAATTTGGGAAATTAATCATTGTTGCTGTACACTGATCTGCAAAAATAAACGTGTAGGGAGTATGTTATAGGAAGGGATTGTTGTCTTCAGGTACTTGTGAGACCACATCAGACAAATGTGTCCCATTTGGGGCCTCCAGGTATATTGAGGAGCTTCCAACAGAATGTCAGTACCATGTTTAATGGCCAGAGCAAGTGTCACTGAAGAGAGGCTGAGGGTTTATTTAAACATCAGGAAATGAGTTATTCCTAAATACCTGATGGAAGTTTGCAGAGAAGATGGAGGCAGACAGAGCTACGCAGCAAAAAAAAAAAAAAAAAAAAAAAAAAAAAAAATTTACACTCATAAGCTGAAGCAAGGGAAAATTGAACAGAATATAAACAAAATGGGAAATAAATCAGCATATAAATCAGCATGAGTTTAGTTAAAACACAGGGTAGGGTTGCTTAGTAATGCTGTGAGGCATTCACAACCCAGCAGACAAGGTCTGAACAAGCCGATGTAATCTGGAAGTTAACCCTATTGTAAATGAGAGGTTGGACAGGAGACTTCAATTGTTCTGCCACTATATTTAGCACTGGTGCAGCCCCATCTTGAGCACTGTGTGTAATTCTGGGCTCCACAATCTAAAAAGGATGCTAAGGAGCTTGAACACATCCAGAGAAGTGCAAGAAAGCTGGTAACAGGCCCGGAAGGCATGTCATGTGAAGAGATGATGAGGACACTTGGGTTGTCTAGTCTGGAAGACAAAGAGGTGACCTCATTGCTCTCTACAACTTCCAAAGCAGGGGAAGCAGAGAGTGAGGTGCTGGTCTCTTCTCTTTAATGACCAGTGATAGAATGCATGGGACTGGTACAATCCTTGCCAGAGGCTGTTCAGACTGGTTATTAGGAAAAAATTTCTTTACCACAAAGGTGGTCAAACACTGGAACAGGATTCCTGGAGAGATAGTTGATGTTCCAAGCCTGTCAGTGTTCAAGAAGTGTTTGGATAATACTCTTAACAATATACTTTAACTTATGTTTAGCCATGAAAAGGTCATGTAGTTGGACTTGATAATCTTTTTAGGTTCTTTCCAGCTGAATTACTGTTATTCTAGCCATTTCCTCTCTCAGTTATTTTATGAGTCTATACTTGTTTCAAAAAACACACTGTCATATGCCAGCAGTGTTGCTGGCATTGAAAAATCTAATTCTTTCCTTCCCTCAACCCCATTTCATACTTCGTGGTGGTACAAAACATGTCCTGAATTGATTTGTGTGAGTAATTCAGATCAATACTCTGTGGGACGCTGAGAGTGATGCAGTTAGTAGGA
This sequence comes from Pavo muticus, assembly GCA_016647715.1. Taxonomy (NCBI): domain Eukaryota; kingdom Metazoa; phylum Chordata; class Aves; order Galliformes; family Phasianidae; genus Pavo; species Pavo muticus. The sequence continues at coordinate 816,879 of JACDJE010000280.1, read as the reverse complement.
TAAGTTTTGCTAACTAGTTTACTAGGCAGCTCTACAAACATTTGTGGCTAAAGGAGTTAATGGTGGGGAAATTGTGTGAAAACAAATAAGCAGGACTGTGAAGAGAGTTTTTTCAGCATTAGTGCCAATTTATTCTGTTTTAAGATGAGTAAGAATCAGTTATTATTTACAGGCAAAGATGTTCTCTGCAGTTAGACTGGTGCCAAAGGGAGTATTATTTTCTTTGGGATGAGATATCACCAGGAAGAGTTTAAAGCAATGATCTGCAGGAGCTTTTTATTAAACACTCCATAGCATTTTTTATAACAACAGTGTTAGCCAAATTTGTCCAGGTAATTATATGATACTGCTTACAGTTCTCTGCTGAAACTGCGAACAGGTAGCATACTCTTTTCTTAGCATATGTTTTTCTTTCCCTACCCTACGTGCAGGATGACTTGGCATATCTAATGACAGGCTTTGTAAATAAGGACTTACTTTTAAAAACGATCTCTTTGCTAAATAATAGAAAATAAAATGACTAAATTTCCTCCATTGTTCTTCGTTTGAGGAGTAGGATGATGCTTTATGGGTAAAGCAGAAAGGAAGACTCAGTGACTAGTTCCTAGTAATGGCTCCAGATTTTGTCTTTAACAGTAGAGTATTTAATTCTGCCATTATAAATCCCTGTTTTCAAAGCGTATCAAAGAGCTTCCAAAATGAGAAAGCGCACTGCTGAACTTGCAGCAGACTTGCTTTATGTATATAGAAGCATTTTCAATAAAAATGTGGTCCTTTGCTACAGCTTGTGTGTCACATGGATAAAGGAATGAAATTCAGCATGGAGCTTGAAAGCTGCTATTATGTTGTATCTTTGTGCTTCTTTGAGTTAGATTAGAAAAGTAATTAGGACTACCAGTATATATTTTGTTGTGATTAGCAACATATATTTAGTTACAATTGCTATCTATAGCTGTAGTTGCCTGACCCTTCTGATTAGAAGACCTGCTTATAATTCCTTATAATTTTGTGCAAATAATGAATGTAAATATTCAGTACAGACCGTTCTAAGACATAGGCGTACTAAGAACTCTATATCCTGTCCCATATGACTCAGAATGAAAAAATAAAAAGGGCTACATGGCTATTTATGCTGCTGGTTCGGATATTATGTTGTCTCAGACTTAGTCCCTTGAAAACTGAAAATTACAATACTATCCTTGTGAAATTTTTGTGTTTTGTTAATAACTGCTGCTATTATTGTTACCAAGGGTAACAAATTTTTACAGGAAATAATTTGTGCAAGCAGTTGAGAGTATGTATCACAGAGGGCCTGAGACAGTTTTGATTATTTTCGTGGAAAACATGACTATTACGACTATTAACTGAAAGCATGATGCATACCTTGAGTTTATTTCTATTTTATGTAGAGGGCTGTATCTGTTGTTTAGCCTAAACTATTTCATAAATTTGTTTTCAAAATTTGATTTGCTTGCCTTGCACAGAATAACTAGATGCCTTGCATCTAGTTCAGGAGGAATTCTGCAGTTTCCCAGCTCTGTATGATATCCTAGGTTCCAAGTCATGGATCTAGTTGGCTACATTCTTTCCTGTAGCCAAAGAATATAAGGAAGGAGAAATAAAAGTGGTAAAGGAAAGCTTTTCCCTCTATGGAGGAGCTACCAATACAGAAAATTTGTGGTTTCCACGCTGTGAGGAATATAACAGCATTCATAGACCTTGCAGTTTAGCAATGGATCCCCAGTGTTTTGTTTGTGAAACTACATGCAAGGAGACATTTCTGGTGTATATAGTCATAATGGGAGAAATTGTAGCATTTCACTAAAATAAATTCAAAGACAGAACACGATCTTCAAGTTCTGCAGCCTTGTAGTCCTATCTTTAGCTATGATAATCCTTTTGCATAAATAATTAGGGCTACCGCTACAGCCAATAAACCCATGAATATTAGTAGAGTCTTTTAATATGAAGGTGTATTATCTTCCAAATCAAATAGGCAGCTTGATATTGCTCTTTGGAAAGCAAACGGAAGCCAATTTTACTTGATGAATTCAGTTTATGTACTGATTTACCTGCTTACCAGATAAATATCAATTTGAAAGTTTAAAAAACATGCATTAGCTAATTTATACAAGGGAAGTTCGTTTTTTTTTTTATTTTATTTTCCTTTTTTTTTAAATCTCCCATTAGCTGTCAATCTCCATGCTGGTTTGCAAAAATAGCAAATTGAGGTAGAAGATTGTCCTTTATGTCATTTTGCATAACTTGCCATTCTTGAATTAAACAGCGATTAATTTCTGTCAAAAAATAGATACATAAGTAATTCATGTTGTGTAGATCTTTTGTATATTTACCCAGAAATTCTGAAAAAATAAAAACTCAATTTGAAGTATCACAATAATTAGATTAACTGGAAGATTTAAGCCACTTGCATCTCTTCGAAACAGATTTTCTTGCCAGATCTGGAATATATTTCGTTTATATGTTGCTCTAGAAATTCACAGGCAAATTGAAGGTGCGATCAAGCCTTAATGTCCTTTGTTTACCCTTACTTATACATGAGTTTCCATAACACTGAAGCTAGTCCAACGTCCTATGAAGGTCAACAGTAGAAATACTAAGGTGGCCAAATTAATTTCCTCCTGAAAGCATCCTGTAAAATAAACTACTTTTATGTATCGCTGTTACAGTAGCAGCAGGGAAGTGATGAAAAATAATGCCTCTGCTAAATCATAAATGGGTGACAGATTGCAAATACATTCTCAATCAGAAGTATAGATTAAAGAGTTGGAGACTTCCTGCAGAAGGCTAAAAATTGAAGTTTTTACAGACAGCAACACATGAAATCAGGATCTCACTAGGAAGCTGAGAAAGGTGTTGAAATGCATACTAATTTTTTGTATCCCTCCTAAGAAAGACAGACAAACTCAGTTTTAGATCAATCTGTTGTAGGCTGATCTAGATTTGAAGCTCTGTGTGATATTTCTGTGAAAATTTTCTTCCATTTCTTTTTCATTATTACTTGTGGAGGTGTTCTTTGGAGAAATATTAGCAATAATATCTCAACTGATTCTTTTAAATCACATCAGAAGTTGTGCTGAAACTGACATATTAATTTTATTTGGTTAAAAAAAAACACAGACTATTTGGGCAAAATTATTTGGAAAAGAATTTGGAAAAGCCCTATTTTTTTCTCTGTGCTCTCAAAATGAGGTTTGTTACAGTGTTTCAAGTTCAGATTTAACCACAATAATTCCTACTGAAAAAGTTGGCTCATAGGCTTCTAAAGACATACTGAAAAAATCTTTAGTGCCATCGTTACTCTTACTGAGCTATTCTACACCTATACCTCAGAATTCACATACTTAAATAATATTTCTACTTCTATTGTTATGCTTTCATTCTCAGTGACTAGTTACTTTCATTTCGAACTCACTGAACAACTGTTCGAGTCAGTAAATAATGACAAAAATTGATGAGTACTACTGATGAGTCTTTGGATGCTATACATTTTTCTGTCTTCATTCAATATTCAACACACACATTGAGAATTTATTTCTTAGATTTTTTACAGCACCAAAATGTGCTTTTAGTAATTCTTATGATGTTGTCAGGTCAGAAAAATTTAGAGACTTGTATGATCTAAGAAATGATGCTTTCATAGAAAAGAGGGGTGGCCAGCAGGGCAAGGGAGGTGAGGCCCATGTAAGACCCCATCTGGAGTACTGTGTCCAGTCCTAGTCCCCCCTGCACAGGAAAGATAGAGGATATGGAACTGTTGCAGTAGGTCCACAGTAGGGCCAAGAAGGTGATCAAAAGGCTGGAGCATCTCTTTTATGAACAAAGGATGCAGGAGCTGGTTTTGTTTAGATGGAGAACAGAAGGCTCCAAGGAGACCTCATTGAGGCCTTCCAGTACTTGAGGGGAGCTTATAAGCAGGAGTGAGAGCGACTTTTTTTACATAGTCTGATAGTGATAGGACAAGGGGTAATGGCTTTAAACAAAAAGAGGGGAGATTTAGGTTAGATGTTAGGAGGAAATTCTTTACTCAGATGGTGGTGAAGCACTGGAATAGGTTGCCCAGAGAGGTTGTGGTTGCCCCATCCCTGGACGTGTTCAAGGCCAGGCTAGATGGGGCCCTGGGCAGCCTGAGCTGGTGGGGGGCAACCTATGCCATTCTGTGATTCTATGATTCCCTTAGGGTACTGTTCACAAAGAATGAAGTTCTGAATTAGTGCCAGGCCATGGTTAGTTACTGTGAGAGATGTCACACTCAGCATCACTAGAAAAAAACCTTCTGAAGAACAGTAATATATCACGTGAGACTTCTGACTTATTACCATACATAAGAACAGTCATCAGGTTGTAAGTTAAATGTTATTTATTAGCAACCTGATGTACAATGAATTGTTTCTGTACCAAAGGGGAAATCATAGAATGGCTTAGATTAGAAGGGACATCAAAGATCATCTAGTTCCAACCACCCTGGAATGGGCAGGGTTGCCTTTCAATTCCTAAAAGTACAGCATCAATTTGTGAAGTCAGATTACAACTGAGATTTCAGAAATCAGAAGAACAGTATTAAATCTTGGAGATTCTTTATAAACTCATGACTATAGGATGGAATTGATTGAAAGGCTCTGAGTCATTTATTCACAATGCAGTCTCACGACTGTGTCAGGAGACAAAAAAAGTAATTTCTGTTTTAAAACAGCAGACAGAAAATAAAATCTGCAGTAGCTGCAGCAGCATCAGCTTTCTGTGAGATACTCCTTTGTATTCATTACTGAAAATGTTCAGTTAATTATACAATTATTACTGAATACACAATGCCCAGGAGCAGAATATGATTTTCAATGAGTTAGAACGTTTTTTATATCTGCAAATAGATGATATTTGCTTCAGTGACCTCGTAAAGTTTATGGGGAGTTTCTAAGCCAGATAAACATATTTAAATATAAATACATGTGTTTTCTGATTCACCCTTTTCTGAGAAAACTGAAATGCTGTCAAATTTATGTGAACGATCACATTTTTGAGAACCTTTGCCCTGGACAAACTCCCATTTCTCAGAACAAGGGATTGACTACCTCTGTTGTGTGTCACCAAAGGTGGGGTCTCATCACATAAGATGTGATTATGAAACTTTCTGGTCATTGTATGGAAAAAAAAATTTAGTCTTGCACTATAAAAAATGTTTCCACTTGTAACTCGGGCATCAAACTACCACATTCTCCCATTAGGATAAATTAGGTTCCTCTGTCTTTCTAAAATCCATAATTTTGAGTTTTCATTGTCTTAGTATGAGAGCTCCCACCATTTCCCTTATTCCCCATGAGTGTTCAGAGTCTCAGAAACATTTTTTTTATTTTTACCCTGTAAAAGATTAAGAGCTTTTTCATAGAACCATTTAGTCCACTTGGAACATGGACTTATCAAATCATCTTGAGCTTCGTTATTGGTTTTTACATGACATATAATTCTATTTATTAAACAGGTTTCTTCCCACTTTATGAACATTGTAAACAAGGGCAAATTTTCACTCTCTTTTTTTTTTTTTTTCTCCATCATGGCAGTGTTCATCACAGAGGTCTGTAAGTGCATTTATTTAAGTGCTGTATTGTCCCAATACTATTTATTCTGCTAGGTTTTCAGATGAAGTTTTTTTATTAAAATACATCTCTGTGGAGTTTAAACACACACATCAGTTCAATGGTGCAATGAAATGCCATCTTTAGTATATGTCTATTATAACCAGCTTGAGGGAATCAGCATTGCAAGAATAACTTCTCAGTACTGAATCAGAGGCAAAATATAAACTACGTATTTCAATGAAAAGCAGGTACTTTAGACCATAAGGATTTCAGATGGAAAGTTACAAACTTTAAAAAGATTTATATACAATTAACAGATGAATCTAGAGAAGGGCTGAAAAGCAAATTGATATTTCTCAAAACAGGTAACAACTTTAGGAATCATCTCCCCATTACTGCAAACACTGCTTCCAGGCACCAATCCTTCAGTGACTGTAGTATTCTGAATTCTTCATAATACTGTGGAACACAGTGCATATAATTTCTATCCTTCCTTCCTGAGTAAAATCTTGATTAATACATTTTTCCAGTTTAGACTGGGCTGATTCCATGTTTATTCTTATTAATAGAAAGGATCATCCCTCATTGCTCCATTGGGCAGATTCTGAAAATAGTTGTAATTACAAGTATTAATTTTTTGTTCTAAAATTTCCTAGGTTCTCTACATCCAGTTACAAAATATTCTGGTGGTCCTGGAAGAAAGATTTACCTTGTTTGTTATAATAAGCTTTGCTAGAATTATCACAGCTCTTACTATCATACTGAATATGCAATTTTTCAGATTCTTATGCTTAGAAGTTTTATTAGCATCAATTTTTTCACAAATCATTCTTATTTAATGATAGAAAAATAACATCTCTACAGTGAGCTGCAACCACTGTTTCAGGTAATGTAAGCACACAACAGAAAATCTATTAATATAATAGCATTACCTGTCTTCCACACGAACAGTCAGTGTAGAAGCATCTGCTCTGGTACCCAGGCTGTGCAGTGCACATGATGGTGCACACCAGTGTGCAGCTCCAGGGAGGTATGAGCAAGACTTTAAGCATATTTCACTGAAGAGACCAAGAACTGCAGGATAAATCTGAGGGGGAATCTGGAAATCATGATGTGGATAAAGAATAGGCAGGTTCTCACAAAATTTTTCATCTTCAGTTACCATGATAATGCGCCTATTTTTTGTTTATAACATAAAAGAGTGCTAACATATTGCATGAGCCTGAGTATGTGTATGGATATATTTGTGTATACAAATGCCATCTTCCACCTCCTTCTCAAAAAAAGCTTTATGGAGTTACATATGCCACCATGTGTTAAGTAAATTTTTTTTGTGAGCTATAAATGACTTGGGCAAGCTGTGAAATAAAACAGCCTGTTCCACTGCATTAAAAGTGAAGACTCTGTGCTTATTCTCTGTAAAGTAAATGTGCAATGGGCCACTATCCAAACTAACTGGAATGAAAACGTCATATGTGGTTCCTACACCAATACCTATTCACTGTGTAAAATTCCCATTAATGCAGGCTTTATGAGAGAGGGAAAACATCAAAATGTTATTATATTAACTTCTACGTCAGAAACTGTATTTTTTCCATATTGATTCTCACCTTTGAAATCTAACTTAGTGTTTCTAGAAAAACTAAAAGTTATTTTTCTGGGTATACTTCTTATGATCTAAATTCTTTGAAAACTTGCATCTGATTTTATCCATTTACCTCCAAGATTTTATTTTTTTTTTACTATTTTATCAGACAATACCTCTAAGATACTAAAAGGAATTGAAAAATTACCTCCTAACTATCTATCTGCCATGGGATATGGGGAAGTTACTATGTAATTCTGTAGCACAACATCTTTTTCTGTTTACATTTAAATGCAATATAATTGTTTTTTCTTCTGCCTGACCTAGAAATGTGTCAGAAATTGTAGAAATAAACTTTATCTTCATCTCACTCTGCTCCCCAGGTGGCAGCAGGTGATGTTTCCCAATAGAGTCATTACTTTACAGAAATACAATCTTCAAGTACTTTAGTATCATAGGTTCAATTTTTAGCTGTTGATCTTAGGAAATATGTTATTCTTACCATATTTTTCAAGCACTCTGTGTATCTAAATTTAGGTTGGTTGTTGTTTGTTTGCAATCTACCTACAAAATATTTTGTTCAAAGGATTATTTTCTCTCTGGATTCACAAATGTGATAAGTATACAACAACCACTTGGCAGTCTAAGTTTTTCTCTTTGGATTTTGTGCAACCTAATGTTCATCAGAATTATCTGATGCTCCTTACTGTAATTTTTGAGCACACATTCTATTGTCACTTGCTAACATCCATGGGAGTCCATGTGTAACTTCAGTCATTTCAGTTGTCTTGAAGTGCTCAGATGATTTTCATTATACTTTCATCATATTGTAGTATAAGCCAAATAAACTTTAACGTATTTGCTGGATTTGTTCATGCTAGAACATTTAATTTAATGAAGTCAAGGAGGCAAAAAGAATAAATAAATCTGTTGTGATATTCACATCTTCATATGTATATTCAGAGAAAGTGTAAGCTTAGGAACAGAAAGTGAAGTTCATTTGAGAAGGGATTTTGTCATTTCAGATTGTATTGCCAAACTCTTAAAAACTTGCATCTTAAGACTAGAAATGATTAAAAAAAAGTCAGAGGAGAGGGGAAATAGTTTAAAGCATGTTGTCATTTAAATGAGAATCTAAGCAAACTCTAGCAAAATCTTCCCAATTTTTATGTAGGTAAAAAGCACCACTGACATGGACAAAGAACTTCCACTCACTTTAATTGACCGTTTTGTAGTATTGTGCAAAATACTTTACTGAGCTGAGTCAAATAAGCATTTTTAATGACAGTTTGCAAATTTCTTCTCTCATTAGCACATTTTCTCCTCAGTAATGCTTTAATAGAATAGGCTTAAAATACATTACAATAATCCACGTTCAGGTTGTTCTGTATGCATGGCATTAAACACTTCTCTTCCCTGTATGAATTTTTTCCCACTGGAAAGCTAGGGCAAGTCACCAACATTCCTGATATGCCATGACAAGCCATCTTTTATGGAATTGATTCTCCAGTATATTATATTTCTCCTTATGTAAGATGCTAAAATTGTGATAAGAAGGCTGTGAACGTATATTTAGGCTCAGGCAATGATTTATGGTGACGATGAAAGGGAGCAAAGGTGTCTAAAGGGAGTTACTCTCCTTGAGAGATGAGGCTGCATAGTTCTCCCTTTCATACCCAGCCTGCTCATATTGTTGAAGTTCAATTAAAATAGATTAATTTTGACAATCATTTTGGCTTTATCTCATTGATCTTATGGTAAATGATAGATGTGTATTTGGATTATTCTAACTCAACTTCAATGACTAAAAATCAGGTTTTTGAATAAAATCTATCGCCTCACCTCACACTTGCCATTGAAGAAAAGGAAGGCACCTTCCAAAAGGCGTTTATCCATGCTAAGATATGTTTAAGAAGAGTTTGAGTTAGACATCTAGAATATCTTCTGATTAACTCTGTCATTTGTATATTATTCTAAACCATAGCTGAGTTTGCTGGAATTCTGGTATTTAAATGAATTGCAGGGAGAATATTAGAACAATCAGCTCAAAATATAAGGCTTCTCTTTTGCAAAAGTATAAATAAGCAGAGGTATCTAGTAGAATGTACTAGTGGAATTAGTTCTACAACACTCTTGATTTCCCTCTTCCCATTTTAATCCTCTTTCTACTGCTGTTCATCCAAATTCAGGTACTCAGTATTCATCTTCATAATTGAAAAGAATCTCTGTGGTCACCTCTGATCATCTAAATTTGTTGGATGTGACATTTAAAGTTAAATCTTAACTTCCATTTCTTCCAAATGCCTTAATGGCATCACATACTTACCTCACTAAAATATTGAAAAAACTTTTCTTGAGAAATCTCTGTTCTCTTATACTGTGATTCCATTCACTGACCTTCTGACACTAAAGATGCTTTCTCTCATAGTCCACCTCTTTTAATTTTATTTCCTCATTGACTTCTTACATACTTACCTTACTTTTGCAAAAGCTTTTTAGGATGCCAAGCAACAGAAATGAATCCAGATGAAATTCGTACATCTCGTACATCTATAATTTTTATTTTTTTTATTGAAGCACCTGTAAAGTATCAGTGTTATCTTCCCATCATTTTTTAAATTACTTTACTTCAAGAGTTTCTAAACATGGCATCAGTCCAGAGTCAGTATTTTATTTTTTTCTGGAAAAGATTTCACACCTCATCAGGCAAAAAATAAAAATAAAAAAATAAAAAAAAAATCAACTGTTAAAGTCTTTGTCTGTTTCAAAAATGTATTTTGCATAAATGTTTTATCTGGAAAAAAAAGAAGTCTTAACAATATTCTCTGTCAAAGAGTCTGTTTAATCCTACTAAGAATTCTAGGAATGCAAGCTAAATTTCTGCACTAGCATATTCAAATTTTTGTGGGCAGTGTAAGTGCCTGCTAGTCCTAGGAATCATAACATAAATCTGTCAGCTTGTTCATATGTCTGAGCCTTAAAGCCAGACATTTACACTGCCCACAGAATTGTAAATTGTGCTTGCTGTGAGCAAAGTTTCTTAATTCTTCTTATCTCCCTCATTACATGATTGCATGCACATCACATCAGAGGAGACAGGAAAATATTAATCTTTTTTGCTCTTTTCATAATATTCAGGCTGTTCACAGCAGCTCAAGTCTTCAGGGTAAGAAAAGGAAAGGAAATGGAAAGCAACTCTCTCAGTTCATGTCTGCTCCCAGTGTGGAGCATCCCTTGTTCCACAGAGAACCAATTTGCCTGACAGCATTTATGCCCCCATCCCAGAGGAGTGTGACTGGCTAACACAGTATCCCTGCACATGTCAGGTGAGGTAGGGGATAATTTGTAAGAGCACCTGAGCCCTTCATGTGTACTAGCACCTAGTTTTCATGTAAGCAAATGAGAGAAGGCTGAACATATACCAGGCATCATGAGCTGCTGCAATCCCTGTTTTGAGCAGGGGAAAAAAGTGGTGGCTTCAGTCTGCACTTTAGATTGTCCTGGGACCTGTTGAGAGCACCATGCAGGGCAGACTGAGTGTCTCATTGCAGGAGAAGCAACAAACTTAAGAACCTGAATGTATCCATTCTCATCCTGGGAGTTGGAGAGTGTATTTATTAAGCCAGTCCTATGCCATTAAATCCAAAGATATCTATTTAAAGTATTGGAAGGCAGGAGGAAATAGTAGTTAAGACTATATTAGATGTCTGATTTTTCTTACAGTAGAGAACACAAAGGTGAAACCAGCCTACAGAAGAAAAATTGTGACAGTTTTCAAGGGAGAAAGAAATGTGTGGGAGAAAGACAAAAGATAAAAAATAGGACATAATGGAAAAAACCTCAGAAGGACAGAAAGGTCAGAGCCTGGAAACACTAGTAGGTATTGTTTATAAAGCTCATCCATCATTATTTCATAACAGTTCCACCGGTAGATGTTATCTCAGCAAGAGGATGAAAGGCTTTATGAAAAAGAACAGTTGCCACTGCAAGAAACAACAAACTAACTAGCTAACTAAAACAAACAAACAAACGAACAAACCCCCCACAAAGATAGCAAGGTTTGCCTAAACAAATACTGGAAGATTTTGGTTGGTATTCTGGATTCTTGGCATATCTATTTTCAAAAGGACAGTGAATACCTTTCTGCTTTACCTTCAGCTGGAGTTATTTAACTGCAGTACTAAATGTAACCAGTATATGTTGAGTATTCACATTAATTCTGAATTATATATTGGAAGATGATAATGTTATCTTGTTTTGCTGAAGCACTGCTGTCTGCTGGAAAACAGATTTCTGGCTCTCAAAATAGTACTAAAAGAATCCAGAAGTAATAATTCTTGCTACAACAGCACTCTTTTAGTCAGAATATTATGTCTGTATGAGCTTATAGTTTATGAGTGGAGGGAAACATAATAGTGGCAAAGGTCTCTCTCAGCCTTTCTAGTTCTTGATGTTCTGTCATGGGATTAGGGATCACACAGTGAAGTCCTGTTCATGCTTACAGTAGCAAAGACTCTTGCTTTACAGTATTTCCATCCCAGTTAATAAATCCAAGCATCTCTAAGTTAGAGATGTAGCTGCTATTGTCTCTGTCTGTTAGGTCAGGCACAGAGATAAAGATCACAGAAAACCACTAAGGGACAGTGCTATGGAGACAGAACTCAGCACAGGTTTTAGGTTCTCTCTAATGATCTCCTATATTGTCTAGTTCCCAAAAACATTAAAATACTTTTTTTTTNTTTTTTCCAAATAAAGTTCTCAAGATCTAATTTTGGATTCTTTAGATTTTTATGCCATGCTACTCAGTATTCTAATCTTCTACATATTACAGTCATATCCCCATATAGCCAAACTCAAAATATTAATTTAAACAAAACCAGAGGAGGTCAGGGGAGACCTTATCACTCTCTATAACTGTCTGAAGGGAGGTTATAGTGTGTTGGGGGTCATCCTGTAGCTAGTGATAGGACAAGAGGGAATGGCCTCAAGTTGCACCAGGGGAGATTCAGGTTGGACATTAGGAAGTACTACTTTTCTGAAAAAGTGGTCAGGCACTGGAATGGGCTGTGGAGTCACCAACCCTGAAAGTGTTCAAAGAACACTTAGATATTGTGTTGAGGGACATGGTTTAGTAAGAACCATTGGTGATACACGGAAAGTTGGAGTGGATGATCTTGTAAATCTTTTCCAACCTTGGTGATTCTATGATTCTATGATTCGAGTTGCTCAATTATGGAAGAAATGATGTGTAATGATACAGTGTTAGAAATATCTATATCTGCACCTTGTCCCAATCACTAGACGCCTACAAGGTAAAATGCTGCAAAGAAATGCCTATATTCTAACAATGAACACTGCACAGAAGTTCATTAATTTAATCTCTCAAGGTATCAAAACAGATGAATACCTAAGGAAATGAAATTAGCTGCAACAAAAAGTGACTTTATTTCTGATCATATGCTTATGATGACAATAATCATTAATCATCTCTTCATCTTACACTGAAAGATTATGGAAATTTTTAGGCTTATTGTGTACACTTTCAGAATTATAAATGCCACAGGTTCAGAAGGAGCACACTTCACATTGTACTTAAATGCTTTTAAGACAACTGCTACAAAAATCTGTGGAGGTTTCTTATTACCAAACATTCTCCAGGAGAACATGCATGGTGGTGCATCATATAGTCTCATAATTTATATTTGCACTATCACATAATGTCCCTCCTTGGCCTATTCCCTGATCTGCATTCCTTGATTTCTGTACTGAATTATTTTAGTTTTCTCCTGAGATTTCTTATAACACGTATCAATTTGCTCTTTCTGAGACTGACTGTGGTTCTGGAGCCAACCTGCACATCTTTGAACTGTGTTGACAGATGCTTGTTTCAGACAATTAAACCAGATAAAATTCATGCTATTGTCCTGTGACATTTACCTGCTCATTTAAGTGGATTGCTGAATGAGCACTGATGGTATGGACCAAAGACAGATCTTTATTGCTGTCTTGGGTAATTTTTATTGGCAGCAGGCATCTGATCAAAATGCTATTGCAGCATAATCCATAGTAATCAGTCGTTGGAAACTGAAATTTAATTTACGATTTCATGATAATTTCAATAGTGATAGCAGCAGTGCAGATGACGCATCCTATGATTTACAGCAGCAGTCATTTAAGACTAATAACAACTAATTTACCTTTGACAGCATAGAACGTGATAGTTCTGCAAGAGTAAAAGCTTTTTTTTTTTTTCTATCGCCATAGCAAACTTAAATTCCTTAACTTCACAAAATGCCTCACAGCAATTTAGTTAATTAACCATCATCTTTTAATTGTTAGTGAAATTTAATAAGTCTGGTCCCCTAAGAATAAGTATGTTGCCATGCAAAATAATCACTGCAGTGTTTAGTCATAGGTATATCTTTGAAGACTTGATTTGCTACGTTGTTCCTAAATTGAAGACAGTGCTAAGGTCCACACCTGTGGTCTTCATCCTGTACCTCATTAAGGTTGCATTTTAGATATATATGTAAGATGTAAATACGATACAAAATCAATTTGAAATTGGCAGTCCCTTTCAACATTTACTCCATCATATGTCTGTAGAAAGCACCTGCGTCTTTTTTTCCAGTCCTTGTTTGCTTGACTAAATTAGAATGTAATTTCTTAATGCTTTACTATATGGTTCTTTGCCACTTCAATAATCCCAGTTAGTACCTGTTTCATCTGAAATACCTCTAAATCAGATCCCAGCTTCAATTTGTGCAGAGGTTTAAAGGGCCAGGTTGTAACAGTGATTATTTTTAATTATATTATTTCTTCATGATCCCCCTCAAAAATTAAATAGGAAAAACAACAGAATGCATGGTTTCTTATGGATGTTTGTGAAACAACAGCTGGCTTATTTAGTGGGAGATTATTCAACTTTGGTAATACATTTGCAATACATGTAGATAATCTTTAGAAAGCTATGTGGTAGCTTTCTAGTCTTTAAGAGAGAAGGTTCTCCATTTGTATCATAATTGTTTAATTTCTGCAGAATTGCTTTTCTCCTTACAACATCTTGGCACCAGCTTGTAGAACTTACTGGTAGTGCAATAAATCTCCATCGTGCTGGCACAAGAAACTAGGTATCAGACTCCCAGAGGCTTACGTGTTTTTTCACTAATGTCTAAAGAGAAGAAGAAATAATATTTTAACAGTAGCAGAAAAATAGATATAGAAGTATAACCTCCCTTTATGACTTGATATTATTGCTGGCATTCAGCTGATGGACGTGAGCTCTACTTACACAACTGTATTCAATTAGAAGATGTAGTCAGACTGGGCTCTATCTGGTCTCAATACAGTCTTGTGGGAGGACAGGCAGGGGAAAGGTGAAACAGCTCTGCCCACATTACATTCTGTGCCTTCTCTCCATCTTTGGGCTGATTTAGAGAAAAATCCATATGCTGTAGAGATAATGGGCTTGCATTTCTGACCCTTTGGGAATGGAACTCACCTTTATTTTAAAGGTCTCAATGAGTACTTTCTTTTAAATTATGTAAATGATATTGTTTCATACAGGGAGGTGAAATGCTTTACCAATGTCTTAATTCATTGCCTTTCAGAATCTTACTCTTCAGTGCCCATTAAATATTGGTAGGATTTTTTTTGGTTTGCTTGTTTGTTTTTTAGAATAACTTTGATATCTTGATGTAAAAGCTCCTGAAAAGATGATATATAGTGACCACTGTATGCCTTGTAAAGATTTTCAGTGATATTTTGCTCTAGTAACCAAATCACCTCTGAAGTAAGTACATTCTGAAGCATATAATCTATTTATACAATGAAAGTGCATGTATCTTTATGTTGTTCACCCTAGAAATACATTATACTTTATATGCTTGAATACCTCTAAATGATATCATCTCTTCTTAAAAATAAAACAAATAAACACCACCACCCAAAAACAAACAAAACAATCAGAAGCACCCACATTAAAACAAGAAAATAAAACAAGAAAATAATCACAGAATCACGACACTGTAGGGGTTGGAAGAGACCTATGGGCATCATCAAAGTCCAACCCCTCTGCTAAAGAAGGTTCCTGACAGTAGATTGCACAGGAAAGTGTCCAGGTGGTTCTTCAGTATCTCTAGAGAAGGAGACTCTACAACCTTTCTGGACAGCCTGTTCCAGTGCTCTGTCACCCTTACAGTAAAGAAACTCTTTGTCGTGTTTGTGTAGAACTTCCTGTATTGCAGTTTTCACTCGTTGCTCCTTATCCTGTCCCTGCACACCGCTGAAAAGAGCTTGACCTTATCCACTTGACTCCAATGTTTTAGATACTTATGAACAGTGATGAGAGCCCCTCTCAGCCGCCTTTTCTCCAGGCTTAACAGTCCCAGATTTCTCAGGCCCCTCATCATCTTTGTTGCCCTCTGCTGGATTCCTTCTTGGAGATCCCTGTCTTTTTTGAACTGAGGTGCTCAGAACCATACACAGCACTCCAGATGTGGCCTCATGAGGGCAAAGTAGAAGGGGAAGATCACCTCCCTCGACTTGCTGCCCATGCTCTTCTTAATGCACCCCAGGATACCACTTGGTCACTGGGGCATACTGCTAGCTTGTGGCCTACCTGATGTCTGCCAGGGCCCCCAAGTTCTTCTCAAAGTTCCTTTCAGTAGGTTATCCCCTAACCTGTACAGATGCATGCATTTATTCCTTCTCAGGTGCAGGACCCTACACTTGTTCTTTTAAGTCCATAAGGTTCCTTTCTGCCCAAATCATCAGTCTGTCCAGCTCTCACTGAATGGCTGCACAGCTTTCTGATGTGTCAGCCACTCGTCTCTTTTGTATCATCAGCAAACTTGCTGAGGGTGGACTTTATCTCTTCATCCAGGTCATTGATGAAGACACTGAACAAGATCAAACCTAGTACTGATTCCTGGGGAACCAGACTTTGCCACTGATCACGATCCTCTGAGCTCAGCCAGTTCTCAGTCCACCACACTGTCCACTCATTTATTCCACACTTAATAAGCTTCATTAAAGGATGCTGTGGGAGAAAGTGTTAAAATGCAATCCTTTTCCTTTTCCATTTATTTGAGTTCTTGCATTTTTTTTTCTGTTTTTTCCAGGTAAAACACAAGTTATGGGTGAAATCAAGATTGCATTAAAAAAGGAAATGAAGACAGATGGAGAACAGCTGATAGTAGAAATCCTTCAGTGCAGAAATATCACATACAAATTTAAATCTCCAGATCATCTCCCAGGTATTTCACAGAAAACAGCTTCATGATAGTTTGAAAACATTAAATAAGATGTATCTGAAGTCTTTTAACAACACCATTAAAATAGGAAAGGAAATTGCTTCCTAATCAGATTGGCATATTCTATAGGCTAACTTTTGAAGTGTTCTTTGCTCCTATTAATTTTAATGAAAGTGAAAACATTTTGTAGAAACAAATTAACTCTCAGAAGTTAATCCCCTTTTCAAAGCATTTTTGATTGTTAAAAATTAATCATTTTCAGCTTTAATAAAAATTATTACTCCTTCGGTTATAAAAGATCTAGTGAAAAGCTGTATTTTGGTATAAAAGCTTATTAAAAATGAGATACTCATGTTACTAATAATATTTCTTCTTTCAATGACAATGTTGTCAACACAAAGTAATTTCCTTGAATTTAGAGGAGTGGTTCCATTTTTTACACAATGTGAGCGAGAACAAAACATGGCTCTGTAGAGTACTTGCTCTGTTTCTTCTCAACATTTTCCTGTATTGAAGTTATTAGCAACAATGATTATTTGAAAGTTTCTGTATTTAGCTTATTGAACTGTCCTTCTCCAGACCTGTATGTGAAACTATATGTTGTCAACATCTCTACCCAGAAGAGAGTAATTAAGAAGAAAACCAGGGTATGCAGGCATGACCGAGAACCTTCATTCAACGAAACATTTAGATTTAGCTTGAGTCCTGCTGGACATTCTCTTCAGGTAATCCTGCATCTTATTGAAACCTGATTTTATATGTTTTTCATGCTGATCTATGGGCACTTGAGATCAATCTTCTAGCCTGGTTGTTTGCTGAAAAGAGAAAATTACAAAGTAATTTACAAAAGTAAATAATGAAAATACTGGGATGGAGGACACTCATCAAGATTACTTAATCCATCACCTCACAGTGAGGAAGAATATTTATAGACCAACTCTGAAATTTGAAGGCAGCCTGTTCTTAAAATCCTCTAGAGAAGTTAGTTACACATTTTCAAAAAAATACTATTCAGTATCTTTGGAACGTTTATTGTATCATCCAACTTAAATATGCTAACTTAGATACTATTCTCTGTGTATGTTTGTAAAGGAGATATTTTTGGTCTGTGACACATCAAATGATTTATTTGTTTCTTTGGTTTTTTGTTTTTGTTTTTGTGGGAATTCAGGAATAGTTCCTCTTCTCACTGATTTAGACATATTTGGTCAGATACACTTCTTTGGAAAGATAGAATTCATTTTATTTATTTCCAGTTGCTTTCACAAGAGTAGATAACTTAACAAGTTATTCGTGTTTATCTAGTCAGTGGAGATGATGAACAATTCCAGGGGTAACTGCATGCTAATCTCAAAAGCAAAGTGAAGGAATTGTTCGGTGTCTGCTGAAGATACCTTTAAAACTGAATGACTAACATAAACATGTTGACGAGGTTTTGATGAGTAAGATTAGATTGGTAATCTACATGCCTACATTAGATTTACTGGCTATAATGTTAAAACTGAAGCCAAAATGAAAGTTTCTTAGAAATGGAGTCAACAAAAATAGATACAGCTTTCCCTGTGTTAAGACATCCTAACATCCTTATTGATTAAACAGATTGAGTAAACCTATTAAAGATCATATTACTTGGGAAAATTTGATGTGGTCAATACAGTCTTGCCAAAGTTTTAGAGCTAAAATTCCTGTAAAAACTTTACCACTAATGGTAGTTTGAAGGAGTGAGGCTGGGAAAGAAGAACCCACAGAGTTGTGTGGGAAAATGAACTATCAAGTTGTTAAGGAATAAGGGAGGTAGCCATGGGAACAGCCAGCCTGAGACATAGCAATGTGAATTCAGAAACACTGTGATGTGTCTGGTGCTGCACACTACATCTAACAGAAAAAAAAGGCTGTCTCTTTTTTAGCAGTCTCTTTTGTAACTGGCATGGAAATTCTTTTTCCCTGAGTCTTTGAGCACACAACTGTAGAATCACAAGTAAAACTAGCAAGTAGCAAGTTTAAAACAAACAAAAGTTGTTACTTCTTCGTGCAACTTGGAGCCTGAACTATAAAATATATTACAATAAGCTAGTTTGTATGCTAAATGATTTCATAAAAAAATTTACCTGGATATAATCATTTAATAAATCCATGTTTAAAATACCTCATAAGTTATTAAACACAAACATACCACTTGTGATCAGAAAATGATCACAAAATTGGAAAGATCAGCCAGTGTAACTTCTGGCTTCGCATAGGACTACCCAAAAATCAAACCATATTTCTGAGAGCGTTATCTAAACTCTTCTTAAACTTGTGTTCTATAGAACGTAGTAGGGATCTTAGGAATGTACCACTGCATGATTGTTATTATTCTATGCATCACACACTGCACTTTTGGAAGCAAAACACTTGCTTAGAGAGATCATTGGTCTGACTCAGTACATATGTTATAATATGCTTGTCGTGCCTGTCAGTCAATCTGTTCCTACTTGGAAGTATGAAGGTGGCTGATTTGAATGTTGAATTTAAGAGTGATGAACATTTAGGAGCAAAGAGATGGGCACTGTCAGAAGAGACCAGAGAGAGGGATTAAGAAGAAATCAAACATGTTAGTCATAGAAAGCACATTATTAGGAATCAACTAAAGTTAAAAATTAGGACAAGGATCTCCACTCCAAAAAATCAGTAGGTAATAATCGAAACCTCTAAATATTAACCATGAAAATGTAACCATGGACTATTGAGTTAAAAAAATAATGAAAAGGAAAAAAAAAATCTAGACTTGGCAGGTCATGAATATTGAGAGTAAGAAAAAAAAAAAATAGGAACTGAGGCTATTTGATTCAGGATAACAAGGCTGGAATTTAAGGACAAGCTAGAGAAGACAGTTAATAGGGATCCAGCTGGTAGGATTGGAGAGAAGGATCAAGGACAGAAGATACAGAAAATTTCTGCTAGAAATTTTTTCTGCCCTAAAAATGTTGACGTGACAGAATGAAAACATTCTATAGAAAATATTTTGACAAGTTTCAGACAGGCATTTATCTCAGCCCCTAGCAGCTCGCCTTCCTGATTTCCCTGTTCCTTGGCAACCCACCTGGGACCCTTCTGGAAAGCACTGGGCTGCTGGCTCTTTTGCCTGTTCCTTAGCTGGCTCCTGGATGACTAGCTGTCTGCAATTAGGAATTCAGAATGTGTGAAGGTAATAAAAAAAGAAGAATGTTTTCAACAGAGGTTCTGGCTTGGCTTGGCAGTCTTTGGGCTGTCCATCTCTTCAGAAGAAAGTGATCTAGAAAACCACCAGGCTGCCTAGTTCCCTGCAGACAGACAGGCTTTCTGATTAGCGAACAGGGATTCCCTAATAATTCCATGCTTGTGGCCAACTCATTTAGTCCTCCCTCCTCAAATTCATTGACTGACACACACGGAAGTGTCCAACCTATCCAGATAGGTATCTTATGTGGTATGAAATACTGCCAGAAAAATGGTAAATTCATCCAGAAAAATGATTGCAGATTTCTTTCCCCCTCTGTTTAAAATTTCTGTTGTACTGTAAAATTTGCATTTTTGACTTTGTCAAAATAAGCATCAGAATGGAGAAAAGTGCAGAAATGTTAACATTTTTGATTACTGAAAATTCCAGTTCTTCTACAGTTCTGTTAGGTATCTGTTTTTGTATAGTCTCCTTCAAAATCTCAGTGAGGTACAACTTTTCTTGACATTCTTTTGCTGTCTATACCTGTGAAATCAAGAAAAAAAAATGTTCCAGTTTCTCTCCTACTGCTTCATATAGAGGGTGACAGCCTCCTGCTGTTATCCTTTATTCGTTTCCTGAGGTCTGCTCGATGACTCCGATTGCTAACCTTCTGATAATCATGGAAATGCAATTTTTCATAAATTCTATTTCTTTCTGAAAAACATAGAAAGTTGACAACAAATAAATTAATATTGAACTTGTTTATTCAGTTACTCAAAAATTAAATTCTAGAAATTATCCAATTGTGTGGTTATAACTCACCCCTCCCTTTAAGTATGTTATCAAATGCATTCCTCCCAGAAATATCTAAGATGGATCTACAAATCCAAAGAACAAATCAGGTCCTGTAGAGAAGTTGTTCCTTGTATGACGTTAAACAGCTTAGCTAGAAAACATGATGCTTGTAAGATAAATCAGGGAGTTGAACACCCAGCCTTCAGAGCTCACATGAGTCCCTTGGTCTAATTCATTCCCTTCCCACTCTGCATGACTGAGGCATCATGCAATCAATACTTTGGCTCTCAGTAGAGACATAGCAGGGATGGGATTCCTGACCCAGTCAGCATTTTAAGTTGGACTACCTCTTGCTGAGATCAGAAGCCATAACTCTGGAATTTCTTGCACACTAATCTGTTTTGAGTTTGTTTGTTTTTTAATATATCAGAAACTCTTCAGCATCTATGAACTTAAAGAACTGGTACGTTGGCTGCATAAAGCTTAAAGTTAAAACTTGACCTTGTGTTTTTCTTTGGAAAATAGCAGGTGAACAATTTACTCACTAAAGTTCAAGACTGTCATCTTCTAGATACTACATACTGTGATAATAAAATAGAAAAAGGTAAAATATCAATTTTCACTGGGCTTTTTCTATTGGGAAGATGGTCCTACACAAAGGGTTATGGTCAGTGTTTCTTTCCCATGAAACCAGAAAACAGAGCTCAATATCTGTTAATCTTTTGTGTTTGCCAGCAAGTAGAGTATTTTATTATACACATTGATAACTATCTTTTATTATTTTCCCAGATTCTGCTTGTCTCCAATGGAGGGAAGTTTATGAAAAAAACACTGATTGGAGAAGCTTATATCTGGCTTGACAAAGTGGATCTAAGGAAAAGAATAGTAAACTGGCACAAACTGTTGGTCAGCTCTACACAAACACACTGAGCAGAGCTGTCTGCTTAGGGCACAGAAGAGTCTGCTATAAACAGCATTACTCCAAGACTATCGTTTGAAATCATTGTGTTTAGCTAGTCTTTCTGAATACAAAGTAGAAAAGAGCAGTCTCTGGGCTACATAGCACACTTAAATGAGGGCTAGTACACTTGTTTTGCTGCAAAAGACAGCAAAGTAAAAAAAACAAACAACAACCTGGGCCCAGAACTTAAAGTGAGGCTGTTTGAAATGAAGACTGCTATGAGGGCTCCGTGTTGATGGACTCTTTGTGAAGAGAGTAACTGTGAAGGAAATAATGAAGGCTGGAAGGCAGGTGTTAATGCATAGTTTGGCTGCAGCTGGAGGCAGTGTGATGTAAAGTGCAGTCTAGTTTCCTGTGTGACCAGAAAGAGATCATTTTATGCAAAAGCACCTAGGGTGACTGACTTTCCAAATCTCACTTATTAGAAGTGCAAACTTGTTCCTCTGTACCTTAGGATCTGTACCTTAGGATCTCCGATAATTTGTAGTGATATTATGCCACTTGACACAAACTGCGAGGCATTTGCAAGAGTGGTAATGTTATTTTACATTACTTTCTTTCCTTCTTTCTTTTCCCTTTAAAAACTATGGCGTGGAGAATTAGACCTAACTGTTTCTTTTGATTCTGTGTGTTAACAGTGGATATAAACCACTGTCCTAGAATGTAATGGACAAAAATAATGATTTGTAGTTTAGGATGCGGTTTTGAAACAAAAAGGCAGTATGTAAAATGCACTACAAAGAAAGAATGCTGTTTTGATTTCAGTGACACTGTACTTCACCCTACTTTTTAGTAGCTTTAACAAAATTTGGAATAGAGGAGATATATGCACTGGGACTAACATAACTATTTCAGTTAGTCCTTCTATTTTTCAACAATCAGTCTTATTCCAAAACCGTACCATGATGACAAACCGTAGAATATCCCATGGGCCTTTTGGAGGCGGTAGACCTATTGTGCTACCACCATCCTGCTCAGTGCAGGGCTCATTGTCAACATCACTTGAAAGCTAAAGAGAAGAGATACCAGAACAGCACCTGCCTGAGGGCTGTTGCATTAAAGTTGGGAATATCCTCTTGCTATCTCAGTTGAATGTCTGAGTACTGAGTTATGAAAGAAGTAAATAGGAAGGCAACTCGCAACACTTAAGACTGTCAACAATTCAGGGTCTGCAACAGAACAGTTAGCTCACTTTAAGCAGCAACTACTGCATGAGATGGTTTAGGTTGGGTGTTGCATTTCTCCTCTTAATATTTCTGAAGAAAAAGAAGAGCTTTTAAGGAAAGCAGTTCCTTTAAAAAAAGAGTCAATGTGGTACTAACTCTCCTGTTCCTCAGAAGTCAGTTAATATTTCACAGCTTCATTAGAAAGTGGTTTCCCTTGAAATATTACCTCATGACCTTTACATAAAAGGAAAATGATCTTATTTGTGCACTTCAGACTTTTGTTTTTCTTGACCAATAAGGACTTTTCACAAATCATTTAACGTGCGTCTTCATCTGTTTTCTGAAGATATTTTTATGTAGCACACTTCCACAGGTTGTACAAGACCAGATGAAAATATTATTTTTGAAAATAACACATACTTTAAAAAATAAATAAATAAATGGAAAAATAAAGCTTAGCTCATTCTGAACTTGGACTGACCATTGTAAAACCACACACCAATTAATCCAGTGACACTTCCCACATAGTTTTTGATTTATCTTTACCAACTTAAAACAGTGTGGAAAAGAAATATGACAAGAAACACACAGAAAATATTAAAGATATATGCACCAGAGAAACTCCCATTAAGCTGTTGATAACCTGCTGGTAGCCTGCTTGACTTGCAAGCAGAGCAATCTTATCTAAATTGTATTTGTTAAATACAGTGCCACTGACAGTGGAAGTAGGGGGTGTGCTTTAATGTTGAATTTTATGCTTTCAACAGTATGTGTGTACCACACTTCTCTTACATTTTAAAAGTCCTCTAGAATTATTGTAAACATCCTGTATGTTTTGATGTTATGTATGTTTTTATAAGAGGATAAATATTTCAAAGAAAAAGACCCCTTTCAAACAAAAAAAAATTGTATGTGGATATATTTGACATGTGTGTTTCTCTTTTGGTGGGTTATCTTGCATTCCTGATGGCTATGCTGTGGTTGTTGTTTCTTTAAAAAAAAAAAAAAAAAAAAAAAAATTAGTCCAATTTCAATAACTGTGCAAAAGTACAAGCCATGAGGTGTGCAATTTTGTGCAAACTGCTGGAAATTTTGTTCTTGCTAAGATTTATTATAAAGACAGCAAGTCATGCTGGTAGTTGTTATGGAGACTTCCAGCAGGAATGAGAACTATCTGGCTGTCGTCCTGGGAAGCCTGTAATCATCACTCTTAATTGAGAAAGAGAACAGGCGTGCTTTGCTCTCACAATGTATACAAATGTGGCCAATATTTTTATAAAATAGTTGTGTTGGTTGGTATAGCTGTGGCTGTATGGAACAGCTATCTTTGCCTGCTAATCAGCTGTCAGCAACTGGTTTAATTCAAGCATCTTTGATTCTCTGAACAACACACAACATGTTTCTGGATGTTGAAATTGCAGTTTTGGAAACCCATCATGAAAAGCAAAAAAGAATTTGTCAGGAGGGAGGCCAGCCTTGGCCAGCTGCAGCAAGGACAGGGCTCCTTACGTGTTGCACAGGACAGGACAGGGGCAGATCTGGGCCCACACTCTCTCTCTTTTCCAAGGCAGCATCATTCAGAAGATGTGTCCAAAGTGTGCCAAGTTCCTTTTTTTGACCAAATTTCTAGGTTGTACTGGAATCACTCTATGCAACACAGATTCATATTTGAATGCTTTTTTTCCTTTTTTTTTTTTCCTTCTTTTATGAATGAAGTCAGGAAAAACTCTCTTGTGACAATGTTTTTTAAAAAATAATCAAACAAGAACTATTAGTATTTTTTTACTTTTTTGTATATATCTTGGTATATTTTTTTCACTTTTTTCTCATTATTTTTTGTTTCTGTTATCTGGCCAAAAAAATGCTTAGATGTGACAACTGCTTTTATCATTTATGAGTGATTGGTTCTTAATGAATTTGCACATTCCGACAATTGCTTTAAAGATGCATAGTTCAGGTAGGCAATAGCACAGGCATTTAAACTTTTTTATTCGTAAATTTGCTGAGTCGATGGAGATTGAAGCTGCTTCTTTGTTCAAGGCCTTGTGTAGTGGAAACAAGCTGAAAAATGAGCAAAAGCACAGTGTGTGTGTTTACAAATGACAGGGATTTCTAATGTGGTCATTATTACGCATACAATGAGCAGCAATTAACCACGTGTTGTTTTTTTTTTTCCAGGTTAAAAATAGACATGAGAGTTTCTATGATGAATGTTGAGCTAGTTCTTTATCATTACACTTTAAAGGGATAGTATCCAGGGGCAATGAGTGGTGCTTCTTTATTACCCACAGTTTTACATTGCATGGATCTATTATGGAAGAAACAAAAACCCAATCCAAACCAGTTAAAGTCAGAAACAACTGTTCTCTTGACTTAACCTGGCTTTAAATCAAGACCTAGGAAATGTCTGAGTTATTTTTCTGGATGCTGGGTGTCTGCATGGTTGTGGGATATGGTAGCTGGTAACCAGCTGATAATGATCCTTTCTTTGAGGATGGTGATGAAGAAAAAGAAGACATCTACTATATTGTAAGGTAGTGTGTGCCCAATAGAGATTATTTAATTAGGATTTAGTTTCATGGAGATATCATAAAGATGTTAATAGTATTTTTTTAAATTATTATTTGAATCATAACTGACACTATTTTTAAGTACTTTATTTTCATTGCTACAATGTTGAATGTCCCAGATTCCATTATTTGAGTATATATCTAGATATGTACATACCTATGTGAATAACAGAGAAAATTTGCATTTGTTTGAGTGCAACTTATAAAGGTAATGAAACAGAGAGGAAAATTAGTGTAAGTATCCATCTACATTATATTTAAACCCTATTCCTCCATGCCTTGTGAATTTTCAGTACACCTGGCATGCAGGATCTATCATTCTATGTGAATATATGTTGCCTTTAGAAGGAAACTAGAAGGAATAGATGAATCCGGATACTCTCTCTTTAAATCATAAGAAGCATTTTGATGTTTTCTGTATGTTTTGTTTTATTATTTAAAGAAAATAAATAAGCAAATATACCGATGATCACAAAAATTATATATAGATATCCATAA
The DNA here is from genome assembly GCA_016647715.1 of Pavo muticus. Taxonomy (NCBI): domain Eukaryota; kingdom Metazoa; phylum Chordata; class Aves; order Galliformes; family Phasianidae; genus Pavo; species Pavo muticus. The sequence continues at coordinate 791,275 of JACDJE010000280.1, read as the reverse complement.
CTCAAAATAGAAAATTTGAGAGAAAGATGTTTTCTTAATTTGTTACCCTGTAAATAAGTATACATTTTTGTAAAACAAACTCAGTTTAGATTACTAACTCCATCTAACATCCAAGCATGTGAATGTGTCCTTATTTGACCGTATCTTATAGATGTTCAGTGATGTGCTCAGGTGCTCAACAAAGGCTGAGTAGCGTGTGTGCTGTCATGCTACAGACAAAGTGTACAGCATACCCAATGTTTTAAAAAATCCAGAAACACCAAAAAATACCCACAAAATCACAAAAAAAAATATTAGTCCTTGGAGAAATGTAATGTTTCCACAGTGAATGTTGCATGCCTAGATGGTGGTTTGTTAATATCCATTCTGGTTTGAATTTCTTTTATTTTTCATTTTGCTTCCAGATTCATCAGAGAAAACAATACAGACTTGTTCTAAAGGTTGTAAAAACTGAAACTAAAGCGGTATGAGAATTGTACAAAAATGCTTGTAAATCTGTCTGTTTTCACTTTATGTATAAATCCATGTCATGTTTTTGTGATTGTATACAGGATGTATCTTGAGAAATTATGCAAATTGTGCTGTATAAAGGCTGTTACTTCAGCCTGACAAATAAAAATTTAAAATATCTGGTTTGGTTTCTTTTCCCTAATTAACACGAGACCCAGTTTTGCTGATTCATATCTTCCATTTGTTGACTACAGTAGTATAATTATAATGCTGTGCACACTACCTTTATTCATCTGCTGTTCCTATTTTGGCAGTAGTTCACCTTCCAGGTGTCTGCAGCTCCACTGATGGTACTGGGGCCACTCCTATTTAACATCTTTATCAGTGATCTTGATGAGGGGATTGAGGGCACTCTCAGTAAGTTTGCTGACTGCACTGAGTTGGGAGGGAGTGTTGATCTGCCAGAGGGGAGAAAGGCACTACAGAGGGACCTGGATAGATTGGATTGATGCACCAAGGTAAACTGTATGAGTTTCAATAGGGCCAAGTGTCAGGTCCTGCATTTTGGTCACAACAACCCTGGGCAGCCCTACAGGCTTGGGGAGGAGTGGCTGGAAAGCTGCCTGATGGAAAGGGACCTTTGTGTACTGAAGAACAGTCTGAACATGAGCCAGCAGTGTGCCCAGGTGGCCAAGAAGGCCAATGGCATCCTAGCTTGTATCAGGAATGGTGTGGTGAGCAGGACTAGAAAAGTAATCCTCCCCCTGAACTCAGCACTGGTGAGGCCCCACCTCGAGAACTGTGTTCAGTTTTGGGCACCTAAGTACAGAAAGGACATTGAGGTGCTGGAGCAGGTCCAAGAAGGGCAACAAGGCTTGTGAAGGACTTGGAGAATATGCCCTACAAGGAGCGACTGAAGGAACTGGGGCTGTTTAGTCTGGAGAAGAGGAAGCTGAGGGGAGACCTTATTGCTCTCTTCCAATATCTGAAAGGTGCTTACAGTGAGAGCGGGGTTGGTCTCTTCTCACTGGTGACAAGTGACACGATGAGGGACAATGGCCTCAAATTGTGCCAGGGTAAGTTTAGGTTGGATATCAGGAAAAACTTCTTTACTGAAAGGGTTGTTAAACACTGGAATAGTCTCCCCAGGGAGGTGGTTGAGTCACCATCCCTGGATGTGTTTAAAAACTGTTTGGATGTGGTGCTCAGGGACATGATTTAGCAGAGGGTTGTTAGAGTTAGCATACTATGGTTTGGTTGCAGTTGGACTTGATGATCTTTAAGGTCTTTTCCAACCTGAGCAATTCTATGATTCTATTCTATGATATCCCACATTTCATTTTACATAAGGAATGACTGGTTCTTCAAAACTTTCCTGCAGACATGTCAGAACCAGAGTTTGCATGCAGCTTATTGGTTATCTTCACCTGCATTCACATGTGGCATTCTGCAGAGAGAATAAATAAGGGCACTGACATCAGCACAGTTTAGGAGCATACAGAGTTTTGCCTCCTCACAGAGAATGAAAGATGAATTGATAATGGGACCTAACTCTGCACATTTTAAGTACATTATCTATACCCTTTTAAGTTCCTGATGAAGGCAAAAGAAAACATCTAATAATCCATGAAGGGATTTTCTAGCTTTTTACCTCTAAGGGAAAGAAAGTTTCTGGGAGCAATGCCTTTTAGCCCTTATTTTAAATAAGAAGTCAGTTTCTCTGAGCAATCACTTTTAAATTTATGAACTGTGTCTGGTTTGTACAACATCCATGAAGTTTTCCCATGGAGATTACATTTCAGAGCTCTGTCTAGACCAATATTTATTATATTTATATGACTTTCCTCTTTGATACAAATAATATAAAATTCATGTCTTAGCCAAGTGAGATAAATCAGTGTGTGAGTCTGGCATCTGGAATACAGAGCCTTGAAAGTTTTCGCACAGTTGAGGCCCTTTTCTTCAAAAATAAGATAATGAGAAAAAGGTTATGAGGATCCTCAAGACAAGAGATGCCCTTCTTCACATTAGCCAGCTTGCTACAGCAGTGACACAGACTAAATTCTACTTAAAGTCCATTGGGAGTGAAACTCTCACCTTCCCAGAATCTTCTTTAATCACAAAGTTATAATTTCAGGATACCTTGGTTACCTGTTTCTGCATAAACTTTCATGGCTATGACCAACACTTACCCCCACATTCTGGGAATGGTTGGAGAGACTTTCTGATGTGCTTAGGACTTTCGCAGGGCAGAAGGCTGATTGGAATTAGTTGCCCTGGAATCTGTAGGTTTAGCTGAATCTAACTCCAGGAAACTAGCTTACAGAAAGAAAATCCTATCAACCTTTCACAGATGCATAGAGAATGATTCAATAGCATGTTTCTTTTTAAGTAATTCGTAATGATTAAAAAAAGAATGTATGTTTATTCAGTTAAAGCACTCTGCAAAGTGCAGAGCATGTATGAAATACTGTTTCCTTACAGAGCTATTCCAGGGTTTAAGCTAGCAGCTGTACATGATACAATTTGGAAAATGAGAAATCAGGCTATTCACAGAATATTTTTAAAATATAGGCTGAAAATAAAGTTCATATTGAGTGAAGTCCATGGAAAGATAGACAGAGATTCAGCTTGGCATTCTGTCCTGACAACAGGTGCCTCTGCTCTCAGTACTGAGATCGAATACTACATTGCCACTGTGTTCATAGCATGACAAAAACCAGCCTCACACTACAGCTTGCCGCAACTGAGAGGCTGCTCTGCCCCCTCACAGCACTGCCCTGTGCTGCAGCTGCATCGCACCGACATGGAGCTCCTGCTGCTGCAACTGCTTGAAGTGCTGTTTGCTATTTTTTTTTCTCTCTAAATCAAAGTAATTTGTCTCTTCCAATGCAGTCACAAATCAGGTGCACTTTTTTCTCTTCTCGTTTCTACTGTTCTACTGAAGGCTTTTTTCTCGGGCCTTTTCTTTTAATAGTTTTTACAGATTTGTCAACTCAAGAAAAAACTTATTTGGCACCAGTGACAACTGACAGTATTGTGTGTACATTTAAGTTTTCCACTAGAAGAAAGACATTGACGCACCTGAGCAAGGCCAACAGACTCTTTTTGGAAGTGTACAGAAACAAGACAAGAGTCAGTAAACACAAGTTATAACATAAGAAATTCCGTTCAAGAGTTTGGGAAAAAAAAAAAAAAAATCAGAGTGGATAATCAAATACTGCAACAGGGTGCCCAGAGAGGCTGTCAAATCTCCATACTTGGAAATGTTCAAAACAGATGGACAAGACCCTTAAACAACAAATATATGTGGATTTGCTTGGATTTAGCTAGATGACCTGTCAGAATTCCTTCCATTCATTTTTCAAATATTTGAAGAGAAGAACAGCATTTCATGTATATCAGACTCAACTATATACATTATATTTTAGCTAGATTAATCACCAGATTTGTTCTTGTAAGATGAAGTGCTTCTGCTCCAAGAGAGAATTGAGGACCATCCCCTGTTTGACAGCAGTGCAGTCCCATTACTCTTGAATGCAATTCACTGCTGGGTAATATAAATTTTTCCAATCAAAGAGCTAGAAATCCTGTTTTCTAAATTGCCTCTGCCAGCTAGAATACAGAAGTCTATTCCAGTTTTAAAGTTACTGATCCAGCGTTGACCTTTCCGCTTTCTAGTAAAAAATGAAAAATGTAGAAGTTAATGAAGTGGGACAAAATGAGGAGAACTTTGTTTTCCTTGCCTCATGCAAACCAAAGTTATATGTTTTCCCACTGACTGCAATAGTGGCCTGGTGGCTCCATATATACTTGCAAATAAAGCAGTGACAGAAGTCATACTTCCCCTTGTAAGCTATCTATAATGGACTGAAAAACAAGTAACTCTGACAAAATAGTTATTGAGAGCAGTCTTTGGCATCAAGTGTGTGTTTATCACTTGATAGGTCAGAGCTCTGTCAAGGAATATGCTTATAAAAAAGCAACACGGACAGCTGCAATTCAACACCCCAGCTGTCCTGTGGGTTATATCTGCCTCTAAAGAGGTAGCTGAGCACTATAAGTGGTGTGGATCCGTTAAAAAGCAAAACAAAGCAAAGCAAAACAAACAAATAAACAACAACAACAACAACAAAAACGCCTCAAAAGAGCTGAATACTGGTGGGTTGGATGATGGAACCTAGCCTACACATTCTTACTTTACGTTTTGGATGTCTGGCTGCTTAGTGGCCCAACTTCTAAGGGATCATACAATCATAGAATTGCTTAGGTTGGACTTAAAGATCACCTAGTTCCAATCCCCCTGCCAAAGGCAGGGTTACCAATCTCTGGATCAGACTGCCCAGGATCCCATCCAACCTGGCCTTGAATGCCTTCACAGACAGGACATACACAACCTTTCTGGGCAACATGTTCCAGTGTCTCACCGCCATCTGAGTAAAAGATTTCTTCCTAACATCTAACCTGAATCTCCTCTCTTAGTTTAAAGCCATTCCCCCTTGTTCTATCACTATCAGACCATGTAAAAATTCAGTCCCACTCCTATTTGTAAGATCCCTTCAAGTACTGGAAGGTTGAAATGAGATCTCCTCAGAGACTTCTCCAAGCTGAAATTCAACTCCCTCAACTTAACACAAATATATTTGAACAATGACACCAGAATGATGGTTTGTTTGACCTTCTGTGAATCACCACATGGTGAAAACTGTCTTAAACACAGCTGCGCTGTTTCCCTGCACATTTAGTCCATTGTCTTATTGAGATCAAAACTCTTCTCAGACTAGCCTTATCATCATCATCCTAATGCCTGGAATGCCTATTGTACACACAGACTTCTACTCATTAGGAAACAAGAGGCCTTCAGAAATTAGGTTTCATTTCAGAATAATTTTAGCTGTTGAAATATTTGTGCCTCAAAGACAAAGGCCTTAATTTCTTTTTTTTTTCTGAACTAAGTTCTTCATGGAGAGAGGTGCTGGAGCAGGCTGCACAAAGAGGCTGTGGATGCTCCGTTCCTGGAGGTGTTCAAGACCAGGTTGTATAGGGACCTGGGCAGCCTGGTCTTGTACCAGATCTGGAGGTTGGTGGTCCTGCCATGGTAGGGGGGTTGAAACTTGACGGTCCTTGGGGTCTCTTCCAACCCAAACCTTTCTATGATTCTATGATTCTATGACTTTAGTGCAAGATTTTAGCAGGAAATTGGCATGCCTATAAATGGGATGCAAAAATTAAGTAGACAGAGGAGGGCTGTAATATTGTGGTAAGAATGACAGCGGAGTAATCCAAGGCCTAAAGGGTCCATAATCTTCTTTTTATGAGAGGAGGCATAATATTTAAGCAATGACAGTAACACAGCTACTAGAATAATGTTCAGTTCTCCGAACTTTTCTAAAAGTGGTCTGTTCACTGGACTGTAATTTTACCTGCTCTTATTCACAGAAAGTTGTTGCTTCACTTATTTCTACATGATCATTGGAAATAATTCATTCTTGAATTAATTTCTGAGTTTACTTCTTCTGAGTTTTCTAGAGAATAAAAAAAAACAGTGGTAGTGTTAATTTAATAATTTGAGTCGCCAATTCATCATATGAACATGAAAAAATCTATTAAATTGAGGATTTAAGGGATTCACTGAGGATTCGGAGCAAGCATTCACTGTTAATCCTACATGTAGGAGCAGTAATGACTTCCACATCTCCCACTCAGCATCAGAAAATAAGAGAGTACTCCTAATACAGAAAGATATAAAGTCCTGCTCAAAATGTAACCTAACACTAATTGTTCTTGTGAAGTATAACTAAAAGAAATGTTATTATTACCAAGTAGGAAGGAATAAGTCACCTATCCATGATATTTATTTAGTATTTTTTTGAAAGTAACAAATGTTGTCCAGATGAAAGTGACAGAGAATGGCAATTGGACATTTATGTTTAATCACTGTATCCATATCTAATTCAAAACTAATTTTCTGATACTGAATTTTTCTCACTGACATGTCATAGTGTAGGGGAAACAAAATTTGATATTTTTAGCTTTTTGCTATGCTCATGAAACATGTCATTTGAATGCAAGTCCTGAAGATGCTTAGAAATAGCTTCACTAAGAATACGAGAGAATCTCTGATTTTCTAGTCAGCTGAAGACTTACCAAAACAACTCATATGTTTATAAGAATTTGCAAACTTTTTCTTCCGTTTGATCTACAGAAACTAGGGAAGTGTCATTCCTTCTCTTTTAAAATAGAGGAACCAAGGAGCAACAAAGCCACAAGTCTCTTTTTAAAGTGATTCACACTTCCATGACTTCCTCAACTTTCCTTTGTAAACTATAGATCTTACAAAATCTCTTCCTCTAAGGAGAAATGAAATAATAAAAAACCTAATTTCAACACTATGTTCTGAAAATCACGCAAAGTTTGTGCATGTCTAAAGAGAGAAAGGAAATTCCTACTAAAAAGCAGTAAGCACTCATGCCAACAGAAAGTGCCTGGAGATTTTTATGCGGTCTTTGAAGCAGATTCAGGCTGAACACATCTGGGTAACTGCCCTTTGCAGTCTCTGCTCTAATTGGTAATGGTAATAACTGGCTTATTTTTGTCAATGGCTTTCAGAATTCGGAGAAGCTTTTACAACCGGGGGGCACTTCATTCTTGCTTCATCCTGGGCACTTCAGATGACAGAATGGAAGAAAAAAAAAAAAAAAAAAAAAAGTTACCTGAATGCTAGTTTTAGGGTTTTTTTGTATTATATTCTGGTCACAATCTCATCTAGTGTGACTTCAGGTCATGGCAGAATGTAGTATTATTGTTTTCTTTTCTTTACTTTATCATAGATAGAGGGGCATAGGCATGCAAACAGCTTACCTAACAGAGTTCATTGGATGTCATCTTTGTTCAGGGAATGTTGGTGGTTTTTGCACTGTTGCTCCGCAATGAGGTTTTTTTTCTGTCACAAGGACAAAACTCCTCACCTGGCTCACACTTTGTCTCCTACATACATATGGTGACGTTTGCTCAACAATGTAGCTTATATTAAATTTATATTTTAGAACAGAAGAACAACACAGAATTAGAGGTCTATATTTCAGGCATTTGAATTTAAGCTAAATAAATTCCACACTGGAAGTTGCAACTACTGTCACAAGCAGCAAGCCAAAGAAACACTGAAATCTTAGGAGCAGCAGTTCTGTCTGGTAAGCAGACAAGAGTGATGTGGTTTAATACTGTGTTTATTATTGTTTTTATAAGTCCTGTGCAGTCTGAAATCCTTTGTTCGTGGGCAGACTATTGATGTTATATGATATGTACAATGTTGGTTCAGGAAAAGAATTCAGACCTCCAGACTCAGTTTATTTCACTTATACTTGAAAAAAATGAATTTGTCTGAGCCATTCAGGACATTAGGGTGATATCAAGCTACCTGAAATGAATCACCCTTTTGTTGTTTTACTGAAAGGACAAGTTCTCTTTGATAAGGACTGTATGTGCTTTCAATCATTTTTAACATATTTATTTCAAAACACATAGTGTAGTAAAGAGGTAGAAAACATGCACAGTATGCACACTAAAGGCTCAGAAACACAAAAATAATGAAGTCTTTTTTTTTAAATGATTTTTGGTTTTCAAATGCAGTTGCATTTTTTATAGTGATTTTAAATTTTTAAATATTGACAATACTGGAATCAGCATTCCCTGAAAGAAGCTGCAGAATTCCTAAGAATTTTTCTAGAGTAAGCACTGCATGCCAAGGAATTGCAGTACACCACATGTAAAAGAAGAGTATCTGACCATATGAAGGCACGCCAACATTTATATACAGTCTTACATTACAGTAAATCTGTTTTCTTAATGAGGTACTATAAACAATGTTTATCCTGACAACATTAAAAGCTTACTGAAATCAATAAAAAAGCTTCTGAATGATGTAAAGTGAGACTTTATTGAGGAAATGCTTCTGTTCAGACTGTGAGCTTTTGTCTCATGTCTAACATAATGCTTTTTTGAATTTATCATGATTTTGCAGACAATACTGTTCTGATATCAGAAACTTCTCAGAACTACCATTACAGAGCCTCAGTTTTGATACACAGGGACAAAAGAAGAAAAGCCAAAGCTCAAAGTGAGTTTACAAAGGCCAGTGTGATGTCAGGTAACATAAATAGGCTTTTTAAAGTAAGCCAACAGCAAGAGGAGATAAAGGAAAACACCAGACTGACACCTGATGAAAATGGTCACCTAACAGGTTGGGATGAGGATAAGGTGTCCCCAGCCTCCTCCTTCAGCCTGGCCATTACACCCAAGGCTTGCTCAGGACTGATAACATTGTCTTGCTAAATACTATGATTGTGAGTCAAACATCTTACCCCACAACCAGTGAGTAACCTAAGAGTCCCTTGAGCTCTAATCTTAATAGTAAGGAATAAGTTGTATCAGCTGAATACTCATAAGTCAGTGGGGCTTCATGGGGTTCACCCCAGAGTACTGAAGTTAATGGACCTCATAGCTGGACCCCTCTTAACAATTTACCAAAGGTCATAGGGGTCTGGGGCAGTTCATCACAACAACCTTCTACTCTTTAGGCTTCTGATTATAGACAAGAAAAAAAAAGCAAGCTATTGACTTGTTTGCCTTGGAATTAAATTTAGTCAGTAGTTACAAGTCTCTGATTGATTCAGACCATTTTTCCAGATATACAACAATCTAATCTTTGTTTTAATGTCTGTGATATACTCCGTGTCAATAAGCATACAGAAGAGGATCCTAGAGCCCAGTCTGCTTCTGTGTGGAATACATACGAAGAACTATCAAATAAAATTCTATATATAAAAAAAGAAATTGTATATTTTTTACCACTTTTTTTTTTTTTTTTTTTTTTTTTTTAACAACATGCCTTCTTATTTTGAAATAATAGAAGTCCAGCCCAACATGTAGTGTTAAGGACCTGTTCTCTAGAATCTAGAGGCTATAGCATTCAAAGCATTCCTTGAAATGCAGGATGATTTTGGTATTAATCACCTAAAAATTTTAGTAATATAACGTTCAGTTTGTTAAAATCTAAAGTTAACTGTGGCTTTAAAGATTTACTTCTTATGTTAATTAAGCCTGAATAAAAACTTCCCCGTAATCAAGCTTGTTAGCTTGTTAAAAGGAAAAGTTAGTGTTCATTAAAGGCATACTCCCAACACAGCCCAACTGCAGAAGTGCTTGAGCTTCCATAGACATTCTCATTTTATTTGTAGATATTCACAGTGTTATGTGAATAACCACTATTATGGAATTACTCTTGCAAGTAATCAGGCATAGACACAACATGGGATTTTCAGAAATACTTCAATGCTTTGTAAAAGGTCGGATTTTGAAGAACATAACATATTTATAGCTGAGAATACCAATGAGGGAGAAAATGGAAAGTTCAGGTCTTACATAAAAGTGCTGATTTCATTCTATGTTAACCAGAGCAGCAATCTAACAACTTTAAAAAAATTATTTTCATATGTCAAAAAGGTAGGAATTATTACCAAGATACCCTGGCATTTTGAACTTAAGCAAGTGTTACATTTTAATGATAGTGTTGTATTTGTGGTACGTCTTAAGCAAGTCTTGGGAAACTTCAATTCAAACAGATTTTTAAAAGAGTATAGAAAGTTAACTAGGCAACAACCTAGAGAAATGAGAATAAGGAATAAATGAGTGAGGAAACTCTCCACAGAAAAATTCATTGAGGATCACATAAATCTGGAGATCTTTCCACAAATATATGTTAACATTTTTATTTAGAAGACATTAGTTGAAGAAGAAGAAAATAAATCCTATGTTTTTTTTAAATACAGTGATAAATTTTGAAAAATAGGAATCTTTCCCTAAAATAACAAACTAAAAATAATAAATACTGATCATGTTATGGGAAAAAAAAAAAATCCTAAGTAATTCAGACACTACAGTTAATTTTTGTTTATTTTAAATTTTGTTTGTTATCTAGAAAAAACAGACCACTTGTAAGCTGCAAACCTTTTACTCTATATTAGGATTTCTCAAAATCATCAGTTAAAGATTCAAGTTGGAATTTTTTGTCTTTTAAAGCCCGTTTGTTTTAGAGAAAACAGCAGATGGCAGCAGCAACCACAGTACTGTGTGCATTTAGGCCAAGGTGCACATAGATAGCAAGTTTCGTAACTTCCAGTAGGAGTGGGAGAAGCTGATCTGCCTGATGAATCTGAACAAAAGTTTTAAGGAAAGAATGAAGTAAAAATGTAAAATTGTTTTTTTTTTTGCCTGATCAAATGTTGTAAATGGTACACACATTCTTGAATCTGTATGAGAGATCCTGTGCTAGCCCACAATGTTGAAATTCACATGCTGGCAGCGTTGTGCAGGGCAGATCAAACTGCTCAGAATTTCACGTGTGGGGCAGGCAGGGGTCTCTTTAAATGATCCTATGCTGTGCAGCTAAAATTAAATATACCAGAACTAACTATGAATCCTGCTGACCTGCCACTGATATATATATGTGTGTGTGTGTATTCGTGTTTTTTTGGGGTTTTTGGGGTTTTTTGTTTTTTTGGTTTTTTTGGGGGGAGGAGGGGGGTTCTGCGTGCAAAGTGCCATTTTTGGCTAAAAGAGGCTTTAGAAAACCAGAGAAAAATGAAGCACTGAAAAATCAACATTATAGAGCAATTTCTGCTGAAGGGGACCTCAGGAAGTTATGTCTGGTCTGCTACGTTGTGATTCGACAGGTCTGTTGAGTCTGAAGCATGAAGCAAAGCACAAAGTATTGCAGGACAATTTATGACCTTCTCTTGATGTGGCAATGCACACTTTCTAATATCAAAGTTGATTTTCTGTACTTAGTCATCAGATGTCAGACATGGATTAGATTCTCCCATGCCTCCATGAAGGGATACAAATGGTTTGATTTAGGAAGCAAAGGTGAAAACAGTTTGTCTTTTCTCACAGTGAAGTTCTACCATAGCATTTTATGTGCTAAAATTCAGAGGATGATATTTTTCCATACAGATGTCAATGTACGACTCATTGCTGTGTCTTCAAAAATTCACTAGTATTTCTGCTTCTATTTATTTCCATTTTTCATTTAGTAATAGCATGGACACACTCCTCAGATATTATTAAGATAACACAAGCAGTTGAGGACTGTGGCAACTAAAATAAGATGGAGATTTAAACTGTGAAGGTAGCACCTAGATAGCTTGTTGGATTTCACTTACAGCGTGTTTTATAGATTATGAGCAAACACTCTGTCTTGCCAGGAGATGGTACCATAACTCCAGAAAACGTTGATTGTGTTTTTAGTCTGCAGTAAAGCAAAAAAACAGGATGCACAATTTCTTTTTTTTTCTTTTTTTTTGACACTGCTACATATACATTGTTAACCTTAAGCATTAAAAACGAAGAGAAAATGAAAGCACACAGGTTTGAGCCCCAAGGTATTTTATGTTTCAGAAGCTTACTACTTTTTTTTCTCTCTCTTCTCCCCTTCCTCCTTTCTCAAATTTAATTGTCCTGACTTGATCTGTTCTTATAGAACCATTACCTTACGTTACTTCTGTAAATTTGGTTCTGTTTATTTTTTAATTCATATACTGAAATTGTTTTGTAGACAGAATATTGATCCAAATATCAGTTAGTTCTAATGAACTAATAAAAGTGAGGGAAAGATATTTTGGACTGACACATAAAGAACCATGATTTATATCAGAATTAATTTTGTTCTGCAAAACACTGAAAGAAGTCCCCACTGCTTTGGAAAGCTTGGATCCTCTCCTGAACCTCCTCTCCTGTAAACATGGCCAGAAACCACAATTTTGCGCCAAGTAAGAGTAGCCCATGCAAATTGCACAAGCTCTTCACCTTTTCTTGTGCTTCTCATTTTATTGTTCTTTTTGAAATATTTTGTCCTAAAGTCACCCCTCCCATGGGCACTGCTATACAGAACAAACAGTATCACTTACATTAGAAGACTGAACTTGGCAGACAAATCTGTTTAAGCTCAGCCATGGGAGAAGTTTGAAGTGCTGGATCACTGCATGAAGCCAGTTCTCCATATACATTTTGTGCATGTAGATGGCCTGAGTCCCACCTGAGGTCAGGTCACTTACCTGGCTCAACTGCCTTTTCTGCAGGTGCCAGAGGGATCCTTATTAAGACAGCAGAGTCTGTTTACGCTGCTTATAAACCCAAAGGATAATCAAGAATCTCTACCTTCTCTCTATACCAAAACTGTGCCAGATTATCCAACTTAAATTTTGTGCACAGCTTACTCCGGGCTTATTATTTCTTTCTGTGATGCCACCCATTATTACTAGGAACTGCTGTCCAATCTCACCCATAATCTTCCAGTGGTATCAGGAATGTATCCAGTGTGTGGGTAAAAAAATTAAGTTGCATTTTATTCCATTTCCTACAACTACCACGTAAATTTGTTTATTTATTTTGGAACTCTTAGTGATACATGTCAAGAATCTGAGTTACTGGCAGATCTGACGTAATCCAGATATACTGAAGAAATCTATCCATAGACTTCATTTAGATATTAGAAATTTTGTTGATTTTCATCTTAGAATTAATGATTATGTTAGTGCTTGTATTCTCACAGTTGACAAAAGGCATATTTATGCATAAAAAGACTTCACATTCAAAAATTTTTTGCATAGATTAAAGAGTAATAATTGTCCTTAGTTTTAATGAAAAATACCTATAAATACTTAAAAACACTAGGTTTTTATTGCATTTAGAGGGCCCCATGCTTGCTCTGAAGGTCTCTTGACCTGCAGATCTGTTTTGACACACTAGTGGTGACCTTGGTGCTGTGCAAAATTGGTTTTAAAAGTAGCAAAAGTAATAACCAAATCTATCATTTGTTGTCTAACATATGCAGAAGTCACTGCATATTGTAAATCTGCACGTAACACAGAGGCTAAGAAAGGTGAAGAAAAAGAAAGGTACAAATCTATGTTAGCATTTAGAAATGACCCAGTGTTCTGTTTCAGGATGAGAAATGAAGTGAGAATGTGATGGTGCAGGGCTTTGTCTTGATCTCATTAAGAGAGCAGATGAATTAATTTGATAACTGCTTAACAGGAGAGAATAAGAAAAGGAATGCAGATAATAAGTAAATGTTAGATCCCTTCAGATGCTGGGCACCCTGTCTTCAAACAGCATTGGACATATCTCATTCGGAACTTCTCATAGTTGAAAGCAGACAAATTTTTTTCCTGGAGAAAAGCCATCCTTGGTCTTTTAACCTATTATAGAATTTCCTTATAATAAAACAACTCTATTCTTAAAGGATGCTCACATGAAAACTTCTTGCTGTACTGATAGATAAAGACAAGGCCATGCAGGTACCAAGTGGGAGCTGCCTGCAGACAGCAGTAGCAAATTGCTGGCTGATGTGGTTCTGCAGGCAAGGGGTTTTTGCAGCACATTGCAGCCCTGAGAGTTGTGCCAGGGCTGCAAACTACTCAAGCCATTGTGTGGATCAATAACATCTAAGTGTTCAATGGTTTCTCAGTCAGGATCAATATATTCCACCCCTTGATTGACATCCAGTTTACCTTTCCCAAGAATATTATAAGTTACAGATTACATTAATAACATACAGGCTTCTCAAGCCCTAAGTACAATCCCCAGTAGGACAGACATATCCTGCTGAAGATCACAAACTCCTTGAATACAGTGTTTTCTGCTAGGCTTCCAACATACCCCACATTGATTCTACAGTGGGGAAGAAAAAATCGTCAACATGAACAGCATATTCCTTCTGACAAAGGACTTCAAATGCTGACAACTCACCGCCCACCACCACCAGAATGAAACTGCAAACATTAGAAGCCAGAGAAGTAGAGGAAAAATGAGCATAACATCAGGAAATGTGGTAGAATAAAGTGTATGTATAGACATTTAAATGTTCTATTACTAATAAGAAGACTTCCTTTCTATATCCTATCTGTATTCTAATATCAGTATTAGATCTGAGGTAATAATAATTAAACTCTGGATGTTTTTATTAAACTAGTAATAAATTCCTGGTTTTGTATAAGGTGTATTACTTCTTTGCCCATAAACAAGGTTTTTAGTATAATATCATCTATATCTGAATGAATTGTGGGTAGACACCCCTGGAAGCTGATTCATTTGTAAGACAATAAGCAGATTCCTCTTCTTTGTTCCAGGCATTGTAACTCTCTCACCTTCCTGTATCTGTAATAGTAATAATCTGTCCAACACTTTCCTAAACCTTATAGGCTTGTGGAGGCAACACTGATGCTCACTGTTCATGTTTTATTTCAGACCGTCAAGTCCGTGGCAAGAGAATTAATAGGACTTCCATTTACACAGTCCAGTGTTTCTGTACTTCTCTCAGTGTCTTTCAGTATTATCACACTAGAATGTCTAGGAGTGAGTGGGAGGAAGTAGTTTCTGGAGACAAAGTGCTTTATCAGTCACAGTTACTTATTAAATAGCACATACAACATGTCAGTCTATTACATAATTGGATGAGAACTCTAAAACATCTGTAAAAGGCTATGTAACAAAGATTAATGTTTCTAAAAAGGAAAAATCATGTTACTTCTGATCTCTAAGTCTTTATCTTCAAGAGAAACAGACAAACTATATTTCTTCAATGATCTTGGGCACTAGGACTCATGACTCAATTGGATACACATAAAAAAAAAAAAAAGACAGAGTAGTGGTATTGCTTTTAGGATATATTTCAGTCTTTTTCCTAAAAATTTTAGTAATATAACGTTCAGTTTGTTAAAATCTAAAGTTAACTGTGGCTTTAAAGATTTACTTCTTATGTTAATTAAGCCTGAATAAAAACTTCCCCGTAATCAAGCTTGTTAGCTTGTTAAAAGGAAAAGTTAGTGTTCATTAAAGGCATACTCCCAACACAGCCCAACTGCAGAAGTGCTTGAGCTTCCATAGACATTCTCATTTTATTTGTAGATATTCATAGATAGAGGGGCATAGGCATGCAAACAGCTTACCTAACAGAGTTCATTGGATGTCATCTTTGTTCAGGGAATGTTGGTGGTTTTTGCACTGTTGCTCCGCAATGAGGTTTTTTTTCTGTCACAAGGACAAAACTCCTCACCTGGCTCACACTTTGTCTCCTACATACATATGGTGACGTTTGCTCAACAATGTAGCTTATATTAAATTTATATTTTAGAACAGAAGAACAACACAGAATTAGAGGTCTATATTTCAGGCATTTGAATTTAAGCTAAATAAATTCCACACTGGAAGTTGCAACTACTGTCACAAGCAGCAAGCCAAAGAAACACTGAAATCTTAGGAGCAGCAGTTCTGTCTGGTAAGCAGACAAGAGTGATGTGGTTTAATACTGTGTTTATTATTGTTTTTATAAGTCCTGTGCAGTCTGAAATCCTTTGTTCGTGGGCAGACTATTGATGTTATATGATATGTACAATGTTGGTTCAGGAAAAGAATTCAGACCTCCAGACTCAGTTTATTTCACTTATACTTGAAAAAAATGAATTTGTCTGAGCCATTCAGGACATTAGGGTGATATCAAGCTACCTGAAATGAATCACCCTTTTGTTGTTTTACTGAAAGGACAAGTTCTCTTTGATAAGGACTGTATGTGCTTTCAATCATTTTTATCATATTTATTTCAAAACACATAGTGTAGTAAAGAGGTAGAAAACATGCACAGTATGCACACTAAAGGCTCAGAAACACAAAAATAATGAAGTCTTTTTTTTTAAATGATTTTTGGTTTTCAAATGCAGTTGCATTTTTTATAGTGATTTTAAATTTTTAAATATTGACAATACTGGAATCAGCATTCCCTGAAAGAAGCTGCAGAATTCCTAAGAATTTTTCTAGAGTAAGCACTGCATGCCAAGGAATTGCAGTACACCACATGTAAAAGAAGAGTATCTGACCATATGAAGGCACGCCAACATTTATATACAGTCTTACATTACAGTAAATCTGTGTTTTCTTAATGAGGTACTATAAACAATGTTTATCCTGACAACATTAAAAGCTTACTGAAATCAATAAAAAAGCTTCTGAATGATGTAAAGTGAGACTTTATTGAGGAAATGCTTCTGTTCAGACTGTGAGCTTTTGTCTCATGTCTAACATAATGCTTTTTTGAATTTATCATGATTTTGCAGACAATACTGTTCTGATATCAGAAACTTCTCAGAACTACCATTACAGAGCCTCAGTTTTGATACACAGGGACAAAAGAAGAAAAGCCAAAGCTCAAAGTGAGTTTACAAAGGCCAGTGTGATGTCAGGTAACATAAATAGGCTTTTTAAAGTAAGCCAACAGCAAGAGGAGATAAAGGAAAACACCAGACTGACACCTGATGAAAATGGTCACCTAACAGGTTGGGATGAGGATAAGGTGTCCCCAGCCTCCTCCTTCAGCCTGGCCATTACACCCAAGGCTTGCTCAGGACTGATAACATTGTCTTGCTAAATACTATGATTGTGAGTCAAACATCTTACCCCACAACCAGTGAGTAACCTAAGAGTCCCTTGAGCTCTAATCTTAATAGTAAGGAATAAGTTGTATCAGCTGAATACTCATAAGTCAGTGGGGCTTCATGGGGTTCACCCCAGAGTACTGAAGTTAATGGACCTCATAGCTGGATCCCTCTTAACAATTTACCAAAGGTCATAGGGGTCTGGGGCAGTTCATCACAACAACCTTCTACTCTTTAGGCTTCTGATTATAGACAAGAAAAAAAAAGCAAGCTATTGACTTGTTTGCCTTGGAATTAAATTTAGTCAGTAGTTACAAGTCTCTGATTGATTCAGACCATTTTTCCAGATATACAACAATCTAATCTTTGTTTTAATGTCTGTGATATACTCCGTGTCAATAAGCATACAGAAGAGGATCCTAGAGCCCAGTCTGCTTCTGTGTGGAATACATACGAAGAACTATCAAATAAAATTCTATATATAAAAAAAGAAATTGTATATTTTTTACCACTTTTNGGCATTGCTTTTAGGATATATTTCAGTCTTTTTCCTTTCTGCTAAATTTTTGTAAAAAATATTTCTCTCACTTTCATCCAGAAGTTAACTATTTTATTGTATTTATTTATTTGCTTCCTCTTTCCTGCTTCCCTAGTCTTTTCTACTGACAATATACAACTTTCTCCACAAGAACCACATTCCTTTTTCTTTCAGAGATATTACGTCTAACAAATATGGCACATGTTTAACAAATATTTTTAATTTCTGCTTACAAAGTGTACTGAGTCTTCCTTAAACCTAAAGAAGGGCTCTGATGCTCAAAAGATGCCTAATTTTTCCAGCTAAATCAGTGCAACATAAAATCCCTGCACTTTTTAACAAATGTTAGCAAAAGCCATTTTTATCTTTTATTTGATATCTCTATGGAAAGTAAGCTTTCATGAAAGGAGTTTGTCAATTGTTCTGTGTTGGTTTCTAAGCTGAAGGTTTCTTATCATTCTATTTGTGTGAAAAAGGCACATGATATTTACTGAATTGTGAGTCAGTCCTGAGATCTGAGGAGATCATGAGTCATTCACACCTGGAGTTTCTATATCTCAACAGCAAATCTCTTCCACTCAAAACTTACTTGCTGCACGTTGACTTGGCTTGCTTGGTAAGCCTGCCTCCACTGCTATACCACTTCCAGTAAGTTCTTCTTCAAATATGTGATGCTATATTGTCTGAATGCATGACCCAATATGGACATGATTTATTAGGACACTCACTAGAACAGTGTCTGGTACACAACATTCATCTAAATTTGATGCTAAAACAATGCAGCCCTGAGAGCTGAGTACAACCTGAGCTGTGCACAAAAGAGACAACAGACAGTATGTATTTATCACCTTTAAGACTTTTAAAACAGAAAGTGTATAATAAGAATTCATAAAGAGAAGTAACAGCCCTTATGGGAAAAGAGGCAGAAGAGATAATAGGATTGCTGCAGCCTTATTTCTCTGGGGAAGGATGCTGTGCCATGGCAGTGCAGTTGGGTATCTGCAGCAGGTCCTCCACCTCACCTGGAAGAGAAAGAGAGACAATTTTCCATTCACCATGTTTTGCTGCTGCAACTCAGCAATCATTTCCCATGTGTTCTCTTTTGCAATGTAACTAGGTTAAGTAAATGAGAATTTTAAACAGGTGTGTGGGTAAGTGTGCCTATGCATTTTCTCATCCAACCTCCCTTTGTAGTAAGGTGATTGGTACTGCAGCCCTAAGTTAGTAAACTTGGATGCTATAGAAACAAGATGTAGAATCAGCAACAGTTTCATGGATAATTGGTTTTTCTACAGAACATAGCAGGTAGACTTTTTTTTTCTGTTCTTTTGCACCCATATAACTGTATGTAGTATACAGAACTTCCTAAGCATTTCATGAGCTGTTTGTCCTTTCAAGTAGCTATTTTTCTTCTTAAAGAACAAGATTCATGTGTGTGTTGTGGATCCACAAGGAGACCTTCTCAGTGGCTTTACAGGATCTTTCCTTTGAGACGTTACTTTCTATTTTAATACAATAGCACCCCATCTTTTTATCACAGACATGGAATTTCTAATGATTTTCAACCTCATTTAGCAGACACAGAAATGCAGACATAAACAGCTTTCTTGAAAAAACTACGCTGGAGATATTTTACATGTAAGACCAATTTAAGTTATGAGCTTCCATTTTGCAGTTTCAAACTATACCAGTTATCAGTTTACATATATATTTATGATCTTAGAAGTTTGAGAAGAGTTTTATTCCTGGCCTTTATGGCAGAATTCTTCAGTCTGTATTGTAAAGGTGAAAAAATAAGTTACATTCACACTGGTGGTATTTTACTGCAAGAGCTTTGTTTGTCTGGCCAAAGTACAATCATTCCTTCAGAAAATAGTTCCACATATCAGTAGGAAGGTTCCTACTGATTTCAGAGAAAACCGGAAAACCAGAAGACAGAAATGTGCGACTAACAAATCTATTGCCATTGATAAGTCAATTTGTCACCTAATGGGATTATAATTGCAGATAGATCAAATTGCTGGAGCAACATAATAGCTTTTAACCCTGCCAGACCTCTCAGTTCAGATTTACTTTTCTCCCAGAAGCAAAAAGCAGAAGTAATTTAACAAATCACAACTTGCAAGTGGCTTAACTGTTCTAAGACGTAAAGTGGAAAGATAAGGTGGTACACAGGGAAATCATGCGGGGAACAAAAGGATACAAGGAATACAAAGTATTCAATTAGCTCAGCCTATTGAAGCAATAATATATATGGTCCTCCAATAGTTTTGTGTCTATATATCTCACTAGTCTGAAATATGTTTTTAATTAATTTATTTATTTATTTTAATGAGGCAACATAATTTAATGATTCCTACATAGAACTCTTTTCCGTGCGCTTACTGGCTAGGAAGTCTAATCATGATACTGCAGGCTTTTCTAGGCTGCTTTTTGTCTCCTATCAATGAATACACTAGATGACACTCAATGTTTATTACTCAATGAATCTAAGCCTTATCCAGAAATTAACAGTGACCACCAAACAATTCCTGAGTTTCCAATTGCCTTGAGCTAGAATTGTTGAAACAGATAAAGGCAGCGACAGAAATTAATAACTTTCCAGTTATGCCAGTAGCAGAACAAAAAGGCGCATTCCATACATACATTCAGTTAACATGGCAATGTACTTTTTACAAGTCAAACAAGACAGTCCCCTTTAAATACTTCACCCAGAAAAAAAAGAGATGGTAATTCTACTCTTCATTGTTTGAGTTTTATCTCTTTATGTAGTATTTCAGAAGATCTTAGAAGACATGAGGTTCTCCTGGTGAGTAGCAGCAATTATAAGTCAAATAATAATACAAAAAAATTAAAAATCCCCTAAACTAATATTGAAATATTTCGAGACTGAACTTGCATGGAAATTCAGAGTACAAAGTTATTATTAGAACTTTTCCCAGGTGGAAAAAAAATGGAAAAACAAAATAACCGTAAAGAAAACTCTATTTTCATGTAATGGTTCCTTCTCAAGTGTTTAACCAGTAAAGGAAGGATTGAAATCTGAGAGAGACTTCAGTGCAGAAGTACGTAGAAAGTGATATTCCAAATTAAAAAAAAAAATGGGTAAGCTTTGGTATATATGCATTTCACTATAAAATTCTATCTCTGTCATCAATCAGGCTGATCAGGACACTATTCACCACAAAGCAGGAATATGCAGAGTTAATGGGAACATCTCCAATGCTCCTTTTTACCATTTCCTCTTGGATTACGTATTTTTCCTATCACTCATAACCGTGTTCTTCTCCAAGCAAGTAAGCCTGGGGATGAAGCCAAGTCCAGGTCCTAATATCTCCCAGACCGAGATAAGGCCACACAAGGAATAAATTTCCATAATAATTTTCAAGAATAATAAGTCACAAAGCAGTAGCAAAATTATCCACCTAAAAATACCAAGCAGCTATGGCACTAGCAGGGTTTTAGAAGCTCTTATCATCTCAGATCACTGGTTTTCATTTCTCTGCCTGTCTTTCAGGTAACCAAGCTCTCTGGCACCCATCTAAGGCTTGGTTGTGAGTGCTCTCTTCACTCATCATCAATCATTGCAAGACACTGCATACTATATGCCTGCCAAGACTTCAAGCAGCCAAGTGAGAGATAACTTTTATGACAAAGTAACAGTCACAGTGAAGTCAGAATCTTTTCACAGTGAACACCTGAGACAGAATCAAAGACAGTATCTAGCCTGTGCTGCACAGCTGTAAGAACACCGTGCAGCATTTTGAAAGGAAACTGCACAATAACAATTCAAGTAATCAATTCCTTTTAAATAACTGTCTGTTATTGTACTAAAATCTTTACTACTGTAGGCTTGCTATTGCTACTGACTTTAAAAATTCTGAAAGCTTACAACTCTCAAAATCTGTAATAGAGAAAGAATATGCAGTGACCCTAATCTGTAAGCAAAGATCAGGTTCACAATCACCTAAGGAGCCTCAACATCCATAAGTCTATGAGTCCTGACGAGTTGCATCTCAGAGTCCTGAGGGAATTGGATGATGTAGTTGCCAAGACACTCTCAATGATACTTGAAAAGTCATGGCAGCCAGGTGAAGCCCCTAGTGACTGGAAAAAAGGCAATGTCACAACCATTTTTAAGAAGGTTAGAAAGGATGACCCAGAGAACTACTGACCTGTCAGTATCACCTACATGCAGGACATGTCATGGAGAAGATCCTCCTAGAATCTATGCTGAGGCATATGGGAGAAAGGGAAGTGATATGGGATAATCAGCATGGCTTCTCCAAGTGCAAGTCCTGCCATGACTAACCTAGAGGCCTTCTATCGTGGCAAAACTGCATTAGTGGACAAGGGAAGAGCCACTGATGTCATTTATCTGGACTTTGGTATGGCCTTTGACACGGTACCCCATAACATCCTTCTCTCCAAATTGGAAAGACAGTTGGACCATTCTATGGATGAGGAACTGGTTACAGGTCTGTACAGAGAGAGTGGTGGTCAATGGCTCAAAGTCCAGGTGGAGATCATTGACAAGTGATGTTCCTCAGGGGTCAGTACTGGCACCAGTGCTCTTAAACATCTTCATCAGTGTCACTGACAGCAGGATCAAGTGTACCCTCAGCAAGGTTGCTGAAGACACCATGCTGTGTGGTGCGACTGACATGCCCGAGGGGTGGGATGCCATCCAGAGAGACCTAGACAGGGTCGAGCAGTGGACCCAGGAGTCACCCAGTTGCCAGCTGGGTCATGGCAACCATTGCTATCAGTACAAACTGAAGGACGAAAGGATTGAGCACGGCTGTGCCAAAAAGGACTTGGGGATGCTGGTGGATAGCAAGCTGGTCATGAGCCAGCAATGTGCACTTGCAGTCCAGAAAGCCAACATGATGCTGGGCTGTATCAAAAGAAGCATGGTCAGCAGGTTGAGGAAGGTGATCTTGCTCCTCTACTCTGCACTGATGAGACTCCACTTGGAGTACTGTGTCCAAATGTTGAGTCCTCTGTACAGGAGAGATGTGGGCCTACTGGAGTGCATCTAGAGCAGGGCCACAAAAATGATCCAAGGGATGGAACACCTCTCCTATGAGAACAGGCTGAGAGAGCTGGGGCTGTTTAGTCTGGAGAAGAGAAGGCTCTCAGAGAGACCTCATAGTGGCCTTTCAGTAAAGGGGAGCTACGAGAAAGAAGAGGACAGATTCTTTAGCAGACTTTGTTGTGATAGGACAAGGGGAAATGGTTTCAAATTAAAACGGGAGATTTAGACTGGATATGAGTAAAAAGTTCTTTACACTAAGTGTAATGAAGCACTGGAACAAGTTGCTTAGAGAAGTGGTGGATGCCTTGTCCCTGGAGACATTCAAGGTCAGGCTGGATGGGGCTCTGAGCACTTGATCTAGCTGCAGATGTCCCTACTCACTGTATGGGAGTTGGACTACATGAACTTAAAAGGTCTTTTCCAACTCAAATGATTCTATGATTTGATGATAATGTCATTCATCAATCTCATGTACACAGATGTGCTAACCCACAATTTTTCTTCAGTGATATTATTTGTGAGTACAGAAGGAAGATATTACTATTACTACAGTTGAAAGTAGAAGTTTAGGCCAGCATTTTACAGGCATAACTGAGCAGTCTTCCTCAAGGCTAAGAACTTGAAATTTTCTACACTAAATCTGGATGAACAACCCTGAGGAAAGACTGGCTAACATAGAGACCATGTAAACAAACAACAGATGTGCAGAGATTTAAACTGTTTTCATCCTGATATATGAGTAAAATGTCACTCTCAAACTTAGTGATAGAAAGACATTACAGAGAGGAAAACACTATTATCCCTTCATCCACTGGTGAATCCTAATAGGAGAGTTCTGTTGCAGTAGGTGATCTAGATCATTGGTAGTCCATGACTAAAACAGGAACAGACAGTGATAGAAAAGCTCAAATTTACATGAAGATCCAAACATGACTCTTCAGTGGAGCTAATAAGTAAATAGTTGAACGGTAAATAAGTAATAAGTAATAAGCTAGTTGTAAGTAATAAGTAATAAGCTAGTTGTAAGTAATAAGTAGTAAGTAATAAGCTAGTTGTAATGACACATTACATGAGTTGTTTCACTGTATCAGCAGGACATCGAAAAGGACAGATACATCACTATCTTTGTCACTTGGTCCACAAAGAAGACTACAAAGATCCTACTCAATATTTTTTTTTAAGTTAAGGAAACTCCTGCCTGCACAAATTCCAGTAGAAATCTAAGCCCCACACATTATCCATACTGCAAATATCCCTCTGGCCATGTGGGTGCAATGTTTTTTTAAAAGAACAATCAATAACATGTAGCCTAAACCTCTATTCCTAATTTTTGTTGTTCAGACTATGAAGAAAGGAAGTTAAGAAAGTTTTAGGTGCTTTCATCTGAAGGAACTGTATTCAGGTGATATATTTATTACTTTGCACGTTATTTATAAGAGAGATAACCTGGAAAAAGTGACCAAGTACATAAAGGCTGCTGTGTTTGGACTTTAAGCCTATCTTTCCTCATACCGAGCATAATAATACATTCGAAAAATGTCACTGTGATCTGTAACTCCACTGTAGGCTGAGACTGCTCTACAGAGAAATGTTCTGTTTGCCCCTGGAACTTGGAGTTCACAGCAGAGAGATTTAGAAGTTAGTTACATGAAATACAAGCATCTATTTATTTTCAAAATAATTATAAAATTTAGTTTGTTGCATAAATTCAATAATAAAGATTTTTTTTTATTTGGGTTATGATTACTTCCTAAATGGATGAAACCTTCTCAACAGCTTTTCATAAAACATTTCAGCAAGTCTGATTTGTTGCCTTTTTGAACCTAAGAATTTCTGAAATTTTTACTACATCAGTCAGTAGGTACACCAGTGGGAATGTTCTCATCAGGAAGCCAGAAAAAGTTTGGTGTTGTAGCTTTTGCTGTCGTTAACTTTTTCTTTTTCCTTTCAATAATAGTTGATTCAGATGGTAGAGGAAACTTTAGGCTTTTTGATTATGAAAAGAAGAGAAAGGTTTTCCCGATAAGATAAGTGTCCTTTATTTAAACTGAACAGCCCATAGCAAATCAAATTGCCTTTAACAAGGAACTCTTCAGTTTTTCACTGTTAAGGATTAAGTCTAAGAGAAGGGCTTTGTCTCAAATGTGGAATGTTTCTGAACAGTGTTATTAATATAAATTCTGGCTTCATTGTATTTTATTGCTACTGGAGTCTTAAAGCAATTTTATTCACTCTGTCTTGTGTTCTGGAAGCTCTCTACCCCTGCTATTTTTATTTATTTAATTATTTATTTATTTTGTTATGTTCTTTCTGTAGACAATGGGAGAGTCATTTTTATACTTTGTTTACTTAAGCTGTGAGAATATACATAACTTGAGGTCTCAATATGTCATCCATGCAAACAGCAATAACGTCATATTGGAAACAGTGGGAATACAATATTTACTTTTTTTTTTTTTTTTAACCTTGTTGATACATTGTTACAATGAGTGAAATCAGGTTTTTGCAATATTTTCCCTGATTTTTTCTTAATGTCAAATGGATCATTGTACTGAATACCACACAATCACTAGTTTCCATTCCACAAAGAGCAGAAATTAATTCAAGAAAATGTGAATTTAATTTAGCTTTTTTCTACCTGCTATGTGAAAATAGCAGATTCCAAACAACTTCTTTCATCATATCTAGAAATCTATAATTTATTCCCTTCTGTTAAATTCATAGAATAGTCATTCCATTCAGTTATTTTACATTTTCTCCAGGCTTTTAATGCCAATTTTCAGTAATACTGGACAGTTCTGTATTACAGGAACCCCATTAACTTATTATCTAGAATACCTACAGTTACTTACTTTAATAATTAAAAGGCTATTTAGGTGAATATGAATTGCAAGTGTTGCAGATACAACTACCTCAAAGTAAGAGTGTGATGCATCAAGCATAGTATTAGAGCAGTAGAATATTAAAAGTAATAGAATAAATATAGAAGAACAAATTCTACTGCTTTTTACAGGAAGATCATAGCTACTCCTTAAGCCAGTGTATTTCAGAAAGAACTCTAGTCACCAATGACAATCTTTTCATTATTAAATTGTCCCTAGCTTCATTGTATTCAAAATTCCTTTTAGTCTGAATTTCTATTATTCCACCATCTGGCCTTTGAGTCATCTGCATATATCTGAAATGCAAAATGCTGGGCCACCTCTCTTACTTACCTTCATTTTACACTGCTTCATGAAAATTTATCTATTTGGTACCACACAAAATCTATGTGATTGTAGGCAGGATTCCAGTTCATCTATTTAGGACATTTTCCTCAATTGGTAGATTAGAGCAGTATTTAAATGACTACCTCTTTCCTGAGTACAGGGAACTAACAGGACAAGGCAGACACTTGGATTGACTCGGAGACTGGATTCCTGAAGTTTCTTATTGAAGTAACATGGTACCATGGTGGTAGTTTTTAGCGTACAAGGGTTATGAAGCCACAAGAAGGGAAGGGAAATGGGATTCTGGAGCTAACAATGACATCATCACGTTTGGCTGAATGGTAGAGCTATTTGGTCCCAGCTCCCAGGAAATATTTTGGTCTTTTTTACCTGATGAAACTGCACAAACCCTTTTCACTGAATCAGTTTCAAAGCATTCTGCCTTCTCCAAGAGTTTTACTCCAGTCACAAGTGTTTGAATCAGTTTAATAACCAGTTCTTCAATTTGTTTTAAGTTTCCTGCATGCCTGCCTGTAGAGGCATTCAAATGCCTCAGTTCTGAAGACTCTTCTGTGCATAGGCAAGTTAACATTATCTGATCACCCACTGAGACATGGTTAATACTCAGAAAACTTCCTCAATTCAGACACTTATGAATGTCCATAGGCAACTAAATTCAGCACCCAAATGTTT
Source organism: Pavo muticus (assembly GCA_016647715.1). Taxonomy (NCBI): domain Eukaryota; kingdom Metazoa; phylum Chordata; class Aves; order Galliformes; family Phasianidae; genus Pavo; species Pavo muticus. Next base: position 764,863 of record JACDJE010000280.1, on the reverse strand, counting down.
CTGGAGCTAGTCCAGAAATGCTCAAAATTAAGAAATCCTGGACAACTTTCTGGGATGAATACTTGAGGAATGAGCACTCCTAGACGAACAACCTCTGATCCTTCTGGGAAGACTATTAAATGTAATTAAGAGAAACAGATCAACAAGTTTAAATTTATTTCAGTGGTGACTACTCCTATATGAGAAAAATTTTAGAGAGTTTCAAATTAACAAGAAAAAAATGTGGAAGATGATGCTATTAAAGCATTCAAATTAGAAGAAATTCCTGAAAGTGTTGACCAGTGTGTTGGGAAGAGCTAACAACACAGCCAAGCTAAGCAAGCCAAAAAAGTCACATCAAGTTAAATATGAAGTTCACAATTAGGCATAACAACTTTATAGAAGCTCATTTGTTTGATTTAGGGTATGATTTTCACTTAATGTCTGTCTCTATGACTATGTACCTTACTACCATATTTGTGTAAAAAATCCAAGTTGTTACAAGCTTACTTGTTGTGAGAGAATAATTTTCAAGATCTGAAGCACTTTAACTATATCAACATGTTTATTTGATGGAAGAGGAAGGTGAAGAGGCTTCTCCTCGTCTACCTGTCATTGAAAGCACTGAATGCCTGATAGTTTGAAGTTACTGTTGTAGCTAAATTTGCTTTACTTACATTTCAAAGTCTGGTTATCAGCATTTGTAACAAAAGTCTGTAAAAGTCTATACCATTCTGCATTACTATAGGCTTCTTTCTAATTAGCATCATACTTTACTTTAAGCAATTCTTCATTTTTAAAAATCTTCTACTTTTACAATATTCATATTCAGCACAAGTTCAATACACTAAAATATTATATTACTCAAAACAAAGTAGTTGCTGCAGCTCTCTTAAAGTTATTATATTCAATCATATTTATGAAGATATGGTAGACTTATGAAATATAATGCAAACAAAGTAGCAGTTAACAAGAAAACAAAAATAGCTCATTACATGCTTAGCATGATGGTTTCATTACTACCCTACACAAATTTCACAGTTGTAATAAGATACGTAGTAAATGTAAGTTATTTTGAGACTAAAAGCACAGCAGGACCATCTTCTGTGTAGCTCTGCAATTTTTAATTTTTATGAATCATAATATCTTAATTTGAAATCTGCATTAAAATAGTGCTAAAATGAAAGGAAGGAATTTTAGGACTCTAGTTCATCTAATTTAGGCATCCTAAATGCCTGAATCTTAAGAATTAATCATCCAAAATAAGTTCTGTAGGGAGACAGGAGAAGATATTTCTGAAGATTGTAGAAAGAGATCTGGTCTGTTTGTTCAGCATTTAATAGGTAAGCTGCCTCCAGTCCTAATCAGTTAGGCCATATAACCAAGAATGTTACTGTCATGGAGTTGACAATGGCCTGTTCTACGTAATCACATTGTTTTTAGAAAAGCGGGCAGAGTCAATCTGTCCACTGGGGCAAAACATCTTCAACTAAATAATGCAAAATATATCTTAGCTTTTTATATGCAGCTTGTATGTAAGGTAAGTTCTTAGGCACCTCAGAATATGAAGGATCCATTAACTTTTATGAAAACCCTCCCAGTGCTTAACTGTCTGCCTAGAAAGGTATGTTGGTTTCTTCATAAAGTAATCCCTATATGAGATTATATAACCCTGGCAAAAGCAAATCCATTACATTTTTCTTTATCCATAACTTGTATATCCCGTGCTGAGACTAAACATGATGTGTCTGCTCCTGATTGCAGAGATTATAGACATTGCTTGGATATCATCTTCCTACAGAAACTGTTTGACTAGAAAGCATCTCGTGTCCTTTCAGGAAAGATTCAGTTATTTACCAAGTATCACCCTAATAATGCAGGAGCTCCACGTATGTCTTTAGAAGGACTTCTGGATTCACCAGTTTAGAAGTAGCCTCCTCTCTACTTCATCCTAATGCCTTACACAGGCATTACAAGGCATTACTATATGTGAAGATGCATCTAGTTTTCAGTTCCAGAACCTGACAAAGGCTCTAAATGTCCCTTCATTTCTACTGGAAACTACTGTGACTGCATCATTTACAGTTACTCCCTCTGTTTCTACCCGAATTCTACCAATCTCTTCAAGACTCCAGTGCTGCATTTATATCAGTAAGTTATATACTTCCTACTACTCACTGTTGCGTTTTTAACCATTGGTGTGGTTTTGGTCTTTGTCACATAAGACTCTTCTGAACTATGCTCTGTTGTGCTTCAGGAGTTTGTCTGGGTGCAAGAGATGGGGCAGCTTCAATGTGGCCACCATTTTGGACGGCAAGGTTATAGAAATAAATGTCATTGTGCCAACTGGCTTAAGTATCAGAGAAGTGTCCTATGTAACTTCAGTATTTCAGCCTGCTGTTTGTTAGCTTTAGCTTTTACTGAGGGGCGGAATGTTAGGTTATAAGCCTAACCCCAGTGATGGTATCCTGGCCACGGACTCCTTAGAGATAAATTCATACACTCCTACTCTACACTCTACATACTACCACTACGTGTATTAGTTGTTGTTGTTTTAAATACATCCATTCCTGACTGAAAGGACTGAAAGCCCTATGAGTATCCAGGTGTATAATGAGACATTATTTTTTAAGGTACAAAGACATCAAACAGCTTTAATGGTGGGGATATGATTCTTTTTTGTGGGGCTATTTTAGTAGCTGTATCTTGTATTAAAGATAACAAATGCTTCATTATGAATCACTGTTTGTCATAAATACAAATATAGAAAACAAGATTCTCCACTGGGGGGAAGAGGGGGAGGTGTTCTGTATCAGGGAATTTTCTAAGGGAGAACTTTGGAAACAAACAAATTTGGGGAGAAAACTTTTGCTCCCATTACACTACAGTGTCTCATGATTTCTAAGTATGAAACCAATGGGAGTCTCTGTCCTGAATTATCTTTTGTTTCTCATTAAATTTGATTTTTAATAATATTTTTTTTTCTCCATTCTTTCACTGAGGGAATTACTTGGAGTTGCACAGTGCTTGCAAAAAAAAAAAAAAGAAAAGAGAAAAAGAAAAGATGTTTTATTTGCCTTAGGAATACAAAACCTCCAAAACATAAAAGTATACAAGTTTTTTACAAGCTGTTCTGAACTGAAATCACTAAACATTTGACTACATTGTATTCACTGTTGTGACGCTAGCGTCGTATAGAATCATGGTCTTGAGTTGGAAGGACCCTCAAAGATCATCTAGTTCCAACCCCCTGCTGTGGGCAGGGTTGGCATCTGCCAGAACAGGTTGCCCAGGGCCCCATTCAACTTGGCTTTGAATGCCTCTAGAGATGTGGCATCCACAGCTTCCCTGGGTAGCGTTTGCCAGTGCCTCACCACCTTCTGAGTAAAATATTTATTCCTAACATCTAAACTAAGTCTCTTCTCTTTCTGTTTAAAGCCATTCTCCCTTGTCCAGTCAGACTGCGTAAAAAGTTGGTCTCCCTTCCATTTATAAGATACCTTTAAGTACTGAAAGGCCACAGTGAGGTCTCCCTCAAGCTTTCTCTTTTCCAGACTGAACAAGCCCAGCTCCCTCAACTTTTCTTTACTAGAGAGTTGCTCCAGCCCTCTGATCATCTTCATGGCCCTACTCTGGACCCACTCCTACAACTCCACTTCTTTCTTGTGCTGAAGGTCCCAGACCTGAATGTAGTACTCCAGATGGGTCCTTATGAGAGCATAGTAGAGGGGGATATTCTTCTCCCTTTCCCTCCTGGCCACTCCTTATCTGATGCAGCCCTGAATACCTTTGGCCTTCCAGGCTGCAAGTGCTGTCTCATGTCAAATTTTTATTCATCCCCACATCCTTCTCTGCAGGACTGCTCTCAAAGAGCTCTTCTCCCAGTCTGTACACACATCTGGGATTGCCCTGACCCAAGTACAACATTTTGCACTTTGCCTTGTTGAATCTCATTAGGTTCATGTGAGCCCACTTTTCATGTTTCTCTAGGTCCTTTTGGATGGCATCCCTTCCTTCTACTGTATCAAAAGCACTGCTCTACTTGGTGTCATCAGCAAACTTGCTGAGGGTGCACTCAGTCCCACTGTCTAGGTCATTGATAAAGACAATGAAGACCATTGTTTGCAAGATGGACTCCTGCAGACACCACTTGTGACCAGCCTCTAGCTAGACATAGAGCCATTGATCACGATCCTCTGATTGCAATGATCCAACTGATTCCTTATCCAGTGAATAATCTACCCTTCAGATCCATATCTCTCCAATTTAAAGTTAAGAATGTTTCATGGGATGATATCAAAGGTCTTGCAGAAGTCTACGTAGATTACATCTACATAGATTACATCTACGTAGATTACTTCATTTGTCTACTGTTGTTGTCACTCCATCATAGAAGGTCACCAGATTGATCAGGCATGATCTACCTTTGGTGAAGACATGTTGACTGTCTTGAATTACCTCCTTGTCATGCATATGCCTTAATATAGCTTCCAGAATGATCTGTTCCATGATCTTCCCAGGCACAGACATGAGGCTCTCCAGTCTGTAGATTCCCAGATGTTGCTTACTACCTTTCTTAAAAATTGGGGGAATATACAGGATGATAAGTTTTAAGCCTATCGAACTGGGACCCAGCAGCAGTCATTTTACATTTTTAAGACCTACCTCTAAGAATCCACTCAGAAATTTGCAGCACATCTTTTGTTTAGTGTTACCATGTTAGACTCTTTCAAGCATCAACATCACCAACTTTAAAGCTGCAACTGAAGAGCTGCCCTACTGCCATTATTTCCGTAGCAATACTAATTATTTTCAGATACTCAGAGGAAAAGGGGTAAAAAGAATAGATGCTTATTAAAAAACAAGCTACTTTTGAATGAAAAATGTAACTAATCACTTGCCTATGGTAATGAATATCCAATCAGGTACATTCATCACTTTCTACTTCACTGCATTGCCCTTTAAACTGAAACGTAATACTGTTCTTTAGAGATTCAAAGAGCAGATTTTAATTAGCAGTTTAGCATAAACTATGTACTTGTTATGACTAAACGCAGAATATTCCTGAATATTCTGCTTCAAACACACCTGCAACATAATTCCATCAACGGCAGGGAACTCAGTATACACTGGGGATGAATTTGGTCCTAGGAGTTTAAAGTTCGAAGAAAAAATGAAGGAATCCAAGGGAAATAAAAAATATTCAATGAATTCGTGATGCATATATATCCTTTTGTTGAATTGTTTCCAATGGCTTTTCTTTTTTTTCTTTTTTTTTTTGGCATAATTTTTTTGTTGGAAAAAGGTGTTAAAGATTTATTTATTTATTTATTTATTTATTTGTAAAAAAAAATAAAGAAGGAGCCATACCACAAAGGATTATAAAATTATCATATATATTAATCTGATGTCGAGAAAGAAATTTCTGCCAAGATTATAAGATGGTTAAGTAGTAGCTCCCTCTACTCACAGGGAATTTGGAATAATTTAGGCTTCTGTGATCATGAGTGTCCCACCTTTAATATGTTCTGCGGCATTCATATGCCTCTCACATCTCTCCACTCAAGGCTATATTCTTGAGGGTTGTTATGAAATAACATGGCTGATATTTGAACTGATGGCAACCAAAAATCTGCTCCTGATAGTTGCCATGACCAACTAATGAATCTCAAATTTAGGTTAGCCAATTTCATATCAGCTACATCAGATACAGTGGTGTTGCACACAAGATGATTTCAAAAGAAGTTTTCATAAGGGTCCACTACAACAAACTGCTTTAAACAGAGATTTTTTTTTCCAGGTACACATTCAATCCTCCTTGTACAAACACTTCAGTACACTGGTAAGGAAAGCAAACACGAAAGAACACAAATTTCTGATTAAAAGATGACAACCATTAAATATGCTTCCTTAACACAGAGCATCAACAGTAGCTAATACTTTGCTAAGAATGTTGGGAATACCAGATGTTATTCTTTATAATATTTTTCATCATAACTTAGGTTTTCCCGCTTAGCTTACGGTGAGCAAGCCTGTGTAATTAATCTCACTGACAACAGGCTGAGCTTTCAGTTAAGGGCAAAACAACACGTGCAAGGCATTGATCCAACAATGCATCCAATCAAACACACTTTACTATTTTGGTGTCTTTTGTGAAGCATTTTTTATTTGTTGAAATTACTTACGAGAAAGCAGCTGAATTTCGTCTCTGACTAATAGGCGCTGTCGTACTAAAAATAAAATAATTGCCATCTATTTTAAAGTAAATTCACCAATAAAAATACAAATAACTTGTTGATTTTATTGTTATCACAGTACAATATTCAGTACAAGAGTGCAGTAGTTTTTATTTATTTATTTATTTTGATTACTGCTGTAGTATGTTGAATATATCCTTATTTGTGTCTGGAGTAGATCTCTTTACCCTGGCATCTTACTGAGGTGTAGTACTCCCTCCAACTCTGGTTTCACATCACTAGCACTACCTGGCTCACATCAGTATTCTCATGGTAGTTTATTCCCAGCTAAATACTCCCTTGCCTCTTCATTGCAGGTAACTAATCTCTAACTTCAGTGATTTTTCTAGTGCTTCCAGTTCTTTGCTCTGTCTATCCCACAGTGTTAGAAAAAGAGGGAAAAGTTACCTTCCTTTCCCTCTTTTCTACATAAGCACATAAAAAGGGTGATTATCAACATATGTGTTTGCTCTACATTCAAGTGTTTTGAGCAGTATATATATAGCAAAGCACTGACTAGCCCAGCTCAGATTTTGAGGACTATCTTGATTGTTGATCAGAAGGCATCTTATTTGAGTCTAGAAAGTTATGGTGACTGTTTTAAAGCATAAATGGTTTGATTAATTGTGATTAGTTTTAAAGACATAAGGTCACATTTCTGAATTCAGTGCTTACCTGCTTGCAATTTATCAAATTCCCTTTGCTTGCAGTCTCCAGAATTTTTAAAAGAATACATTTTCTACCAAGACACATTTGCTTTGCCTTTTCTGAGAAAGAGCTTAACTGTTCTGAGTTTCTATAAATAAATGGACTTAAAAACAAAACTGAGGCAGTGATCCAAACTGACAATTTTCAGTCCATAATTAGACTCTGAAACAACCAAAAGAGGGTTATTTTAGTGTCAGAAAAGCTTAGCTACCTACCCACCAAGTGATATTATTAATAATTCCTATTTTTCCATTAAATTCAATGAAATTTTTATTTTGCATAAGAATTACATGAATAAAATCTCATATATGCTAAAAGGAGAATTAAAAAAACCTTAAATATATTATAGGATAGGTCTACTAGATCTCCAGTCTTTGATGATGCTTTTCATATTTCTATGGAAACAGGATATAGAAATATGCTTGTCCATACAGAGAGAGCAGGATTATGACATAGAGCTGTTACGCTCTATGCAGCACTACATTGCTTAGATATTTTAAGATGTATAAAAAGAAGATAACATTTTCAAAGCCATCTAAGAAATTTGGATATACTAGGTATTGTTTTTTTTTTTTATTTTATTTTCTGCAGTTGTATGCTTTCAGTGGTAGGCAGCAATAAAAGAAAATCTCATAATATTATTAGAGACACATAATCCCTTTTCATCTTTCTATATATTAATATAAGAGAAATCTGGGGTGAAGACTATGCTGAAGACACTGAATCAGTCTTTGAAAACACCTACTTTTTCACTGACCACAGAAGGAACAAAGGTTTACATGAGATGACGTTTCACAAGAGCTCATCCTAGTGTTAGATGACGGAACTCCAACCTTGACAGTGAATCCCTACTCAATACTACAATAATCCACAGGTATGTATTATTTGACTGAAGCTAGAATACTAGCACCACTAAATGAGACATATTTAAAAGGCAGAGGTCTTGGTAAGTCTACAAATGGAAAAACTCAGGAAAGGTTTTACAATCCTAAAAATTACAGTGAATAAAATTATTCTGATTAATCATCTATTTTACAGTTGCATATGCAAAAGTCCCAGGAGTATTTCTTATTAGTTAAATGGAATTTCAACACATTTGCAGCTTTTAAACTGGAGATTGCAGAATTTCTGTGTTGTTTTTTTTTTTTTTTTTTAGCTGATCATTAGGTCTATAAGATTTTTTACAGAAGTGATATGAAAATGGAGGCATTAAAACCTGGTATCCATAGTCAGGAGAGAATCACAATATCCAAAGATATCTCAATATCACAGTATCTCAGCAAATCTACTTTAGAAACATTATCAAGATAACAAATAAATCATATTATCCAAGAACATTACCCACAGATAGAATTAGGCAAAGAAAGGATTGGGTTATAAAATTATAATTTAATTTGCTCCTTTGGCAGAAAAGTTCGTTCCTGAGCTGGAGCTCAGCCTGCATCACAGAAGTCAACAAAATAAATGTAATTATATTCAAAACCAATAGGAAATGTAACTGATGCTATATTGTATTTGTTATTGAACATCTTTAAATGGAGGTTCTCCATCAATGATTTCATTTCACAGCCTTCAAAGGCTGAAACATTTGTAAGATACTTTATTTTTTCCACATTGATATTCCAATTAACAGTATCTGTTTGATTAACTAAGATGAGATTGAGTACAGTTAAAATTGAGATTGGCAGCAGATTGCACACGTTATTGGCTGATTACTCAAAAAATGTAGCAGTGAAAGCAGTTACTTCATGTGACCATTTTATTAGTTATCATTGATAAATAGATGCTACAAATCCTATACAAACTTCTAGGACTGCCATAACGATTAACTCATCTCATGTCTTTTACAAAGAGTATATGCAGATTCCTGCATCCGCAAGTAAAGTGTACACACTGGCCAAGGAACTCTGCTAAAAATAAGAGATAAAATAAGTAGGTATTAGTCCTTTATTGCATATTGATTTGTATGTTTTACTGAAATGCACAGCTAATGATGATATGCTTTTACTGACATAATGAAAATACACACCAATTTCTCTGTAGATATGCAACTGGCATTTATTATAAAATAAAGGCATAGCAGGAAAATCACTGTAAATGACTGTAAAAAATGTATCACTGTAAATGACTAAGGTTAAGTTGTGACAATACGGTATTCCTTCTGTGTCCTAATAAATATTTAGAAAGCACCCTGTGCAACTTGAGTAAAAGCTTAAAATAAAGGATTTGTGTCTGATCCAACAGTCTAAGATCCCAGAGGGAAAAACAGACTGAAAACAATTGAAAATTAAAAATGAATGATATGCTTCATGTTTTTATAGGAATTTTTATATCAATTAAGTAGTTCATTTCTGCTAGTTTCAGTTTACAACTTTTTTTTTTTTTTTCCGTTTAATCCAGTAGTTGCATATTGCCTCAGGGATTATGCGCTCAAATATTAGTATAAGAATTTTAAACTGTTCACAACCCTAATTAAGCCTAATATTATTTTAAGGGATGTTACCATGCTAAACTTGATGGAGCTGGTTAACATCATTGAATTAAATGGAATTTCTTACTCCACAGAAGTTTTATTGAGTTTATGTGTCATGGATGTACTCATAACTAACAAGAGGGCAGAAAGATGCCAGACAGAGATGATGCAGTCTGTATGAGAGACAGATTTTGATGTCCATCCATACTGGAGAATCAATATACATACCACTTTGCTGACAAACATGTTTCCATTAGGTACAAAAAATAAAAGGAATAGAAAGGGTCCTCAGTTATATACTGAAAAATGTAGTGCAATAATTGCTAAGCCATTATACCATGAATCTGTGCATTTCTCGATTAGATCAGTTTCTGAAACAAAGATTTACCATCTTTGCCTACTCTAATAAATTTTATTCTTCTCGAGGGGGAATATGAATTCTAATGAAACACTTAGAAAAAACAATGAATAAACCATTGAGTTAATCCCCCTTGATAATGCATGTACCAAAAAACCTAATTCTTAATTTCCATTCACACACACAAAAAAAGAATTTTTCATTAAAATTAAAATAGCAGATGTGAGGTGTTTTTATTAAAATTGATGGCAAGTAATAAGTTTTTAAAAGCTTTTAATATTATATATGCTATCTAAGATATGAGTAAAATATTCTCATTGGACTGAACTGTGATCCTTAATAGTGACTGTTAGTGACTAAAGTTTTATTTTCTCCATTATATTAAAAAGTGAGAAAGAAAATAAAGGCACTAACACAACACCTCAAGCCTCATTATATGTTCTTTGTTCAAGAGACTTACTGAATGTCATCGAAAGTTATCCAGCAGCAAGTACAAAAGCAGAAAGGGAAAAATCTTAACTTTCAAAATATTCAAAGGATGCAATTGAATAAACTGTTCATTTAACATTTTTTTTATTGGTGTTTATGTTCATTTTATTTCATTCATTTATTATATTTCATTATGTTCATTTTCTCTCATAAGAAACACTGCTATATTGTTCTCAGTGTGTTTCTATATAAATAAATTCTCATGACACCCACAAAATTATGTTGTCGGCTCCACAGCTTCTTTAAGAAAAATAATGAAATAATAAAATGTGTTTTTCAATATTAGAGTACAAATGAGATCTGTGATGCAATATCCCACAGAAAATATGAAAGCTCAGTTATCTGAAGCTTCAAAATGCAGTGCAAGGCATTCAAACTGAAGGTTTGGAAAGAATTTTCTTTCCTTAGCTTTCTTTTACTAGAAATAATTAATAGAAACCCTTGGTATCACGCCAGATTTCCTAAATGTCCATGTAGTGTCACACATGTAAATATGACCAAATGTTGCAATTATTTGAATCCAAATGTCACAATCGAATGAAACAAGTCAGAGGGATCAAAGCATTTTCAAGATGCTAACAGCATCCTTGAGACAGGATACTGGTCTTGATGTATCTGTTACCTGACAGAATATGCTAATTCTTATGTTCTTATAGTCTTGTAACAGTGCTTTGCTTCTTGGCCATCAAATTTTAAAGTGCAAAAGCAAAGGGAAGCTAACAGAAGCACAGCTTAAAATGGGAGACAAGAAAAATGTAGAAAGCATATGCCCTAGGCAACTGCAAGGGCTGTGGCAGCAATAAATGTGTGATGTCTCTGTAACAACCATGAACCGATGCTCAGGAGTCTTCCTAGATCCAGAAAATAGTTCTGTCCTTTGGGGCACCCACCTGAAAAAGTGATGAGGGAGAGACATAAAATATAATCCTCCTTCTTTAAGTGATAGACTTTCCATTGAGATGAGTCTGAACATGATAAGATTCATAGTGCTTGGATTCCAAATGTAACAGTTCTTTTCTGCGTCTTCTCTTTTTTACATACCCAAATGGACATAGATATATACAAATACCTCCTTTCCCCTTTGTGTCTGCTGCATTTAATGTTACACTCAAATCTTGTGTATGATGATACTTCTGGGCATGATGCTACTTGGGAAGTGATATTTCTGAACATATTATTAAATATCTTGAAGCAGTATTTTAGAAAACAGAAGGTAAAATCTAAATTTAAAGAAATGTACTTAGTTTAACAAACTTCCCAAAATAATTTGTTTTGAATTTGCAAAAAAAAAGAGAGAAATAAAAGAGGATTATAAGAACATAAATGAGGAAAGAAAGCATACAGAAAAATATTAACTGAAAATCTAAGTAAAATACTAACTGAAAATAATTAGTCCACAAAAAACAGTTTTATCAACATTATATTAGAATCTGAAAGTCTCATGTGAATTTCGTCACATTTGGATACAGCTCGTACATATATATGCAAAATTAAAGACTAATGCCACGGAACATTTGGGGTTAAAATAAAAAGGTTTCAAATGTTTAAACATCCCTGAAAACCTCTCCTGACCCTATGTTTTTATCATACTTATGTTTTACCAAAATATTCAGTATTTAATTTCAACATTCATCTCAAAGTTAAGCAAAACAACTTTGCCCTCTTCGAACTTTTTAACTGCCAGCATATTGCCTGTTCTAGATGTGACCTCCTAAGCAGAAAGCTCTAGCTGTATTTAAGCAGAACAGCATTACTTTGAACACTGTTACAACTTAAGCATATGGAGTAGCAGACCTCTACTTTCTATCTAAAGATATGGCAGATAGAGTAGAAAACAAAATATGCAAATAGTGTTTTTACAAAACAAGGTGGAATGTAAACATCTTAATTCCACTTCATTCTTATGCTGAGTTTGATATTCCAGGATTATATGATCAAGGTAACAGAGTTGGCTAGTGTCAGTTTTTAAGAACTCCAAATTCCTTACTTCCACTTCATCATCTCTCAATTGAAATACATTTTATTTTCTTTAGAAAAGTAATCACATTAGAGGCGATCAGATTTTCCAGAGGCAGGAGTTTCTGTTGCTTCAGCAAGATGCTCCATACTTCACACTTTGATGAGCAGATCAGCACACCGAAACATAGATTGAACATATAATACATGCCAGCTCATTCTTTCTTGCTCAGATAATAAATTACCCCTTTTTTAAACGAGGGCTTTGTGGAATGAAATATAAAATATATAAAGAGATGTATTTAGAATCCCATGTGTATGACAAATTGAATACTTCTAGCTTTATTCCATAACGGTCATAAAAAATACTTTCAAGAACCTGTAGATGCATAAATTATTCCCTTAAGCCTACTCAGATCTGGTGTATGATGAATGTAGGAGGTTGAGTGAGAGTAGCTTATATGCCAAGGAGTAGGAAAAAAGAGAAGAATGACAAAGAGCAAATTTAATAATAGGAAAGAGGGGGTTAGTTGATTTACACATTATTATAGTTTCTCTCCTTTAAGTATGTATAGTGGCCCCTTTTTACCTCCTTGCATCTTAGACAAGCAGACATTATTGGAACTGAAGGAGCCTGCTGGTTATATTTTATTTTGATTTTTTTCATCTTTTCCAATGAACTTATATTTTTAAACGACACTTGTAGAGTAAAACCAAAGCAGTTTACTGATCACAGTATTTTTAAGCTACTTTTTTCACCTTGATTTCACAACAAGATAAATTAAAGAATGGTAGTATAAGACATCAATACCAGGGTTACCTTTGCTGCCTACATAATGCAGACCTAGTCCTGTATTCATCTAGGTACCTTAAATTCACAAGGCACAATAAAATATTTATATGTTTTTTTAAAATAAATTTTCATATTCACTGAATATTTGTATTTGCATGATTCCAATCAGACTGATACATAGGCTGCTCCAAATAAAATGCCTCCTGTTTTATTATGTTGGCCCACATGTCAGCAGTGAATGTTAATGATATAGCAGTAGAGATTGAACCTTCCCACAATATTCCGTTATATTTTGTCATCTTGTGATTGGTGGCAGCAGAAGGGCAGTCTGACAGAATGACATCTGACATGGAAGTGTGTATGAAGCAAGGTACTGAACTCCTCCATGTGGAAAAAATTGCACCCAATGACATTTATTGATGTTTTCTGAACATTTATAAAAACCAAACAGTGAATAATAATACAGTGAGGCGGTGCAGATTTTTACGAGTGTGGCATGCAGGCTCTTGTTCATCACTGGAGAAAATGCATAAGCTAATGGTGATGACTATGCTGAAAAACAGTGTTTTATAGCTGAGAATTTGCTCTATCAAATAGTGTTATTTTGCTCTTCGTATCTGTTGCAGTTTCCACTGACATAAATAGGAGGCATTAGTTCTGGAGTGACCTACATATGCTGATTTTCACAACAGTGCTTGAGAAAGGACAACCATAAGTCCTTAAAAGAAGTAACTAACCACTGACTGAGCAAATCTTTGCAGAAGTTTCTATTAGCATGGCTTGACTAGTTGTAGCACATCTGTTCAAAAGCACTGTTATGGCTGAGCAGCACAGCTACCATTCAGAAAAAGTTCAGATGCTCCAAAAACAAATTCATCAGGTGTATGTAATGCACGCAGGTAGTAAACAATGTGACATATGAGGGATGTTATATTTATTCAGTTTTGCATCCAACGCTTTTGACTGCAGTCTAGTGAAGACAACAGACATTTTCATAGCACAGAGCACTAATTATCTGCCATTGGTCCTCTTTGTGCTATTAGTTATAAATATGAATATCAATGCGCATTTTATTTATTTTTCTAACTGACAACTTTAGTATTCTTCAAATTTTGTATGGAGAACATGTGAGTGTGCTAAATGAAGTCCAAAAGTCAAAGTAAAATGATTTCTATATTTACTGTGAAGGTAAAAGGGAGTCACATTTTACTGTAATGGAACTGGTAAGTACACTTCATCTTCTGAGAAATAACATTCCTGTTATTTAACTGGTACACTGTCTTTACACCTTTTTTTTTTTTTTTTTTTTAATCACATAAAAGTTAGGTTACCTTTTGTATCATCTCTTAATGCAATTTTCCACCTGCCCTGTTTTTTGGGTTTTTTTTTTCCTAATATCATCCCAGTTCTATGTAATTCTCTCTACTTCAGCAATAGAGATTGTATGTGCCTTTGTTTTCTTTGAGACAATCACACATAGTGACCTTTCAGTTTAAAATCAGGAACCAAGCATCTAATTATTCATTATTCATTGGTCCAGAGGAGGGCCACAAAGATGATCAAAGGGTTGGAGCACCTCCCCTAGGAAGACTGGCTGAGGGAGCTGGGCTTGTTCAGCCTGGAGAAAAGAAAGCTGCGAGGTGGCCTAATTGCAGCCTTTCAGTACCTAAAGGAAGCCTATAAACAGGAGGGGAGTCAACTCTTTGAAAGGGTAGATGACAGCAGGACAAGGGGAAATGGTTTTAAGTTGAAGGAGGGAAGATTTAGGTTGGATGCCAGGGGGAAGTTCTTTACTATGAGAGTGGTAAAATGCTGGAACAGGCTGCCCAGAGAGGTTGTGGATGCCCTGTCCCTGGAGGTGTTCAAAGCCAGGTTGGATGGGGGCCCTGGGCAGCCTGGCCTAGTATTAAATGTGCCTGTGGCGGGGGGTTGGAGCTTGATGATCCTTGAGGTCCCTTCCAACCCGGCCATTCTGTGATTCTGTGATTCTGCGATTACTTTTCTACTATACAATTTTTCCTATCCACAAAAATAATGTTTGTTTGACATCTGCTTTTCAGTTATAGAGTAGAAGTATTGTTACCAATGGTTTCCTACAAAGAAAATGTGTGCCTTGTCAATGTCAAGTCATTAACCTGCTCTGAAAAGCATGCTTTGAGTGAGAAAAATAATCCAGTGCAAAACATCTTAAGTGACTGTTAAACAAGTTTCAGGTAACAAACTGAGCTATAAACATATAACTTTTGGTTGCCTATGATGGAAGTAATGGATTCCATACAAGCTGTCTGAATGTATATTTCTGTGAAAGATGGCACTAGAAAAATGAGATTTTAGTTTTTATTTCATTTGGGATTGTGAGTCAGAAAAGCCCTTGAAGAAATCAGTCATTTTATTCCATATATTCTGTTGAAGGTAAATCTAAAGGTCTAGTCTTAACATGCCATGACAACCTGCAGCTTCCTCTATAGGAAAGTGTAACTACTGAAGAACAAATAACAAGAACAAAAATGAGGGACACATCTCCATAACTAGGAAGAAGAGCAGCCATGGGTAGGAAAAGATTGTATTTTCTCGTAGAACAGGCATGTAGTTGTCAGAATAGGCTGCTCCCTCTTCTAGTACGAAAACATTAGGTGTTAGACAGGTAGTTATGCCCAGTGATTCAATGCTAAGTCAAATGCAGAACTCAGAAGAGGTAAAACTAGGTGAAAAGTGAGAGAATTTTGATGCTATAATGCACTAAGTGTCAGAGAAAAATCCAGACACTAAAATAAGTAATGAAAGCTGATGAGTTTTTCGTAAAATTTATTCTCAAACCAATCGTATCAAGCAAATCTAGGAAAGAGCTCAGTTAAGCATACAGAAACGAAACACAGAGGAACATCAACTATGAAACAAGCAACTATGTTCAATCTAAGATGTTTTGCTTGGGAAAGAATCTCTCACTGGGCAATCAGTTCTTTTAATCTGTCTTTAGCTTGCATAGATAGTTCAAAAGGAAACTGTTTACAACCAAGATATCAGATAGATATAGCTTACTTGCTCAATTGGAACGACCAACAAGCCAATGATCCTTCTACAGTAAATTCTCCTGAGCTACTTAGTAGGATTTTCTGTACTGGGAAGCCAAAAACATCATCTGTCATTACAAGATGAACTACACTCCTAATGGGAGAGGTATTATATGCAATTTCTTCCTTTTTTTTCATATTCTTAAAAAAAGACAATGAAACAAGCTATTGCAGAAAGGTAAGAATCACATTTCTTGAAGATTCTCCAAGTTAGATAATTTGTTATTCTGTGATGATAGCATAATACATGATAACTTGTGAATACTGAATAATTCACATGAGTAATACTTCTGGAAAAAATCATCAGACAATACTTCAGGTTAGCACAGAGGTTATTTAAAAACTTTTCGGTTCCCATGAAGGTATCAGCCAAAGAGTGGCCCAATTACATTGGTGTCAGGAGCTGAAATACATCTAGTTGTAAATGCTAAGGGGCAAAATATATCTCATTGCCTTGTACTTCATTTGAATTTCTAACGGAAAATGTAGACTCAGCTTTAAAATTTCATAAACGGTAAATAAGACAAAGAGCAATGACTCCAGGAAACCAGTTTTTAAAATTCTGTGTAATGAAATAGAGAATGAAAGTTAGGGATAACTGAACAGCTGTTCATAACATCACATTCAGACTACAGCGTAATTGTCCTGCTCACACTCTGACTGAAGTTGCAGAAATCAACATTACTCATAACTATTCACCTCTGTGTGACTAGGACTATGTTAATTCTAGACAATGAGGAGCAATGGCATAACTCTATTTTTATTTCATTCATTTTTTGTTGAAAATATATCCCTTTATCCTGTGGAAATTTGCCCCTACTCCTACAACTCTCCCCTCTTAAAAAAGAGTAGGCTGGTGCCCATAGACAGTTAAAGGAACTAGAAAGCAGAATTAACTCTGGCACATTTCTCATGCCATGTCACTTCTCTCTCCCCGGTACTCCTCCCAGCCTTCCTGAGCTCTTTATTGCTACGGAGGGTCATTCTTCTGTTTACAGTGCCTGTACTTAACTGCCAACACTCATCTCCCTGCTAGGGGGTTCTGATAATGCCAAGGATCAAGGGACTGCTGAGATGAAGTCAAGTAGAAGACAGAAATATAAAGAAATATCAGTTTGTTGTAGACACAGAATAGCCCGCAAATCCATTTTCCAATGAAGAAGAAGAAGAAAAAGAAAAAGAAAAAAAAAAACAAGGAAAAAAAAAGCTTCCCCTGTCTGATACTGACAAATTTTGCACTATTTACACTCCTGAAATCTGTAGCATTAAAAATTGAAGCAAAGTGCTCAGGGCCATGTTCAGAGTTTATAGAGGGCTGTATTTCTAGTTGTCTCTGTTTAGATAATATTTGATAGAATCAACTGAAAACATGGCAGAATTATTGCATTGAGATGGATGTACTTTTGAGATACATAGTTAATCTCGAAGGGGAGGAAATCGTTATTGCTATCTTTGTATACTAGATTCCCTGAGAAGCAAAAAATGGCATAAGAATGACATATTGCTCTGATCATTTTAATTAAAGCTTGTAATGCATCAGTAAATACCTAAAAACAAATATCACTCTCATCAGCTGTTCTCTCACTCCTTCACTCCTCTTTCCTCCCCAAACATACACAGCATATGGAATGAAGAGAAATGGAGACCTAACCATAAGCCTCCATCAGCAATAGATGTCCCTTCAGTATTTCAAACGTGTCAAAGCATAACCAGGAACCCTCTGCCAGGTATTCTTTGCAACAGAGAAGATTAGGTTCAATCTTCCTGGGGGGTCCTTCAAAACTCAAGAGGATAGCAAGGATCTTTCCCAGAGCCAATCTCTGTCTCCATCTCCTGATGATTGAAATAAAATTTCCTTGAATAAATGCCTAATCATATTTGAAGAAAGAAAATACTGCTTAGAAAAGCACTTGATAAAGACCAGACATATCCAGATGTAATAAAAAATGTTGCCATAATCACAGGAAACTTCAGAAACTGCCATTATCAATGGCAGAACCACAAGCTTTATACTGTATGACATGTTCTCAAGAGTATTTCTTTCTCATTTCCTGTGTTTCTTCTCAACTCCAGTACTTCCTTAGGCCCCTTACACTCTGACGTACACTCTCCTTTCCTTGATGCCAGTCCTTCTGATTGCCAAACAAAAAAATGCACATTTCATCCATTATCTGTGCATTGCAGACACTATTATACTGTGGGCTACCCCAAGCTTCTGTTTGTGAGCATACAGATCAGCTCCTGAAAGTTTCATTAGTACTGCCTATATAATATTCACACACATGTGCACTGGCCTATCTTTCACAGCAGGATTTATTCAGTAGATGGTCTAGCTGGTTTGCTCCAAGCTAGGAAATAGTAACAAACCAGCTGGAAACTTATTTACAGGAACAGTCTTGTTAGTATGAAAGAAAACAAGAACAACAGCAAAAAAAGATTCCAGAACTGCTAACACAGGAGGTGAAACTGTGAATGTAAATCTTTTCTTAGTCACTAGCTAATATTAGGAAAATTTAACTGACTTGACTGAGTAAGACACGTTTGTTCAACAGTGAAGCAAACAAACAGGGAAGATGAAAGAAAACATTTTTCTCACAGTCAAAACATACGTGTTTAAGGAATTAGAAATTGTATTTGCATATAAACATTGCAACGAAACTTCAGTAAATATTGTGTAGCTAACAGTTTTGGAACACTGAAGTGAAAAGCTCTGCTGGACTATGGCCCCCAGTTATCCATGTAGCTGAAGTGCAAATATCCAAAGAAGATTGGATCTAACCTTTTTCTTGCTGTCTTGATTACTGTACCTGGATAACACCCTCCCTCATATTATAAATTATTGGTGAGCATCACAACACTTATATGAAATGTAAAGTACAGATAGAGCATACAAATGAAAGTGCAAGCAGTGCATGTGAATTTAATTATATAAGCTAGAAAGCTAAAAAAGTAAGGACCCCCTCATATTTGTCAAGACTCCCAGCATTCATGGGATTATTTCATATCCAATTTATTGTACCAGTATGAGCTGCAGACCTGAAGTAAAATCAAATGATATCAATAGAAGCTGTTCAGGACTTGTAGCTATACCTGGAATGCTAATGGAATCTGAATCATATCAGATGCTTTTTCTTCATTTCTTTTCTGAGACAAAGATAAGCATCTATCATGTTGTCTTCTTGACGTTGCCTTGAAACTGATATAGGATAAAGTGAGCTCCTCAGACTTCGTCCTTTGTCTGTGATCCTGCCAGAAGTCAAGAGGAGAATGATTTCAGTGTAAACTTTTTGATATCCTGAGATTTCCTGGTATGATGTCTATGACTGTTTCTCTGTAAGCAGCATTTAACAATAATGTGAGAAATGTGGAGAAATAGAAAAGTGGTTGTTAGATAAGTATAGGTTTTAGTTGTTTATGACTTTGTTAACCATTATGTATTCATTCTAATATTTTTTTCATTATTTGAGTCTATGTGGAGCAAATATTTCGGCAAAAACAGCCCAGCTTTTCTGCAGATGGGAAAAGATGCTTTGTCCAAACAACAAAAAAAAAAGTATAAATTTTTGATATTTCAAGAGTCTCCAGTGCCTGGGTAAAAAAGCAAACAAACAAACAAACAAGAGAAAACCAACCCACTTGGCAGAGAATTTATCCTTGCCTCAGAGATGTTTTAGGATCCCATGAGATGATCTGCAAATGTGAGTTTATGAAAATCTTTCATACCAGGCCAGACAGGAATTCTTTCCCAGAGAGTAAGGAATTCCTACTCATTCATTTTCTGTCTTACTTTTCCTTTTTTCCTTTTTTTTTTTTTTTTTTTTTTTTTAAACATATTTTTCCTAAGTAATAAAGTGAAATGAGCAAATGAGAGAAAGGAGATTTGGGGAACTACAACATTCCTGTATCATAGCTCATATGCAAAGGGGTGTAGAAAAGGTTGCATAGCATGCTGTTAATTACTGTAAATCAGAAACACAAAGAACCTTTACTTAACTTCCCTCTTTTTTCAACTTAGGCTGTTCCTATTGTATATTTGTCTTTGCTTCAGTCTTATTTTAGAGGAATGAATATTCAGCAACTTCTCCTAGGAAACATTGTCGTATTCTGAAAAGCCTTTAGGGTGTTTTTTCCTCCCTTATTGTGTATATTCAACATTTATTTTTTCCTTTTTATATTCGTAT
Organism: Pavo muticus; assembly: GCA_016647715.1. Classification (NCBI taxonomy): domain Eukaryota; kingdom Metazoa; phylum Chordata; class Aves; order Galliformes; family Phasianidae; genus Pavo; species Pavo muticus. The sequence goes on along the minus strand of JACDJE010000280.1, from coordinate 744,619 downwards.
GAGATTAGATCTAGTTCTCTGTTCCTTCCCTCATGCAACCAGAATGTCCAGAGATCTGTTAGGGTAGCCACAATATAAAATCATAAGTGATGACCTCCATGCAAGGAGCAGGAAGGAGTAAAGATCCAAGGCAGTTCTGTTGGTGGAAACAAAGCTGGAGAGGACTGCAGAACTGATCATTGTATAAACTCGTTCAGGCAGTCTTCCTCAGTGGCCCATTAGCTGCTAGATTTAGTGCAGATTAGTTTGATACCACCAAGAACAACAGCTGTCAGCTCCAATGCAGCCAGCAAACTATGCTGGAAAGCAGGCACGCTGCACTGCAGTTTCCCCAGCTCCCAACTCAATTCCTTTTGATATATGTGCATCAAATAATGCCTTGGATTCTTTCATGCGTAATCATTTTATTAAATTCCAAATTTCAAGTTTGACCAGACCTTCCTGCATTTCACTCTCTCTTATTTTTGCTTTCTTCTAAAACAAAAATGTATTGGAAGGCTGGGTTATTTGCAAGGCGATGTTTAACAAAACAGTGTGAGATGTATCTGATTAAAAACCCAGCCAACAATAAAGTGATTATCTCTCAGCACAGTGTGTGGTGCCATATGGTGACTGAGCAAGTGGGAAGAACTGATGCTTAATATGCAGCTCCAGTGATTTACGGTTACTGACTTCCTGTAGAAAATAACTGTTTCTTTCATAAAAAACTAATTAGTTTTAAAAGTACATGGTTGCAGAAAAAAATTATAATGATAAATTTGATAGTGCAATTTCCAAGTATATTAATGATCTATAAAAAGATCAAGTGAAAGCTGAATTTTGAGCTACCTGTCTCAATCTGCCCTGCTGACCTCGATCAGAGAGCTGCTTGAAATAACAGCTGATTTTACTGCTTTGTTGTTTGGTGTTTGTTTTTTTAATCATTTATTATATTTACAAACTGTATACAATAGCAGCAAATTAGGTATTAAAAAATATATAAGCAAACTAAGCAATAATTGTACTTTGGGCTTTTATTTTCTCTGCTGACAAAGCTGAAGAATTTGTAAAAAATCCTGTTCCAGTCTAAATTCAAGAGGTTCTCTTTCCCTAGACCAGTATAAAAAGCAACCTGAAAAACACAGAAAGGACAAAGACAGCAATCACATCTTTATCAAAAAAGTTTCATACAAATATTTGGTGGAGTTTATAGAACAACAGCACATTTCCCTTTATCAAATCCGTGCAAAACACCTCCTCTCTTACTGTAGTGTAAATCCAAAATAACGTTTCTGATTCTGTGTTAATAAATATTCTGGAAAACAGATGCTATAACCTGTAAAAACCTTTAGGAGTCTTTTCACTTACTTGGGTCTTTAATTCCACAGATTAGAGATAAACACGTTTTGTGCATAAGATTTTAGATAATTTCTAATATCTATAAAATTCTATCCTGTGGGATATAGCAGCGGGATTTCCATTACTCTTGCATTTCCTATTTAATCTTTTCCTTTAATATGTATGTGTTTAATCCCTCCTCTTTACCTCTCGAATGCAATATTGTTTAAAAGAATTTTTTTCTGACATTTGGTCTCATGGTAAAAAAAAGAAAGGCAGAATCCCTCAGAGACCTGTGGTATCTCCAGACACGTTCTTCCCTTCACTCTGAAGCTGACAAGCACAACTGTCCTGTCTCTGTCCTCCTCATTAGTACAACCTCATTTCTGATCTTTCCTTTCTCATAGTTATTATTATTTGTTGATATATATATTTATGTAAATCAGAAACTTCAAATCTTTTCTAACTAATTTTAATTATTTCAGAGGCTCAGTACCTTGATAGAGTAAAATTATTTGTGCATTTTTCCCTTCTTTTTCTCCACCCTTCATTATCAGAAAAAAAACCTATCATTTTTCACAGGATTGCATACTCTAATTCTTTTCCATGTATTTTGCATATTTCAGTTTGGTGACACGTGGTGTCTGTTGTTTTTTGTATTTATTTGTGTTAGCATTAGTGTCGAGTAGTATTCAATACAAGTAGTTTTACTGAAAATTGCAGCTACATTAAAATTTTAATTGGAATTTAATTCAAAGTTAAACCCAGTAGAATGGTCAGTAATTTTGAATGTGGCCTTATCCCTAAAAAAAACAACATACAAGAAAAGGAATATCTGCTAACTCTACTTCATAGGTAGTATGGTAACACAAATTTTGTTGTGAAAGTTATGTTATCAAGTAGAAGTCCCTAAGAACTCTGCAAAATAAGGAGACAAAATAATATAAAATAGAAATTTTCAAAGGGTTTCTTTTTTTTGCAATTTTCTTAACGATTAAAAATTGAGAAAATCACAAAAGAGATAATAATCTCATATGGTGTGGGGGTCAACTGGAATATCTGACTACAAGACATTAATTCACTTTTATTAGAGATTAAGAAATAGAGAGGATATAGAACAGGGCATGGAGTGAACACTGGAAGAGACTGGTAAAGTGACAGATTAAGTCAGGAGAAGCATCTGAAGAGCATGTAGTCCAAGTGCTTGTCTAAAAAGCTTACCTCAAAGTTAGATGGGAATGCTCAGGGCCTTTTTACCATCAAGTTTTGAATAACTTCAAGAATGGAGATCTCATACTTTCCCGGGAAACTAGTTTTAACTTCTGTTCACTCTTATACATAATCTAAGTTTATGATAATGAAATTTGGAATATCTCTAGCAATTATTAATTTAAAATATGCTGAAGTAGAAGATTTTGTTGTTATTAATGATTTTTTAAAATACATAATTAACAAAACCCCTTGGATCAGTCAAACTGAAACAGAGCCTACAGCAGTATTAAGACAGGAAAGGTGATCTTCTTTTGTGACTTCCTGTGAATTTCAGACCTTTATCATGTGATCTAGAGAAACTGAATATGTTAGCTAGACAATACATAGACCTGCCCAAGGATTTTACCACAAGCTTATCTGCTCTGCATGAATACCTTCAGAAACTTGTAGAAAGAAAGGAAAAAAAAAGAGAATTTAGACAATTTAAACAAACATGCTTTAATTCAGAGTATAGACATTCTAAATTTCATTATATGGTTAATGTTGAGTAAATACTTAATTGCTTTGCTAAATTAACTGAGTTTTTTGAGATCGCGTCTACATCCACATTAGAACCAATACAAAGAACTTCACAATTTTCTTATGTGACATTTTTCTGTCTGAAGGTTTTTTAATTAATCTGAGCATAAAAATTTTAGTATCTGTTTGTTTCCAAGTTTAGGAAAAGGCATGTCATTCATGACACTAATTGTTTTCAACTACCTATACCATGTTTCAATGTTTATAGATCATAGGATATCAATATAAAAATTACCTGTATGTGTACACCTGCACATATAAAAAGTATAAAGGGCAACGTGAGTTTATATAGCAATAAAACTACCACACTTCATCTAAACCTTGAAATGTAACAACACAATTTAACAGAAAAAAATTCTAAGCAGTATGAAATAAGAAGTAACAATTTCTTTATTCAGCTCTATTTTATGTGATATTTTTGCTCAGATGTCTTTAAATTTCTTAAAACGAATCTTAATTAAGAGACTGATACTAGAACCTGAATTTTTCATGGTAAGATCTTTAATATTTATCTTTAATATTTAATTCTTTAATTTTACCTTTGATCTCATAGACCTTGTTATTAACAAAAGGAATGTTATTAACCAAAGGTTAGTTGTATTTGAGAAGACGTGACGTGATGTAGAGGTATGCAAATTATGGTAGGAATTTTGAAATAATTGTAACCTGTAGACTAGAAGAAATTCAGAAACTGTAATATAAAAATGGCACTTACCTGTCATCACAAAGATGAAAATGCAAAATAGACAATGTCATTTAAGCACTGTTCAATAATAAATCAACAGGCCAGACATGACTCAGAGTCTGTTCATAAATTAGTTCTTTGACATCGAACAAGGAATCACAAGGAAAGGGAAGGCAGGAAAGAAAAAAAGAAAGAAGAAAAACTGGACCTTTTTTGGCTTTCGGCTCTGTTACTCTTTGACAATTAAATGAAATATTAAATAGTGTAATTACTGGCAAAACAAGAGCGTTAAACAATCATGCGATAATGGATCATGTTATTGCATTCAATACTAGTTCAGGTACAAAATGAGGTAAGTTTATTGCTGGTTAAACTTCATTCTCTAAGACACAAAACTGAACCCAGAGATATGTTTCTCCCAAAAGACTTCTCTCTGCCAATTCTACTGAGAACAGAGATAGTTATTCTTTATTCCTACTGATGGCAATTACAGAAGGGGAAAAAAAATAAGCCAAGTTAATCCTAGCTAACATTAAAGTTTGCACCGACCAAAGTTACTTAACACAGAAATCTCACATTACATCTACAGTCAATGCACCCAGGTTTTTTTTTTTTTTTTTTTTTTTTTTTTTATTATTTACCACTGAGGAAACTGTTGTTTGATTTAGAGATTGTAATTAGGGTTTATATTACACACTACAAATCCAGACCTGTCATGTTGAAGTTAGAGTTGACTGATGCTGGCTGGAGATTGGCAGCATGCTCTCCTCTGCCTGCTTCAGTATCAGTGGGAAATAGATTTATAACAACTCTCTCCAAAATCCTCTGTCCCATTTTCAGCAGTGTAAGATGATGAAGGTAAGAATCAGCCCTCTTTCTTAAATGGAAAAATTGTTACTGAAGTTGAACTTATTCCTTTCACACTGAACAGTTATTTCAGAGTTTCCATGCAAAGATGACTCTAAATGCAGAAAACGAAAATAGCAAAAATTCTGTCCTCAGCAGTGCCATATATGAAGATCTATAATATTTATTTTTATGAATACACTAGAATTAGTGTCATTATAAAAGCCATACTATAACTTTAGGTATTGTGCTTAGATGTGAAATCATGCAGTCTAATTAAGCATTCAGAGGTGAGATGGCTCAGTTAGACTCTTAGAAGAATTTAACTGTTTTGCTGTAGAAAAAAAATCTCTTGAGATCTCTTCTAGGAATAAGGGCAAGGTCTAATCTCTTATACATCCAGAAGATTTCCTACGCAGAAATAAATTTAAACTGGTGAAACTAAAATAAAAATCTGTCTGTATCAACAGGGACAATGCTAGTCTGCAAACAAAATAAAGCAACAATTAATATTGTTATTTCTGTGACTGCTAATAGCATTCAGCTCTTGCTAGTCTGGCAGCAAGGCAGCACTTCCAGCTAGTACCAAAGCCTACCAAGCTGCATTGTATTTTACAGCACAGTGTGGGGCTGCATCAAAATTTAAATATCTATTTAAGTTAAAAAATCTTAAGAACTTTGAACATTTGCCATGTTGTACCAGAGAAAACTGTGAAGAGGGCTGAGCAAGTATGAGTTCCGGTACAATAAAATCCGAACTGATAATCAGTTTTTCAAATGTGTCAAGCTGAAGGAATGTTAGGAGGGTGTATGGGGTGGCATCAACACTGCTGCTAAGAAATAGACATGTCCTGACTTTATGTTCCCACCTTGTGATTAAAAACTGGTGACAACTGAAGTGTTAAAAATGTAATGAGAGAGAGAGATGAAACTGAAAACAAGATTTTTTAAGTGTAATAGGCTCAATTAAGGATTCAAAATTATGAGAGTGGCAATACAAATGAAATAATGTTTACTTTAGCAGTGATGATATTAATTGCTTTGTTAAGCATCTGAGCATGCCCAGGATAAGCTAACTTTTTTAAATGTAGATATAATTATAACCTCATTAAATTTTTATGCATCAGGAACTGTCATTTGTGAAGAGTTTCATTTAACATTGCATTTCTTAACCCAGCATGATCCAGGGGCCTGATCCAGTCAGCATGCTGAGTGTAGCCATGTTAGGGTTAGTGTCCAGCACTGATGGCCTGCCACACTGTGCTGGTATAATCTGATGGTAAATGGAGACAAATTTTAAAGCATCTGGATCAGGGAAAAATTGGGTTCTCACTCCCTCTTAGCACATAGAATCATCATAGAATCATAGAATGGCTTGGGTTGGAAGGGACCTTAAGGATCTTCACGTTCCAATCCCCTGCCACGGGCAAGGCCACCAACCTCCAGATCTGGTACTAGACCAAGCTGCCCAGGGCCCTGTCCATCCTGGTCTTGAACACCTCCATATGCTGAAAGACATTTTACTTTCTGCGTGGGCTCTAATAGGCATGACTTATTCCTGCCTATTCTTTTTGCAGGTCAACATATTTCTACGAGTCAGTGAAACTCTTTCTGTTATATTAATTCAGAGGTAATATATTTCAAAAACTTCTGCAGCTCTGCAACTTCCAGTATCCAAAATGTATGGGTAGAAGCAATGTTTTAGTTTTCTACAAGAGACTTAATGTCATTTGCCAGAAGGGTGAAGGTACATGCAGACATGAGCAGCTGAAATTGCCCTTAAAATGTGTGGATCCCAGCCCATAGATGCCAGCTATGATGTGTAGAGCAGGATCAGAGGACAAACTGTTACTCAGCCCCCCAGCTCTGTAAACAAGATCCAGAGCTACTCAAAATTTTCTATTTCTTGAAGGGATTATTAATCTCTTTTCTGCAGTACTAAACATATGTCTGTGCCTAATTCTCACTGAAATGAGAATCAAGGGTACAAGAAATATAGCAGGAGGAGCACTTCTGTCTAGGGATTACCATCTAACTGGAACTTGCATTAAAGGATAAGACCAAGTTGAAAAAGCCATGAAAGGCAGTTTCCAGCATGACCGTCTAGCTCCAATGGTCTTCTAAACTCACATTTCTACTATTTAGATAAAATTTTTCTGTTTTCAATTCTCCCATCACAGTCTGCTTTCTTCAGCTTCTCCTCCAGAATCCAGGCATCACCTGTTTTTCTTCAGTTGCTTTTCCACCACCTATCTATATTAATTGTTTTTCTCTATAATACAACTGTAACTTGCTATCAGTGAACAAGAACCAATCATCTAATCCAGAAGACAAACAGAAAAAAACAGGAAGATGCACTGAAATGACGTATTTTGGCAAGAGTGAGAGGAGAAAGACAAAAGTCAGAGTTTGCGGGGGGAATGAGTAATTGGCTGCATTTGGTAATTTGGTTGTATCCATTAGTCTCTGTGTGACAAATAGTGTTCTGGGTGGTTAGGATGATGAGTTGACAAGAAAAGCAGATGAATGAGCAGAAAGTACTATCACAGCTGAATAACTGAATACCTGAATAGGCCAAGAAACACTTAGCTTCTGTGTTTGCAGTTGTTCATCTGAACACTGAACTGCGTTTGTACAGTAGAACATTGTCGTGTCAGGACTGAGACTGCTGGTCAGTCTCTTGAGTTTGGTGCTAACACAACTGAAACATGTGAGTCCTCCTGTATGGATTAGTAAGGAGGCATGTGAGCATTGGGAAACTCAATACAAGTCTGGAAGCAGCTGCAATTAGCTGGAAATTGTTACAGGAATAGGTTCAGACAGCTACTGGGAACAGAGGAGCCTTAGATCAAAATTAAATGCTTTTTATCTTATGTCTGTGCTTTGCTCCTGTTGCAGAAGAATTTTCCCAGTCAGGATCAGAACATGCAAAATGGGATATTGCTTGTCAAGATAGAACAAAACTAAATACTATTTATGCATTTTTTATGTTGTAAAGAAGAAATGGAAGAAACCATTAGCTTAATTAATTATTAATGGTACCTTTTAGTATTAGTTTATGAATTACAATAAATAGAAAGCAATGCATTAGACCACTAGAAAATTGAAACTGCTTTTTTTTTTTTTTTGTGTAGTGTATTTACCTTAAGAATTCATGGTGCTGTTTTCTACATTAACATAATAGTTCCTAGCATCTTAATCTTCTGTTTTCCAAATGACATCTTTTAATCAAGGGGAGCTGATCCAATGACACCGTTGAAGTTTTCATACACAATTTCTCTCCCCTTTTATATATATTTTTTTTCAGTTATTGAAATAAAAAGAAGATATCAAGCTACAGCTTTAAAACATACCAAGGCTGTCACACTGAATGCTAAGGTTACTTTTTGTGTATTTCCCAGGTGGATTTCAGACTAGCAGGGCTAAAAAATCACTTTTTGAAATGATGAGACCTTTGTCTCATCTCTACAACACAAGGAAGGTTTGTCAAACTAGCGAAAGCAACTTTGAAGGGATAGAAAGAAAAAATAAAAACAGTAACTCAACAGCTATCAGCCTTTAGGTTATGTTAAATCTCTTCTTTTGAGAGGTAATCGGATAAAAAATTTGTTTGTCATATTCTTTCAGTGGCATGAATAATATGATGCTATTTCTTTATACACAGCAGCTGGAAATACATGACAGTCCATTTCAAGTATTCTTTTGTTATCCAAATATTACAAAAATAATTATCAGCTTACTCAAATATAACTTGGCTAATTACAATATTTTACTACCAAACTGCAGCACTGTAAGAATAATTTATTTCAAGATAAAATTATTTCCTCAGAAATAAGTGGGACTTAGTTTAATGATCACTCCATCAGAGTTTTGTTAGATGTGAATCAAATGCACTCTTAGTATAGTGCATGTTCTAATGAGATGTCATGGCTGTAAATGTTTGCATAGATACTACCTATAGATAATGGATACAGATTTGTTTAGTTTGACTTCCATGTAAGTCCATGTTAATGGGGTGCAGACGTCTCTAAAGACATGGAAGGAATGTTACCTTTAATGCTTTGCTTGCCCATTAATGCCTCTGAGACCTACCTACTATTGTGAGCAGCATCAAATAAAGGCATTCAAAAGAAGGATTCATATTTCTTATACTGGATCAAAGTTCAAGTTTTTTCTGTTTGTTTTTTATCCATATTGAAATATATTGATAGGGGTTTCCTTGTTGTGCTCTGCCACCGCACGTGCTCATTAGCAAGAGGTATAACTCAGATCTCCTGTATGAAGAGTCTTTGACAAAGCTTTTGTATTCATGGGATACTCTTGTATTATGATAGGACATAATAATTATTGTATTTACTTCCTTTCATCTTCATGTGACTAGCTTTAGTAATCAAAAGAGAAAATGTCTCAGATATATTTAAATCATTAATGGTAGTGAATCGAACATGAGTTTTGAATTTTTTTTTAGTAATCTTGCTTATTTTTAAGGCTTTGTATGAGGTTTTAATTAAGAATACTTAAGTAAGATAAAGCTCCACTGCATGGCATTTGGCTGGGTACTCTGTAGTTCAGGATGTTAATCAGCACATGCTTAACACACAGTAACTCAGATAATGAGAGCACCTTGTCATATATAGATACGTAGTAGTAAAATCTAGAAGAGATAGTGAATTCCATTAGTTTCAAGAGAGATCTTTCTTTCCAGCTTCTACTTGACTTCTAGTTTTTTTGTTGTTTTTACATATGTGTCATCCTCCATAGTAAATTAATAATGAGCCCTTGACTGTTACATACATTTTGAGATACATGTTAAAGTTCTATGGTAGTACCATTTGACATGTTTCAGGGCTTTATCACTATAATAAAATCATTTTTTTATTATTTTATTATCAGTTATACACTGGCAGCTAAAAAATGGGAATACATAGCAAGTCAGAGAATAAAAGCCCACGAATATCATAATTCCACTGGAAAATTCAGTGAAAAATGAGCTCCATATCTGCCTCCTCACTCCAACTGCTCCCTGATTTCAGGGAAAGGAATGGGAACTTTCAAGAGGGGAAGAAAGATTGTTGGTAGTATTTATTCATCACCCTACAGAATTCACATAGGAAATGTATTGCATATATAATTCTTAGAACATTCCTATTTTGAAAATTAATTATAATGAACAGTATTTCCTACTGTAATGCAAATAAACAAGATGTTCTTGACTCATATGTCTGAAGTGCTCTAATGTCTTCAGAGAAGATCATTTTCTCATTGGACAAGTTCCCAAATAAATAGCTCAGATTTGATCTACCTGAAACTGAGTACAAGGCAGATGAGAGGACAGTGTAAGAAACGAATAAGTAGAATTTAAGGTATAATGAAAGGATAAAAAACACTTTAGATAGCAGACTTACCTCTTTTTGTTCATCATTCCTTTTCTGTAATAAAGTGTTCCTCTACAGATTATACAACCACATACAAAATCAAGACCTGGGCACGATAAACAGAGAGCATAAAATCCAAAACAAACTAACATTGGGCTTGCGAGTTGGAATGTTTAAAACCCTCAAAAATCCATGGTTAGTTTCGAAGTCCAAAGAATTTTGGACTGGGTCATTTCTAAGAGGAAATCGTTTATTTTGATTTCTAGTTTACCATGTGATAATTAATTGTCAATATGAAAGTTAAGTACTAGCATACTAGCACTGAAAGACTTACCTTGACTCAGCTGAATTATACTATAACTTTCCTGTCACATTCCGTAATTTTTGAATTGTTCATTATTAGCCATAGGCCAGACATCTGCTAGGTTAAGAACTCCAGTGCAATAGAGGTACATAATTTGCTGAATATGAAACAAGTACTCATATTTAAATAAAAAAAATAAGATTATATTGATAATTTCTGCATTTTCAATCAAAGTTTGTTTTTACAGATCTGCTATTTTGTCTTAAATATTCAATATTGCTCTCTTTCTTGACTACAATTATATTTAATGTATCGACATAAAACAACCAGACAAGTTGCAATGATTTAAAGTGTTTTTTGCACTAGCTATTCAATAAAATTTTAATGGGTACACACAGTGATAGATATTAATGTATCCCAGAGAAGGCAGACAAATCTGCAGATAATTTTTTCAGGACTTCTAGCAGTAAATACAGAGTTTATTAAAAACAATATTTTTACTAAGGCTTATACACTATATGGCTTCTACATTCTGCCAGTATTTAATTGGCTAACAGTTTTTAGAAGTTATTTCTAAACAATTAATTCTAAGAAAGAAGTTCACAACTAAAATTGGAAAACAGGTTTTTCATCTATTAGTATTTACAAATGAAGAAAAAGCATTGCTGAAAGAGTTGTGTACAATGCTTCAGTACACTATGGCTGGTCATTCTCACTGACACTAATAGGCACATATCAAAAGCTTCTGTGATTGGAAGCCACACGGCCTCCAAAGGAGAGGAGATGAACGCCATTCACTCTTTCATGATGAAGATTGCATTAGCATATACTGGTACTTGAATACATCCAGAGGAGGGCAACAAAGCTGGTAGGAGGTCTAGAAGGCATGTCTTGTGAGGAGAGGCTGGGAACACTTGGATTTTCTAGTCTGGAGAAGATGAAGAGGTGCCCTCGTTGTTCTCTACTACTTCCCTGAGGAAGGGAGGTGAAGGTGCCAGTCTTTTCTCCCTGGTAACTTATGATAGGGCACATGGAAAGCTGTTCTGTGGGAGGCTCAGACTAGATATAAGGAAAGTTTTCTTTACTTTGAGGATGGACAAATACTTCCTAAGCTGCTGGTTGATTTCCCATGACTGTCCTTGTTCATGAGATGTTTGGATAATGTCCGTAATATGTTTTACTTTTATTAAGCTCTGAAGTTCTCAGGCAGTTGGACTAGGTGATCTTTGTATATACTTTCCAACTGAACTATTCTATACTATAAAATACACTGTTGTATTCTTTCCATACCTAAACACATTCTCCACTTAATTCTTCTATTCTTTAGTAGTCTTCACTTCCCGTATTGTAGTTTTAATATCTGTTCTATTTACAAGATGATATACTGAGTGCAATATATTGAACTTGGCTTATGAGCCAGACTCTGTCTTAGACTCCAGTATTTCTTTAATGAATGAGAGTTAGAAGAATGCCATTTATACTGATCAGTGGTAACAATTTGGGAAAAGCATCAGATTTGCACTTACATACGTGTACAGCAATTTCACCAAGTAATCAATGAACTTAAAAATCCAGTATGAATATAAAATGTTGTAGGAGTGGGAATATTTGTGCTGTGGCATGTTTAGATTCTCTGATTTATGTGGAAAAGAAGTTGGCTAAAGAAATCATTTCACTTTCCTGAGAATTTTCCTTCCCTATAATATAGTACATCACACACTAACTAGGACAAATGACTTAATCTTCTAATTACTTTTGGTTGAATGAAAACAAAATGAGCTGCTCAAACTCAGCCACTTGACTTTAAGTTAAAAAATAAAATTTACTGTCTGATAAAAAGCACATTGTATGGTGGGTTTCACATAACTGTCCTAACAACATAACTATCTGAGCAATGCTGAACGTTATGTAAAATGCTACATTACAAGAAATACGTTCATATTAAAAATTGAAATAAGTTGAATCTTATAGAATATTTGTCTATAAGTCCTTTTAATTTCTTAATCACTAAGTAATAATATATCTTTAAAATAAGCCTGTTCTTTTTGGTTAGATGCACAGAAAAGTTGGCATGCAATTCGTTTTCTGTTCAGCAATTTTAAGTTCTTAGTTCATATCATACACAGAATAGGCAAGGGACCAGGAAGTATTCATTCTAATTTTGAAAGAAAATGAAATGAAATGGTTTGATCATTAATGTACACTGAAGTAGAGAGAACACCTTGTAATGATCTGGGTAGCATAATCTTGTTCAAAGTAAAATTGAAAATTTATGGCAGAGGTATAATTTGAAATAGACAAAAATATCAAGAAAAGTGAATTAATTAGATTATTCAGGGCAAAGAACTCACATGCCAGTTCTCTAATCATCATGCTGTGCTCTGGTTAGTATCCAAAAAAAATTGACTTATTTCATCTTTGCCACTTCATAATATTATGCTTAACATTTCAGTGCAGTCATGAAAACAAACAAGATGTCTGTCATTAATCTTTTGCCAAATCACACTGAAATAAGCACAAAGAATATTTTAGTGAACAGCAATCACTAAGAAGTCAGCAACTTCTGTCAACTCTCCTTTTCCCAAATATGACCCAAGTTCTAAAATTATCACAGTTTGACATGGTTTCCGTGACAAGGGGGCAAAGGGACCCACAGATCCACACCCCCGGGAAGGGTGGGGTGGGAGAAAAGGAAAAGTTAGGGAGATGGGCCTAGATGAGGAAAACAGCAGCAACAAGCTAAAGAAAGAAAACTTAGTTTTCTGAATATAGTAGCAGAATGTGAGATAATGCAGTATGATTGAAATTTAAGCTAAGAAATGAAATAAAATGTGAAAGAGAATTTCTGAAACCAAAGTCCATACGCTAATGCTGTAAGTAAAGTGACCAGGGAGCAAAAAGGTCAGTCTTGTGACTCCTAGTCCATTTTACCTTTCCCTCCAAATGAAAAATGGAAACAGAAAAATGAAGTCTTCTGAGAGTTTGGTCGGGAATTGAACCCAGGCCTCCCACTCCATGACAAGAATTTAATTTGGATTTGGTGTGGTGATTGTGTTATTTCTACTCTATCTGGAACATTTCATTTTGATCATAATCTCTGGATTTTGAGACCTGTTTCACACTGTCCTTCACTAGCACTTGTATGAAGTAAGCATCCTTTCAATTTTTCCATTTTTGCCTCCTTTTGGGGCTCCTTCTTGAGCTTCCCTTTTGCCTTTTAAGAATGCCAAAATCAAGTCATCAGACCTTTCTCTTCCATAAATTCCAACTTTAAAAGATATCCACATAAGTAAACAATGGTATTTGCCTGCGCGCCAAAAATATTTAGAACAAGAATCTTAGCCCGTGTGAGGATTCTTCCCTTTTATTGTACGTATGATATAAAGACAGAGACAGACAATAACTGGTCTTGTTCATGTTAGTTCAAACAGGTGCAAAGAAAGAAAAAAGAAAAAAAAAGAAAGAAAATGTTCATGATCCCACACAAACTCAAAGCCATCATAATCAATAAGAATGTTCTCATTGATTTTGAAGGGCCTTATAGTAGACCTTTAACAGTTGTACATTCTAGTAGAAAGAGCTTAGCTGTAATTTTATTATCAGAACTGCAACAAAATATCTACAATGTGGGACATCTGTCATACTTCTAAAATGGCTTCTTATGGCACTGTTAGTGAGTTTCTTTGTTTATTGATCTGCATTAGATTAAAACTTTTAGAACTGTATTGACTGTGGGAACTGTATAGTGTAGTTATCCTGGCCACAGCCAAATATTTCTGGTGCACAGGCAGATAGTAATGTCATCAGGTGTTTTTCCCATAATCTGTTGGCATTGTTTGCTTCTTCTGAAAATGTCTCTGTTTCAGTAACCCAGACTATCATGAAAGTGATGTCAAAAAATACAGCATCAGTCCATTGGGGATCTTTGATTAGCCCACAGGTATGACTCAGATCTGATCACACCTATATCACTAAATTTTAATTCTGTATAACGATTGTTTATATGTACGCTCATTATATATACAGATATGGAAAGATATATCATAATTGTGTCCAACGAACTTCTGAGTATTTTTATAAACGTCTAAATAGTGATAATCATATCCAGTGTCTGTTCTGGGCCAGCTCTCATTTCCTGAATTATCCAACTACACTCCTTCACTCCTTCTATTATAAAGAAAATATACATATATATATATAAGCATTTTCCTTTGTTTATAAAGTCAGTTGTATTCACTAAATCCTTCTGCTTATAAAACATACTTACTTTAAGTATATGGACAAAACTAACAATGACCTCTGCACCTCTGGAGTTTTTCTATATACAGACAGTGCATTTAAAGAGGCTAGTCTGATCAGTATTTACAGACTATCTTTTTATAGATTTCCTCTTCATTTTCTTTTCCCAAAGTTTACATTCCAAGAATGATGTGAGATTCTTCAACACTGGCAGTGAACTGCACATTAATGCAAAACAAAATTTTGCTGTTTAATTTACACAGTTTGAAATGCCAAAACACTTTCACAAATGGACAACATAGTACTTATTGCAGGGCAAAGTCCTTTATTTCCACTGAGCCCCTGATATATTGGTAATGTCAGGCTGTCATGTCATAGAACCTTTTCTCATGTGGAATGGCTTCCAGCAAGCATTTCTGTTGCTCTTGGTCAAAGCCTGTGCAGTAATCTGCCATGAATAGCTTCATGCATCCTGCACATTTATTTCCTGAATTATAGGCCGTGCACCGGCCAACTTCAGATTTCATTTTGATACATTTTTTGTTGACCAAGGTGGAATTGTCATGACTGTAAGCATTGTTATATAGCACCTATAAATATGTTGAAGATGAATGATTCACTGTTGTAGTCTTTATTGCCACATTTTAATTCAAGGCATTTACAATATTATGCTTACACCCTTCTGATCTTCCATAACAATTTCAATATGCAGAATGTTGGAACACTAATTTATTTTTGAGTACATTGCCTTGGGTGCCGCATTTGAAAATCAGCATCTGAAACATTGAGAACAGACAGAGAAATAGTGCTCATCATCATGCCCTTTATGAGAGGGGCAGTGGTCTCATGCCAGTTGTTTCTTATTTGTTGGCAGAGAGTGTTCTGTTTCTTAGCACTTCAGGCATATGAAATAAACAGTTCGGCACATTGAGGTCAATGTGTTTGTTTCAACTCTGGAAGCAGGAGAAAAAAAAGTTTTGTTTTTTTTTTTTACATGGGAGGAACAAGTTAGTAGAAAATTGGTCTCATCAGTTTATGACTTAGGCAAGATAAATAGCGTTATAAAAGTGAGGTTAGTTCTGCAGACTTTCATGACACTGTTCAATTATTTTTCATAATCTAATGCCTCTTTTCTATGAACTGTCTGATGAGGGTTCCTGAATCAATGCATGAACACGGTATGAGAGGAACACAATGGAAAGCTGCATAAGTACTGCTTTTTACAAGATTTTCCAAAGAATTTCTTGTCATTTCTCATCAACACCCACTTAAATATTAAATAACATCAACAAAGTGTTGTTTTCATTAATTAGCATTCATGACCCATCCTGAAACAATTATATGAAACAATATGTTCTATTAATAATAGCATAATGCAAGACCAATCTTCATAATCCACAAGCAGTTTTTCCTTAAGGAGTATGAAACAAAACACAGGTGCAAACAAGCAACCAAGGAAATAATAAAAACACACAGTGCTGGTAATAAATGCAATTCTCAGTGCATACTGTTTTAATGTATTCAAATTATTTTGACATTGGATGCAAACTTCTTGAATGGAAAAGAAAGCTTAGAAGAAAAACAAAGCTCAATAAAAGCTACATAGAATCCAGTCCACTTGTGAATTTAACATAGGCAAACATGCCCTACAAGGAGCAACTAAAGGAACTGGGGCTGTTTAGTCTGGGGAAGAGGAGGCTGAGGGGAGACCCTATTGCTCTCTTCAAATACCTGAAAGGTGATTGCAGTGAGAGTGGGTTGGTCTCTTCTCACTGGTGACAGGACAAGGGGAAGTGGCCTCAAGTTGTGCCAGGGGAGGTTTAGGTTGGATATCAGGAAAAGCTTCTTTACAGAAAGGGTGGTTAAGCACTGGAACAGGCTCCCCATGGAGGTGGTTGAGTCACCATCCCTGAATGTGTTTAAACACTGGATGTGGTGCTCAGGGACATGATTTGGTGTATGGTTAGGTTGTGGTTGGACTTGATGGATCTTGAAGGTCTTTTCCAACCTGAGCAATTCTATGATTCTATGACTCTATGATCTCTTACTTTCACAGGCAGCTGCTTGTCCCTATTAATGCTAAAAGAAAATGAAGGATGTCATTGGTATCTGAAATAAAATATACATTATACATTCTATCCAAACGCGTAGGATAATGTAACTTAATTACACAGTTTTGTGTTTCATGATGTACCAACTCATCTTCTATTCTCTGCTACTGTTGGCTTAAGCCAGTTTTCCTATGTTCAAGGACTGATCTTGACATGCAATAAACTAACTATATAAAGGACCACAGAGAAGGAGAGAATTTATTTTACATAAAAATGTAAAATATTTTCTATGAAGATTCAGGTGTCTTAAGTACTGCAGATAGTATTTTCTTCATTCAAGTAAATGCTAGGAAAAATCAAGTCTTAATAAGGTGAGACCAAGTTTGGAGAAAATGGGAAAATCAATTCCTCTAGATTAAATCACATTATCTTATATACTTCTGTTAATGTATATATGTACAGTGCAAATATAGAAAGAAAAATCACAACAAACAGGAAGCAGACTGTAACTGTGTTCCTGAAATAGCTGTAATAAAAAGCATATACAGTAACTTGTTATTTCTAAGCCATGCTGTAGTACACTAAAAAGCTTGGCTCAACTGATTGGCATAATGCCCATTTACCTTCACCAAGGATTTAGCCTGCAATGCTTACATTGCAGACATTATGTCTATTTTCACCGTAGCTGCAGGGAGAAATACACACTCTGATGCATCTTGAGCATTACTACTTTCTTTCAGATGAAAGAAACTCTAGATTTCCCTAAACTGTATTTACATATTTAGAAAACACAGAAGTACTCTTTATGCCTCACCTAATCTTTGTAACTTCAGAATTAAGTCCCACCCTGTACAGATAATAAACATGTCCAGTGTACTGCAAGCTGGAACAGCTGGGCTCCACAAACAGGACTGAGCATCATTATCCCCATATCACCACGCCAGGGATATCCACACTACTGTCCTTCAGCCTGTCTTCATTTTTTGCATGAAGGATCAATGTTGAGCAAGTGTAGGTAGTAACTTGTAAATCGTCAGTGAAATAGATTATAGTCCCTATTTTTCTAGACTCTGGAAGGACTGCTAGGGTTGTTCCTACAGCACTGTTCATGAGTGCTCCAGAAAAGTGAAAGCAGTGTATGAAGATGTTCAAGAGGGCAAACTGTGTCCTGGCAAGTAGATCTGGATGTGAATCCAGCCACCCATATCAGAATGGCTGGAGCACAGCCCTTTTAAACTTTAAAAATTTTTAACTTTTAAACTTTAAAAACAAACAAACAAACAAAAACCTTTAAACTTTTAAACAAAAACTAGAAAATATACAAAGAAGACCCAGGAGCCAAAACAAAACAAACAAACAAACAAACAAAAAAGACTATCTACATCCATTAATTAATATTCTAAAGCATTATTTCCTCATTCCCACTAATCTTTCTCTCTGGTACCTGGAAGCCGTGATGGCTGCTTTTGCACTGTATTGCTCTTGCTGTAGAAAAGAAAGCTAAAAACAGTCTTACTTCCATAGGGCAGCTCCTGAGTACAGACCATTCGTATTATATCATATAAATAAACATAACCAATACTGTGGGATCTCTGAGATATATTTTGGGGATGGCCTTGTATTTTTCTGCATATAGTGAGAAACAACATCATTCTGCACGGCTGCCATCATAGTTTGTATAAAAGTTTGTCTGCTTATTTGTATGAAAATTGGCATACTGCCAGAGATTAATAATCTCTTAAGTAGTAATTGGCAAGTTTAGGATCTACATTGGTGTATTTTTTAGCATTTTAGCCTTCATAATCATTTGACATAACAGAAGTCAGCTGCTATCAAAAACTAACATTTCCATAACTCCACATCACAACACAGACAAACAGAGAGGAGTTCCTATCCTAAGGATCTTGCTTCTAAATCAGGTACAATAAGCAACAGGTGTTAATAAGGAAAAGATAGAATTACATATGATTAGTTGGAGATTCGAATAGTGGAATGAGTGCAAAAATTACATCAGGCCATTAAATTCTCGTGATCTGGTATTAAAATTGTAGATTTCAGTGGCTTTTTGCAAAAGTACATGGAAAGAGATTGATATTGAGTAAGTGATTCTTTGGATTTACGTGGCACTAATTTTTCAGGGTAAAGCTTAGCCTCTGCAAAAGAGATTCAGCATTCATTGTGAGTGAGCCCACCAAATTTTCTGTGAGTTAAAAACTTGCTTACAGACAACTACTGCAGAGTAGTTAATAGGTTTCACCTTCACACACCAGATTTCTTATTACAATTTATATAGCCATGCTCTAAATAAGCAGTTCCAGATATTTTACTTTGTGCAGCTTAATAAACCTATTTCTGTCCTTGAAGTTTTCTTTCTAATACTAGAGCTTCTTTTGATCTTATTCACACTTCTTTGATTGGTTGTTCATAAACTTACAGGTGAAGCTTTTTTCAGCAGTAATGTTCAGGTAATTTGGGAAAAGCATTATGGTTTTCGTACAACAAATCTCAACAAGAAAGCCTGGCATGGGGAGTTGTGAATACCAACATGCAACAGCAGTTTTGTTATGAAAATTATGAGATCAAAATTTCTTTTGACCAATTTCAGTTTATTTGAGAAAAAATAATTCAGTTTTGTTGTTGTTGTTCTTATAATAATTCACTAGCAGAAGTACCTGTTTTTCTTTGTTTTTTGATATTATAATTTTGAATTCCTGATTTTGTGTTATTAAAATTCTTTACTGGTGTGACCTGTTTGCACAAACCCTATGGAAGCTTGCAGTCAAAATGCAAGACTAGATAACATTGCAAAATGGGATGGATTCATTTCAGAGATTATGCTGATAGTTTATCTACTCTACAAAATAAATGTGCTCTAGAAAACCTCCAGATGAGTTTTAATGATGAATGCTACAGCTGCAACACAAATTTTAAAAGTCCTAGGCTATTAGAATCCAGGGAAGACTTTAGTGCAAGACTTTCAAAAGACTGATGACACAATCCAGAAAGTTTCAGAACCACGTAAGTACGGTTTTTGTGCTTAGAGATGTTCCCAGCAAAAGCCAGAAATCCCTAACTTCTATCAGTACCTTACCCTTTAAAGTCAGAATAATGCAAATGTGAATACACAGCAAATTCTATGTCAAACATCAAATTTAATGTTGGCTTCTGGAATCTGTGTCTTCCATTGAGAAAATAAGGAGTAAACACTTCAGAGAATAGCTTCATTCAAGGCATTGTGACAAATGCAAGCTCATCTGTTGACAAGAGACTAGTTTAAACCTACCTTTCATTGGTAAATGGCTAAAAGCTAGATTCATAGACCACTGAAGTAAATGACAGTGTTTCTGTTGACTTCAAAAGGTATTCACTTACTTAGGACTGAAAATCAAAAGCTTCAGACATCTGTTGGCTTCTGTTCAAAGGCCAAGGTGAAATTAAATGTTCTTGTTGGCCTATATCTTGATGCTGCATTTGGTGCAGGCAGAAATATGAAGTACCAGTACCAGAGGCTTTGTTGAGAGAAGAACCATTGCTTACATAACTGAATAAGGGAAAGCTCCATCTTTCCCTCTTCCCCTTGAAGTCTGTATCAAGGAACATCTTAGAGTGAGAGGGTAGTGATTTGACTCAAATATCATGACACACTATCACAGAATGATAGAATGGTTTGTGTTGGAAGGGACCTTTAAAGATTTAATCTGCACAAATGAAACCAGCAATTTACCATTCTTTGGATTTTAAATATATGGGATATAACATGCCTAAACTAGAATGTAATTCTTTTTAGGTATTTATTGATTGGAAGTTTTGAGTCTAGATATGTTCAGCAAGTATTTTCATAGTTCCCTGCAAGAGCAGTTGATCTTTAGGGATTCAGTTATTGCAAGCATCTCTCATTCTGGAAAAAACTGTTTTAATTATAGCTTTTAATCTCAACAACTTCTATTCAAGTTAGAATAAACTACTTGTATAAGAATAACTGAGAATTTAAGATATGAAAATTCTAGGATCCTGCCAAGAATATAGATATATCTACAGCAACCTAATGGATAAATCCTTTAAGGAGGAGATGGAGGAAGGATCAGAACAAAAAGCAGGAGTGTCGAGGTGAAAATAGTACAGCTGTCTTAGGGCAGAAAGGGATAAAACAAACAAACAAACAAACAAACAAACAAACAAACAAACAAAAAACATTAACATCTTATTACTGATACATTATCTAGACAGCAAAATTTATTTCATAACAGCAGACTCTGCACTATTTGTATATGCATGCACCTAGATACTAGGTAATTAGAACTGAAAGAATAGATAATGGCTCATAATATATTTGCAGCAGTAAAGATTTCAATTTCTACATGGGCACGGAAATGCAACAGTGGGAAATCAAACAGTTAGTGAATACCAAGCAACATGAGAAGCATTTCCAATAATAAACACAATTAGCAATGTAGATGAGAAATCTTAGTGATTTATGGTCTGCATATGCAATTATAACACATTCATAAAATGTTACCCACAGAGCAATCCAATACATTTGTTTATCCACCCTCTCAGATTAAGAAAGTAATGTTGTCAACCAAGCAATTGTGGGCATTACAGATTCAAGATTAATTACCATCTGCATGGGACAGATGTTAAATCTTCAATTTCGCAGCAAGGCATCTATAGCTTATTTCCCATGGAGTGCTTCATTCTCTGATCAATAAATGTATCAGCCTAGCTGTTCATCTTGCCACAGAGGTCAGAGGAATGACAGAGACACATCTGTTTTTGTGTCAAATAAGGGCTGAAGAAATGAATTCTATCCAAGCAGATAAACAGCCCTGCTGCAATTGTCTTTGAGTCTTCTACTCAGCTACTGATGATGATTAAGTTTTAAGCATTTGGGAATCTGTTAGAGTTAGCACATTATTAAAAAAAAGGGCTGGGGGAAACCGAAAAATACAAAGCAGCCCTATCTTTTTTCAGATACTCAAACTGGAATACGCTTTCTATTTTCACATGGGCTAGGACTGATTCCCCAATGCACCTTCAGCTAACTCAAATGAGCCAGTACACCAGAGTCGATTTTGTCTAACAACATGTCCTCAAATTTGTATTCTTCTTTATTTTACTCTTTTTTGTTTTTCTTTATTCATACTCTTATTTCACTGGAAGTTAGGAAGTCAATAGTCTGATTAGTTGTCATGTTAGTAACCAAAGAGTGTTATCTTTAAAAAAAAAAAACCACACATACACAAAAAAAAAACACCAAAAAACAAAAAACACCAACGTAAGTAACACACTAAAAGCACCTTTACTTCACAAAGTATGCAGAGGAATATGCTTGATTTATGAGTAGACACAGAGTACTGCAAGACAGCAATCTCACTTTGTCTAAACACACACGTCTCTCTGATCTTTAGATACTTTCCTACTTTGCTTGAAGCTCTCTGTGACCTCAGCAACCTCTGATCATGTAATGACAGTCATTCACGACTGTTCTGAATTGCTTGCCCTGCAAAGATGTAGAGCATCTAATGCAATCCTGCTTGGAGAGACAGTTGTTTCTGTTCTACTTAGGTTCCTTGGAGATGTCCAAGGAGTCATGGCTATACTTATCTTCATATAATGAATTGGGAGCCCACCTCCCCTTCACGTATCAAGTTGCCTAGTTCTTCTTTGATTCCTATCAGTCAGAGGAAGTGACCTTTCATATCCCCATCCTTGAGCAGTGCACTAAGCACTATGGAGCACCCTGAGTAATAACACCGTCTTGCCTCCTGCTGAAGAACAGCCACTATGCAGTCAGGTGTACAAGAGCCTGAGAGAGAGCAAGAGGCCTGGCAGTAGCCAGGAAGGAAAAATATCTTGTTCCTGTCTCAGAGGGTGATTTAAAGAAACCCATCAATTCTGTAATATAAAATACACCTTGCTAGAAGTTGTGTGAGAAGTTCCCTCAACACATGTGGAGGGGAAGTGTTTTCACCAGGATAATCCATGGCTAAATCTTCCTTTTATACTTTGAGTTCAGTCCCTGTAGATATGTAGAATGGTCTTGCTTCTCTGGTGAGTGATTTGGCTTCTGGACAATTATGTAAAGACAACAGAACATTGGCACACACCACACCATAAAACATGCTCTTCCTGGTAAGTCTTAGCTATATTTTCTCCCGAGGGAATGGTGATACCAGACATTTCTGCATGATTTCCTTAACTGCCAAAAAAAAAAAAAAAAAAAAATTAAATTGGATCTCCATGTGAAGAGTAAGAGAGACAATAAATTAAGAAGACTGGATCTCCTGCAGAGGCAGATGAGTGAAGTATTCAGATGTTTGTATTTCATTAGGCTATGTGGAATTTCCTCCCTGAGAGTCTGTATGTTATATTTCTGTGAAGCAACATCTATCTCTTTAACTATTTAGGTTCTCTTTCTAAGCTGGGAAATGCTATCCACCTTTAATAAATGAAGAACAGAAGATGAGTATGTATTCAGTAATTTGCCTAAGATTTCATTTACTTGCACACATTCTAACTCACCAAGATCCACCACAAGCAAATTAATTTCCAGATAATCATTTCTTTTTATTTTTAAAAGGTGTTTCAAATATACTATAATGATGAATGTGATCAAAGGTTTATTCTGTACTGAAAGTAGACGTGCTGTTCTCTCTTGAGATGTTATGTCTCACGGACATTGTGTCCAGGACTTTATGAGAATCTGGTTTATGTTGCACCTTTTTATCTGATTTCATTGATAGTGCTCTTATAAAGCTGAATACACAGCTGTGCTGCTAGAGATTCGTGCAAGAAAAGCTTGTTGACTTTGAACTCTTGTTCTCTAAGTTGTATCTGTTTCGACATATAAAAAAAAGATAAACAAGTCTCTGAATCACTTTATATAATATGTAGAAAACTTGAAAATTTCATTTATGTTCTCAGCCATGAACTATAGGAAAGGTAGCATTGTCCGGATAAATACAGTT
The DNA here is from genome assembly GCA_016647715.1 of Pavo muticus. Taxonomy (NCBI): domain Eukaryota; kingdom Metazoa; phylum Chordata; class Aves; order Galliformes; family Phasianidae; genus Pavo; species Pavo muticus. Next base: position 721,043 of record JACDJE010000280.1, on the reverse strand, counting down.
TCCATTAAAAATAAGCTGTTCTAGTTCCTATTGTTGCAGGAACATTTAAAATGGGAACCAAGTCTAAAGATAACATTGCTATTAAAGACCTTTGGGGAGTTAGAAAGAATTTCAGTTTGCTAAAGAAAGTCAAGCGTAAGAAAGGATGCAGGCAGTGGAGCTGATCTAAGGAAGGGGGTCTGGAGGAAGGCCAAGGCTGACCAGCTGACAGAGCCAGTACTGCATGAAGCTGGTACAATTCATGTGCAGAATGAAGAGCAGTTTGAAGTTGGGCATAGAAGAACACAGATTTGTTTGAGGGGATTTCTTCTTTCCAGAGAACGCTATAAAAACTGAAAACTGTAGTCTATTTCCCTTGGCATTATGTCTTCTGCACTCATCTTTGGTTACTGCAAGCAGACTGCAGAAAATGATTTTAGCAGCCTTGTACACCAGATATCTTTCTACCTCGTGGATTAGACAACGTTGATTATTTTTTTCTCTAGGCTTTTAAATCTAGAATTTGTATCTGCACTTCTTCAGTTTAATAAGTGTCATTTGGAAGAAAAGAACTAAGAATGCAATGAGGAAAAAAAAAAGAGGCACAAAGGAGGAACAGAATTCTGAGAATTCTGCAGATAAATTATACTGACTAGGGAGAAAAGTTGTTTGGGGTTTTAAAAACATTAACAATCAGAGAAAGGAAGACAGAGCATGGTATGTATTGTGGTAGCACTCATCTAGGGCAGTCAGTCTTAAATTCTGGTGTTCTTCTTTTGGAAATGCTTCAGGATTTCCAAAAATCAGGTTGACCAATTGTTTAATAAAACAAAGAAGGAAATTTCTTCCCGTGCATGCTGTTCAGGACCCAAAATTTGGAGATAAATAAGGTTTCAGAGATGCTCCACTATGTAACATCTACTGCCCAGTTCTACAATTTTCCAATGAAGTACAGAGGTTTCCTGGAATTGCTACTGAAATTCATATCTGTCTTTTAAATAGTCTTGATATTCAACCTTATATTGATGTCTTATGCAATTTCTATCTTGTCTCTATTGTATGACATTTGTGAGAAAATGAGAAAAGAAGTAATCAGGAAGAGGAAAAACTAGTAGGAGGATAATGGTAAGTAACAGCTACAAATATGGTGGATTTCCAGGATGGAGGAAAGGAGAACCCTGAAAAAAGGTTGGGAAAAAAAAAAAAAAAAAAAAGTTGTTTCATTAGCTAACTGAAAATTTGGAGCAAAACCAGCAAATGAGCTGTGCGCTGCATTACTTCTCTTGCATAACATAACTGATAGCAATATATTTTAGTATGTAGTTTAACTCCAAACTGCTCAGGAGAAGGTATATCATACAGAGAGACCTTGACAGGCTTGAGAGGGCTTATGTGAACCTCACAAAGTTCAATAAAGCCAACTGCAAAGTCCTGCACCTAGGTTGGGGCAATCACAAGCACAAATACAGGGCCTATAGGAAAGCTAAAGAGGAACTTTTTACAAGGGCATGTAGAGACAAAGGGGAATGGTTTTAAACTGAAGGAGAGTAGATTTAGATTAAATATAAGGAAGAAAATCTTAACTACGAGGGTGGTGAGAAACAGGAACAGGTTGCTCAGAGAAGCTGTGAATGCCCCATCCCTCGAAATATTCAAGGCTGGGTTGTTTGAGACTTCAGGTAACCTGGTCTGGTGCCCATTGCAGAGGGGTAGAAGCAGATAATCTTTAAAATGTATTCCAAATTAAGCCACTCTAAGATTCATAGAATGATTCATAGATTCATATGAACGAATGATTCTACAATTCTATGATCTTTAAAGTTGCTTCCAACCTAAATCATTTCATGATCCCATGATATGATTCCATTCATTTGACCATGGTCATGTTGATTTTGATTTTCTAAATTTCTCTTTGGCGTTGTGATAAATCTCGAGTGTGAGATGCTGTTAATGGACACTTAACATTACTGAGAAGTCAACCAAATATAAAAGACTTGTCTCACTGGAATTTCAGATGTTATAATGTTTGCCTTCCTCCCAGACTGGAGTGAAATGTATAGAAATATCCCATGAGAAAAAAAAAACAAACATGGTGCACATTCTAGGCACGGCCTGAGTTGTAGGACAGAGGAATATGGTCCATCCCACAGCAGATACTGCAAAGAAAAAAAAAGGGGGGGGATTATAAATCCCATTTCTTGTTTTCTGTTTAGTACTTTAAAATATTTGCTTAAAGAGTAATAATAATGAACAGTGTGGTTTTCTCTAACTCTTGGTTCTATTGAAGCGCAAGTGAGATGATTCCTTTCTTACATGACTCTTCTGTTATGATTTCCGTTCTTCATGTCAAAGTCTGTTTCTTTTTTTTCTATTTCTGAAAGAGTACAATGAATCATCAGTCTTAATAGGGGAATAAATAGGTTTACCCCCTTTAAAGGAGGATCAGGCTAAAGAACATTTAAATAAATTGGACAGACAGAATGCACCTGCAAGTTCTGAGAGAGCTGGCTGATGCCATTGAAAGGTTACTCTCAACAATCACAAAAAGGTCATGACAATCAGAGGAGGTTTCTGAGGACTGTGAAAAAGCAAATGTCACTGTTATCTTCTTCACAGGCAAGGAGGATCCAGAGAACTACATGTCAGTCAACCACATCTTGTTCTGAGGAAGATGATGTAGCCAGTTGTCCCAGAAGCCATTTCCAAACATATGAAGTGAGTTGTCAGAATGATGTTAGAAAGGGAAAATTATGCCTGGATCATCTGATAGCCTTCTACAAGGAAATAACTAGGGCAGTGAAAGAGGGGAGAAGAGGGGATTTTTATTTTGATTTTAGTAGGGCTTTCAGCACTGTCTCCCATAAGATCCTCATAGACAGAATGATTTAGTATGGACTAGATAAATGGACAGTAAGATGGATTAAAAGCTGGAAGAACTGCTGGTCACAAAGTGTAGTAATCATCAACCTGAAGTCGAGCCAGAGGCCAATCACTAGAGGAGTACCCCAGAAGCTGACACCAGTACCAATACTGTTAAATACATTCATTAGTGGTCAGGATGATTGGATAGAGTGCTGCCTCAGCAAGGTTGAAGAGAGTACAAAATTAGGAGTAGTGGTTGATGTACTGGACCATTTTACTTCTATCTAGAGCAACCTGAAAATGATGAAGAAATGAGCCGGTAGGAAATTCGTGAAGTTCAACGGAGAGAAATGCCAAGGCCTGTGCTTAGGGAGGAATAACCTCATGTACCAGCACAGGCTAGGGGTCAATCAGCTGGAAAGCAGATTTACAGAAAATGCTCTGATGGGGTACTGGTGGGCATCAATATGAACGTGAGCCAGCAATGCGCTTTCACAGAAAAGAAGGCCAATGAGCTCCTGGGCTACACACCAGGTTGAGGGAGATGATCCTTCCTCTGTACTCTGGACTGTTAATATACATTTGGAGTGCTGGGTTGAGTTCAGGGCTGAGAGACATAAGTGTATAGGGCTGAGACACATGGACATATTGGGATGAGTCCAGACAAAAAGATGATTAAGTTCTTGAAGTGCCTGACTTACAGAGTTATGAGAAGAGCCTAAGAGAGATGAAGCTTCTCAGCCTGGTGAAGAGAAGGCACAGGATAGATTTTTTCAATGTCTATAGATACTTATTAGGCATCACTGCTTGAGTGGAGCAGGGGTTGGACAAGATGACATCCAGGGGTTCCTTCCAAACTCATCCATTCTGTGATTCTATAATAAATTGAACTGTTAAAGCCATTTTTTTCAGAAATATTTAGAAGCATGAATTCATTAGCTAGATCTTTTTTCTGATAACATCTCTCAGACTGATGTGAGTAGCACCAAGATTCTGTTCTTCTCTGGATGGAAGATTACTCCTCTTATATCTGCTAATAACTGTTCCTGCTTCTTTACTCTCTGCTTGCATTTCCGCATCCTCACAGTACTATTTCTCCTCTTGCTACTGTGTTTTGATTCAAATGTGTTTAATAAATGACTCATAACATTAATCTGCCTTGTATTTTAATAAAGTACTATGCTACAGTAGAATATCAGGTGGATAACTTATACCACATAATGAGACAGCAAAGATACTGATGCAGCAAAAGTGTAATTTCAAAATGACGTTTTTACAAAGTGTATAAACATTAGGCAGATACCAATAATCTTGGGTAATGAAATCCTGTGGATTCCTTGTTAGAATCCTCACCAGTGCAATAATATGACAGCCCACAAAGGGGCACCCAGATGCTGTGTTTAAAACAATCTTTTCCAATGTTTTGTCTTGCTTATTTCCAGATGCTTAAACTTCAGAAGTTTCCAGACAAGAGTTTTCCCTCACCATGGCACCACTCTCAAACCCCAGTGAAATCTCAGCCTTTGGAGTTCATTTGAATATACATTTAATTAACCTCTCTTCATTTATCACAGTGACAACTATGATGCTATGGTAATTTAGAGGTATTGCTTCTTTACAAAACCACTGACACACTTTAGGCTAATGAAACTGAGGCCAACTAGAACATGAAAAAAAAAAAAGGAAAACTGCCAAGTGCTTCTTTGGCCAGAATGTTTATTACAAAAATAACATTACAGGTGCTCAAATTCTTATCAGTTAGATGCTTCTTGAATCTGCTCCAGTTTTGTTTGTCTACGTCCTTCCTTTTTCTATTAAAGTATATCCGTGCAGACATTTCTGTGTTGCCCCTTTACGTTGATGGCAGCTCAGACATGACTCAGCTTTTCCAGCAATCCATCTGCATTCCTGCTTTTGCCCGTTATAGTGCACTTAACTTTTGTATGAGAGTCCATTTTGTGGTAAAATCTATTTAATAGGACCCAGTGGAAAAATAAGAAAGGGGTGGAACCAGTGTTGAGGCAAACTTTATGTCAGTGTTATACTCAGCTGATAAGAAACCTGAAATCAAATATTTTTATAACAGTTGTACAACATAAAAAATACATATATCTGCATAATAAATATATGTCTGTAAATTCTGCACAGTATATTTGCCAGACCACCGCTGTAATTGGCTAATGGTCTCTGGGAAAGCAGAGATTCGATTGCTTTTTAGCTGAGAAAGGGAAACAAGAAATCAGACCAACTCAAGCAATGTATCTAACAGCTTTACTGAGAAACACCTGACTGGTAACTATATACAGGCATACTAGTGATCCTATATTCTAACTTATTGAGGACGTTCTACTTCAGGGGAAACAACTGCTTGTCTAGAATTAACCATTCACTGCTATGTTATGATTGGAAAGGGGATATTTACAATGAAATTAACTTCTGTGTCTACAAATTCAGCCTGATAATTCTAAATCTATCATTACCTTTGAAACAAAGTCTAGTATCGTACAACAACAGCATCTGAAAATGTGCACTTCAGGTTTTACAGCACTTTACAAGACTAGAAAACATCACGTTTCCAATGCAAATCCTCCATTGCAGCAAATGGCAATAGCTATTTCTCAAGCTGTGAAAATAGTTGCTGGGGAATGGTAGTCACTTGTAAGTAGTGAGATTTAAGAAATCTTATTTGGATTTATGTGTTATTGTCTGTTGCTGGAAGGCCAAACAAACAACACTTAGCTATTATCCAAGAAATATGAAATAAAATTGATCAATTCTATCTCTTTGTTTTCAAAATTGCACAGTAAAGTGAGCAATCCATGATATAGATTCCAGCTATAGATGACAAGTCCACTTGTTCCCTTGTTCTTTTTCAGACTGAAGTAACAAAGACTGTAATGACACGTGATCAGCAGCATGCTGGAAATGTCTTTGGCTATTTGTCACCACCTGAACTTGTATTAAACCATTAAACCATTTAGCATATGCTTGCTTAAAGTCTTGCTGCAGAGTGAAATATGAAGTGTCATGAGACTCAGCTGTAAGATAACAGTACACAGTCAAGCACATTTGTATCTCAATATGTCTAGTAGAAGAGAAAGATTAACTATGTTCTATCCATTTACTGCACATCTCAGCCAGAGCTGTAATTGACTAGGATAGTTAAGATTTGATTTAAGGCAACAATTCCATCAGCTTGGTTTTTGCTAATAGGGCATAAGTGTTCCATACAGCATTATATCTTCCTATGTTATAGCCTGTCCTAGGTTAATTGTGTGTTGCAATCTTATCTGCTCCTACCTTTACATTATTTGCTATAAGGGAATATAGATGCATGTATTTGATCACTCCGTAGTGCTATGGCACTTCTCAGAGAGTTACCCAAAATATAAACATTTTCAAATCAACAGTGATTGTTAAGTGGATTGCAGATTCCATTTTGACTCACTAGGACATTTGATGGATTGAAGTGATCAAAGATAAATATCCTTTGGCATCAGATAGAGGTCTCATATTCTATTCTTGTAGTCTAATGCAGAAAAAATCAAAGAATTAGATGACAAGCATTTCTGAAGTGTGTAATTAGAAGTATGGTTTAGGGCCAATACTAGTTAAATGGCGACATTTTAAAATATATAAGATGAATCACATTAGCAGAATGGAGTGTAATGAAATAATAAATGCCTAATTCTCTTATGGAAATGAACAATGTCAGTTTCAATCAGAATCCTAATTACATAATTGCACATGAGGTCTTTGGCTTGTTTGTTTTTTTCAACTCAGATCTGTGAAGAGTTTACAATTATTTTCTTAACAGCTTTTACTTTTGTCTCCTAAGACTCTACATGACAGGAAGAGTTGTACAAGGTGTTTCATCTCCGACACATTATGCTAGGGATTTGAATTGTCTCTAGGTTTGTGAAGTCGTGTATTAATAATATTATCAAGTTGCTTTCCCAGATGGCTTCCCTGTTCATTTTTCTAGTGGACTACTTTGTGCAGGACAGAACTGCTAACAGAACTGGCTCCTATTCTAGAAGCACGAAAATTCCTGGAAGGTGATGGTTGAGGCATGCTGGGGGGGCAAGATAATATTAAACTCAATAACCACAGCAGCTAGCAACAGCCTCTTAACACACTGTTAAATATAGGAGTTCTATTTACTGCAGCATTTTTCAAATGCAAGGATACAAAAAATTGAACTAGACATGTTACAGATTGGAATTTGCAGCTCACTCCTATCTCCTCTGGTCAAAGGATGCCCAAATGATTTCAAGTTAGAACTATAGCCACATCCTTGCTTTTGCAGAAACTCTGATTTGTCTACAGTTATATTGACAATAGACATTAGAATAATTACCAGGAAATATTTCCAAAAGTTCAGAATTCTTTTCTGTGATTAAAATTTCTTATTTGATTTGAAAAAAGCATTAGTTCCTCTGAATTCTCCTACTGTACGTGCCAACAGCATACCATGGTGTTTTCAGTCTTCCTATCTCCTCTGTAATATGTTGGCTGTAGTTTTCCTGGGCTTCCTTCTGTCCTAAATATCCATCTTTCCGTGACACAGTGTGAAAAGCATACAGCTGAGGGCAACACAGAAAATCCTCCAGATCTCTCAGTTGAGACCTAACCACATAGTTGCATGTTCTCATTACTGCAATTGAGAAAAGAGCTCTTTTATTTTGTTGTATAGCTTGTGAAAAAAAAAAAAAAAAAAAAGAAAAGAAAAGAAAAAAAGATTTGGAAGTGGAATCAATCTGTCTGATATAATAAAAAAGAAATAGTAGTTCTGTATAACATTTTAGGAGGTGATGTTACTGATGCCAAATATAAAGGCAGTATAAAAGTTTGGTTGTAAGACATAAGTTGTACTACAAGCACAACCTGTTATCATGTTTGCAAAGGCAATGCCAATGTGTCAGTTTCCCCTAGTATCTTTTAGGATCAATGAATTTCAGGTTTCACTGATTGCACGTTTTTGTTTCAGTAGAAGTGCAACCTAGACCAGGTGCCTGTCTAACGTACGTACTTGAGATCTTCTCCTTAGCTCTTCTGTCTGCACACTCCCTCAAGCAGCAAAAAGTTGATGCAACAGTGCACAGAACATCTTTCTTAGTAATGGAAGAGACAGATTACCGGGATCTCAAGAGAAAAGTGAATGCACAGGTTATTCAGAAAAATCAATATTTTAATGAACTAAGAATTGCAAATTTTGGAGCAAACTTTGAAGTTCTGGCTGTTTTTAAAAACATTGTAACAGCTTAGCACTTTTCTTGACCACCCTTCATCTGGATCGTGGCTGCTATGAGAGTTTCACATTCTAAACCATAAGGGAGTGCTTATGCATTCCACTTTTTTGCCCTTTTCATAAAAGAAGTATAAAAATATAAATATAAAAGAGGTCCACAGAGCTGTGATCTGTTATTCAGAAATTTTTATCCTTTTCTTTTCTTTTCCTCTCTTCATCAAAATGTTAAAAATACGATTGTCTTTGATACAGAGCATTAATTCGAGGGAACTGATTTGAAGACTGCAAATAAAACCTGTCATCCCCCACCTGCAGCTTCCTCAAATGTGAGGTGGTCTAATTTGCCAAGTTTCCTAGAGATGTCAGGAACAGCTGTTACATATTTACAGCTTATAAACCAGCTTTAATCAAAGCTGTGTGGACTCTCAGGGCTAACGCTAATGGCAGCAAAAAAACTGAACTCACTAGATCCTTATTTATTAGTGTTAGGTTAATAGGTTTTTGAAGAATAATATCTGAATGTTGTAGTTGGAAAAGTTAGCAGGATAAATGTAAGTACAGTAGGGCCTGTGCAATAAATATTTGGTCTAGAAGGAAAACTAACAAAGATGTAGCTTCAAAAAGATAAATGTTACAGTGGTAAATGTCAAGTATTAGGACAATACTAAGAGAAAAATTTTATATCAGATGTCTGAAGAAGGAGAGGATAATGAAAGCATTGAGATTATGTAGAAGACTCTTCTTCGCATTATAATTAAAGAGCAATAGAAAGAATTGTGAATGTTAATAGGGAAAAAATCTAGAATCAGAGTGAGCTACAAGTTTGTTTAGCAATCTAATATTAAATTTAATATTAAACTAAGCTTTAATATTAAACTGTCTCTGAGGTGGACTGAAAGCTGAATAATAAGCAATGAACTTCATAAAAATTTTGGAAAATTTCAATCTTTTTCTATCTTTATTTCTATCAGTGCTTATGTTTTCAATAGGAAATGTGAGCTTGGATCACCTAGTTCTAACACCCTGCCGTGGACAGGGTTGCCACCCACCAGATCTGGTTGACATGGGCCCCATCCAACCTGGTCTTAAACACCCCTGGGGATGGGACATCCGCAGCTTCTCTGGGCATCCTGTGCCCATGCCTCACCACTCTGTCAGTAAAGAATTTCCACCTAACATCTAATTTAAATCTTCCTTCTTTTAATTGAAAACCATTTCCTTTTGCCCTGTTGTACTCAAAGGAAGCAATGAGCCTTCAGCCTTTCTTCTTAGAATAGGTATCCAGCCCTGTGATCACTGTCTGGTAAAAAACAATGACAAATTTTTAAAAGCTAAGCACCCATGAAGGCCCAGCCCCTATCCTTTTCAGGGTTTATATATGAAGACTGACATACATCAGCATCTCACAATTCAGCAATTGGCTGTAGGAAAAACCTATGATGTGAAGCAGATGGCAAGCTGTACTATGAAGGTAAAAACTCTGAGACTTCACATGAGCTGCAGTTTTAAAGTGAAAGCTTGTCTATGTCAGTAATGATCTAATTATGAACTAACTGATAGTTGGATGCAGCACCCTTTCATTATCAAAAAAGAGTCGTGATGTATCTGGCTGTCTGCTTTTAAGTAGGTAATGGATTATTTACATGGGTGATTGCAGTGGTCAGGGGATCACAGGCTAATCATAACAGGATGACTGTGTGCCAACAAAACACTAATGAGAAGCTATTCCCATAATCAACAGTTTGACTTGCAGAAGAGGGCTCTGCACAATGTCTGATGTAGATGGGACGCATCCAAGTCTGGCCTAGTATGTTACTTGCCTATGTAGATAAAATTAAGATATGACATCGGTAAAGCTTAGCCATCAGCACGTGCTAGATATCTGCATAAAATAATTGACTATTTTAGAAGCAGCTAAAAATATCTCCACGAGGTGCTCGGTACAATGAAGCACATTTGAAATGTTTATACATCAGTGTTCACAGCATGAGGAACAAGCAAGAGGAGTGAGAAGTCTTGGCTCAGTACCAGAGCTACAACATCACTGGCATAAGTGAAACCTGGTGGGAAGAGTGCTGTAACTGGTGTGTCATGATAAACAGTTATAGGCTCTTCATAAGGGACAGACAGGATAGAACAAAACAGGGGGGTAGTGCTGTGTGTGAGGGAGGAGCTGGGCTGTGCAAAACTCACAGATGGCGATGACACAGTTGAGAGCCTCTGGGTAAGGATTAAGTGACGAGTAAATAAAGTGGATGTCACTGGGGGAGTGCACTGTAGACCACCCAGCCAGGATGACAACACTGATGAAATAGTCTTTAAAGAACTAAATGACACCCTTAGCCACCCTTGTCCTTACAGGTGATTTCAAGTTGCCATCATTAAATGAGAATACCACACATGTCCAGGAGATTCCTAAAACAGCTTGATGATAACTTCCTGGTACAGGTAATAATGCAGATAACTAGCAAAAGTGCCCTCCTGGATTTGTTGCTTGTAAACAGCGAGAGTCTTCTGAGTGAAGTGGTGAGTGGACATCTTGGTCATAGTGACCATGAAGTTTAAGATCTTTGGTAACAGGAAGAAAACTGCCACTAAAACTTCAAACTTGGATGCAGGGAAAGCAGACTTCAGGCAGCTCAAGGAATTGGTTATTTAAGTCCCCTGGAAACTGTTTTGAAGGCATTAGGTGCTTTGTTTCATAAATACTACCTTTTAAGGGCTCAGGAACAGACAACTCAAAAATGTCAGAAGTCATGCAGACAGAGCAGAGGACAGGTTTGGCTGAACAGGAATCCTCCAGAGCTTAGACGGAAAAACAAATTTCATGGCAACTGGAAGTAAGATCAGGTGACATGGAAGGACTACAAAGATGCTGTTCATCATCGTGGGGAGAAAGTCTGTGTGGCCAAAGCTCAGGTAGAGTTGAAGCTAGTCTATACTGTTGAAGACAACACAAAAATATTTTTAAATTATGTTAACAATAAGAGAAAGACGAGAGATAATATCAGTCAATTACATGATGAGGATGATCACCTCACAAATAGAGAAGTGGACAAAGAAAGATGGCTGATGCCTTCCTCACCTCTGTCTTCAGCACCACTGATGGGCCCTGGGACTCCTGGAGCCCCAAGCTGGTGTACTGTTACTGTGATAACAATAAACTCCTAGCTAGACCCAAACCTGTGCAGGATTTGCTACTCCACCTGGATGCATTAATGTCTCCGGGGCCTGATGGAATTCTTCTCAGGATACTTAAAGATCTGGCTGATGCCTCTGAGAGACCTCTCTCAGTTATTTTTCAGTACTCTTGGGAATCTGGAGAGGTTCCTGTTGATTGGAAGTGGCAAACATTGTACCAATTTTCTAGAAGGGCAGAAAAGAAGACTCACATTATTGCAGGCCTGTCAGTCTCACTTCAGTGCCTGGTAAAATTATGGAGAAGATTATCCTGAGTTGTAACAACACTTGAGAGATAATGCAGTCATTTGTCACAAGAGGAAAGTCTTGTTTAACAAACTTAATTTCCTTTTATGACAAGGTTGCCTACCTAAAAACCGGTTAATGAAATCTTGTAAGATTTCAGCAAAGCTTTTGATACTGTTTATCACAGCATACTTCTGGGCAAAATGTTCAGCATTCATCTAGATAAAAGCAAAATGTCATAGGTAGACAACTGGCTGACTGGTCAGGCTCACAGCATTATTGCAAAAGGAGTTACATCATGCTGGTGGCCAATCACTTGTGAGGTTCCACAGGGCTCCATTTAAGGGCCAGTTGTCTTCTATGTTTTTTGTCAGTGACTTGGATATAGGACTTGAAGGTATGGTAAGTCTGCAGACAACAATAAATTGAGAGGAGCTGTTGACTTTCTCAAGGGTATAGAGGCCTTGCAGAGAGATCTTGACAAATTAGAGGGCTGGGCAATCACCAAGCACATGAACTTAATCAAGAGCAAGTGCTAAACTCTGCACCTGGGACAGGGAAACCCCGGATATATGCTCAGAGTTGGGGACAAGAATCCAGAAATCACAGAATCCAGAATCACAGAAAGGGATCTTGGCTTCTGGTTGATGCAAGTTGAATCTGAGTTAGCATTCCATAGAGTCCATCAGATCCAGCACTGCTAGCCAAACAAGAGAAGGGATTGTCCTGCTCTGCTCTTCACTGGTGTGGCCTCATCTTGAGCTCTGTGTACAGTTTTGGATGCAGTTTTGGATATAAAATTACTAGATAGCATCCAAAGGAGAGGTATGCACATGGCAAAGAATCTAGAGGACAAGATGTATGAGAAGTGGCTGAGGTCCCTTGGTTTGTTCAGTCCAAAGAAGAGGAGACTAAGGGGAGGTCTCATGGTAGCCTGTGGCTCCTCGAAGGGAGTCAAGGGGCAGCACTGATCCTTTCTGTCTGGTAACAGCAACAGAACCTGAGGGAATGTCATGGAGCTGCATCAGGGAAGGGTCAGATTGGATATTAGGAAAAGGTTCTTCACTAAGAGGGTGGTTGCGCACTGGAACAGACTCTTCAGGGCAGTAGTCACAGCACCAAGCCTGTTGGACTTCAAGAAGTGTTTGGACAATGTTTTTAGAAATATGTTTTGAATTTTGGGTGGTCCACTGTGGAGCCAGGAGCTGATCCAACTTGAGATATTCTATGATCCTATGATTCTAATATTGTTTTTTATGTACTCTGCCTTCTGATGGAAGAGATCTGTTTAAATGCATGTAGGAGGGGTCACATGACTCAACAACTTCAATCTTAAGGTACTAGAAAATTTAAACTCAGTACACATTAATTGCATTTGTTTTTGCTACCTTCTATTTACTAATGCAATTAATTATTTAAGAACATAAGTGATCAATCAAGAGTTTAACTATTTCTGAAAACTTTGATTATGGGGTTAAACACAATGTGAAGTACTGAAAACATGAAAACATTATTTCGTTGGGATGCTAGGAGAGGCAAAAATCCAAAAGAGAAAAACCACAGAAAGTTAGGAAAGTATCAGCGTATGGATAATGAACTTTTCCACATTCCCATACTTTGAAACTAAGCATTTTTTCAATGTCTCTTTCAAAAAGCAGATAGTGGTGATTCTGAAAACAAAAGAAGTATGAATAAAATTTAAATGTGGCTTTTCAGCTGTTTCTGGGACAGATAACTCTAATCCCTTCTAGTCTGGCTGATTCTCTGCCCATTTACGTGGGGAAGTCATGTCTTTCTTGTACTGAACTTCAGCCACCTTATCATAAACGTTGACCTTACTTTGGCTTAACTCCACGACTGCCCTGTTCACATGCTATAACATCTACTGACATTCTGTCTTTCTCCACTAGTTTTTGTTTGTTTTTTTTCTTTAGTCTGTCTTTAAAGATGATTTCCTACTTTTTTTTTCTTCTGCAGATTTCTTCCCAAGAACCTTCAAATATCTGCTTTAGTTATTTGTTCTTTCTTTCCCAGCACAGTACCTCCACAAACTCCTATCCAAAGATTCCATTCCTTGAGAATAGGTCAAAACAACAATATAATTTTACAAATAGACTTCTAGTTAGTCAAGTCTTCTGTCATAGAAGCAGGAGAATCTGGGGAACGAAGTGCAATTTAGACCTGGGATTTTCCATCTCAAAGGCCTAGTTCATCCTACAATGTTTCATTCTTAAAATAGAAAGGCTTGCTAAACCTAATTTTTAACCTTTGGATGAGAATTGGAGACTCATGTAATTAGAATTCTGAGAATGGGAAATGGTTATTTTTTAATTTGATAATTAAATATTTTATAAACTTTGTTGTTTGAAAACTTATATTGAGGAAAGTTAGAAGAAACAAATTGTCCCAAAGTTCTCAGCACTGCAGAAACTTCAAACAGATTTTAACTTCCCAAAACCAATACATCCAAAATAATTCATAGAAAAAATGGTCTTGTACCTTGGAGCTTTCAGTATTACTTACAGCAGGGACATTGTGAGATATGACCAATTAGTATTGTGAAAGCATCATAAATTCCCAGAACAAATATTCTGTTTCAAAACTTTATTATTCCCCGAAGTCCTTCTCTTCCTCATCAGGGAAGGTTATCTTCTTACCTTTCCCAGACCTGTCTTCCCGTTCTTTACCCTTCTCGCTATGAATAAACATCATACAGAGACAGAGATATTAATTTAGTTAGTTTGTTGGGTCACTTGCTGGGGATTGGAACTCAATGACTTTTAAGATCCCTTACAACTCAAGCCAGTCTATGGTTCTATGATTTTAAGGGTGTTATCAAACCTAAAATGTTGGCTTTATATTACTGGTAGAAAAATACCATCCCCCACAATAAGAAGTGTGTGTTGCTGTTTAACAGAAGTTCTAAGCATTTACTGTCTAATCCAAAATTCGCTGAAGTCCCTGAGGAAATTTTTATTAGTGATGAGGATCATTCATATTTTCTTTTTAAGAGATTAGTGTGTGTTTATATGAAGGCCCTGTAGACATTAATTAATCTGTATTTATATAGCAAATTCAGAACTTAAAAATCTCTGACACTCTGTTCTGTTGCTCAGGAATTTGACTTGGCTAGCAACAGGACTGATAGCATCCATCTTTTTAAGATATTAAGCTATAAAATTTATTTTTAACATTGGACAAAGACAATTCCAGATTTTTTAGTCTTGCTCACAGCTTTGCTGAGAACACTCAGAAAGAAATTTAGCAACTGTTCAGCTTCACAGTTACAGGTCTAGATCATGTGGGCAGAAAACAAACCGTCAAGAATTGTATGAGTTATATACTGCAGCTATTTCTCAGTAAATGCTAAGCAGCAACAGAGGTAGAAAAAGAAGAAATTCGCAAAATAAAAGGAGTCAAAAATTGACTGCTGTAACTACATGACCTACAAACATAATGTTACAGACTTCTTTCCTATCTCCTCATACTGTTGCATGCCTACAGACTACCTACTATATGTAGAAGAAATGCTACCAGGTTGGAAATGATGTTTTCTGTACACTTCAGTTTCTTATAAGACTGTATTTACAAGTTCATTTCTTGCATGATACATAGATTTGGTCTTGGGATCAGCCCAGTAGTTGTCTTTAGGACAGTGCAGAAGAACACAGTGAAACTCTTCACAGCCCAGGGACTCAAGGGAAAATAAACTGGTGAACAGCATTCCTTTTTTTGTGGTAAAGAGCCTTAAGAATAGGAAGGAGGCAAAAATCTTTCTTCCATCCAGCGCCTACGACAGATAGTCAATGGTTTATATTTAAAAGTTCAAACAAGAAAAAAAACAAGATGTATGTCAAGAAACTTTCTTCCGAGAAGCTGAGAATTAAAATTACCACTTAAATTGTGGGAAGAAAAAAAACTTTATTAGTGTCTTCTTTTTGTGCCTTTTTTTATCTCTGCTTAGTAAGTCTAATCCTAGTGACTGATCCTCATGTACGGGTTATTGAACTGAGAACATTCTCATCTATAATGTGTCTGTATGCCATTTCTTTCTGTTTGATATAGATTTTTAAAGCAAATAGAAAAGTAACAGTTGTAGAGAGTATTGTTCTGAACTACTGCTAAATTTAGCCTATCTTTGCAAGCCTGTTCTGTAAGAGGCAAGACTCTAATGCAGAATGCAGTGGCTCATCACCTGAGCCTTAACAATCAAAGTGAGAGGAGATGATTGAAAATTAGTAGCCATCCTTGTGCGGTTTCTTAGCCTAGAGAAACTGGGAAGCAATTGGAATAAATTAAAGAGGGCTTACACTTTCAGTTAGCTCATAAGTGGACATATTTCTACTGCAGAGATCAGAGTCATGGAAGGAGAAACATAGCAACAGGAGACTGCATGACATGGGTTGTAACATGGATGTTCAGCCTTTTGGCCTGCCTGGACCACAGTGAGTGTAGATGAATTTTATTAGGTCGTGTATTGACCTTTAAAGATCCCTTCCAACTCCTAGGATTCTAGGATTCTAGGATTCTATGATATACGTAGGTTGCATCGAAAGTAATGCCTCCTATTTATTTCCAAGGAAACTAGAACCAGTACATAGAGCACGATAACAGTATTTAATAGAGCATATTCTCAGCTAAAAAGCATATTTTTGACACAGTCACCACCGCTAGCTATGCATTTTCATCAGCGATGAACAAGAACCTCTCTCTCTACTCTCTTTAAAAGTCTGCACCATTGAAGGTGACCCACTGTCACCGTCACCACTGCAGAAACACACCACAAATAATAGGTATTACTTTCTGAGCAGCTATCATAAAATATATAATATAGTCAATGTATATAAGTAAGAAAACTTCTTTTAATCTTTTTTTTTTTTTTTTTTTAATGCAAACAAAAAAAGAGGGCAACAAAAAAAGAGGGCAACAAAAGCATAAGACTAGTGTTTTTGTGAAATGAATACACCAGTCTGGTTCTGTGGAAGTGGCTGGAATCCTTACTGAGTTCTCAAAGTGTTTGTCGGAGATTTTTGATGAAATGTTACTCTTCCCTTGCTTCATTCCTGAAAACAGTTGTTCCTAAATGTGGGTACTGCCAAAAAGCAATGACATGAATAAAGGGTGATTGTGAAGGGAGGGATATTTCTCTCTGATTAGAGAGGTCGTATAAAAGTCTAATAAAAAGACATGATTGAATTCTTCTTTGAGTTGATTATCTGATAGCAATTCAGTACATTCCATTTGAAAATTTGCAGGCAATTTATTTATGTCAACTGAAAATAGAATTGCAAATATACCAAAAAACTGATGTTTTTTTTTTTTACCAATCTTGAAACCTGTTCTCAAATTTCTATATCAGAATGGTAAGTGTGACTGCATATTTTTTGTGGTTCACATGACTGTTTAGTAAATGTATGAAAATGCATACAATTATTTGCCATAACTTGAATCAGCACTGTTCTGTGCCCTCCCCTGGTCCTGGCTTCAGCCCAGACAGCGTTAATAGGGCACTGATGTTTGGTTGGTGCTGAGTTGTTGGTTTGTTTGTTGTTGTTTGGTTGTGCACCTGGGGCAGGGCCGGGCTGCTCAATGGGGCAAAGCTGCCACCATGATGGCATGAGGCAGGGGAGGGTCACAGAACTAGCTATGCCTGGCTGCATACAGCCCACAGGCTGCAGGTTGGACACTGCCTGGATTAGAAGACACCACACCATTTTTTAAAGTGCTTACATTATAAGTCACTTGGATTACCATAGTCACTGACCCCAGATAAAAGAAAAATAGAGGGAGAATTCCCTGGAGCTAATAGAATTTTTATGAGAAATATAGAATTAAATTTCTGACATTAATAATTGTGCATGACTGTGGAAACAAAATTGTCCCCTAAAAACTTGAAGTAGTTATTGATATATTTTATCCATATTTAAATTTTAATTAATTAATTAATTAATTAAAATACTTAATAATTCTTATAAAAGGTGGTAGGTTGTTCTGACTTCAAGCTACAGTCTTTGGTTGAAGCCATCAGGCATTCTCACGAGTTTTGTTGCCCAGCAAAAAACTTTTCAATCTGTACGTGATAATTATTTTTTCTCATATAAATGGGATAAAAAGTTCAAGCTTCAGAAACCTTGGGCACCATCTTTCATTTGCCAGCCTCTTACTATTATGGAGGCTCTGGGAGTGAGGTGCACTTAGATTTATTTCACTCAACCCTAATGCATCTTTACAGAGGACACTGAAGTTGGAAGAGGTGAAACAATAGAGAGTGATAATACATTTTTTACTACACCACTGATACCATCAACCCTCCTTCCTGTTGTGCCATTAATTATATGTTAGGATTTGAAGGGCTTTCCTCAAATAGCCTCTACAAATATATGTTAATAAAAGAAAATATATCATGATCGACATGATACATGTGAATCCTATTGTTTAATATTGCGCCCACATGAAATCAGGTGAATCCTGAGGAATGTGGACATTCATAATTTATCTCCTTTTTCCATTTAGGAGTTTCTAGTCACAATTGATTGTGTGTGGGAAGATCTGCTGATCTTTCAATCTGCAGCTTTTGCAGCCTTAAGGAGAAAGTTCTCCAGGCAAATAGCCTGCAACAAAGCAGGCAGTGCACTTCCTATTCTGTTTAAATAACACAAACGGGAATGTTTGAATGGACTTCAGTGTCATCGGTGCACTTGTCTGATTTATTCCTTCTCAGAGGAGTGTACTGGCATCTATGTGGATAGTAACACCTTGCCAGCTGGCCAGACGGTGACATCAGCTGTCCTTTCAGACAGATGAATTGGAGTGTGCACAGCTGCCTGGCAAAGCACAGACTTTGCAGCAGAAGTAGAAGGGAAAAGCACTTCATGCTCTTCTGACGGTAGTATTTATTTAATGTTTGTTTACAGAATTAACTATGTTGGACTATCTTATCACCAAAACCGTCTTTCTGACGCTGCAGTAAGTTACTCAGATTGTGTACCATAAAGCACAGCAATTCACACAGGAATTTGCATTCTCTCTGATGTTGTTGAGTGGAGTGTGTTTTTCTCAGTGTGGCCATAACTATATTGTATGGGCAATATGATTTTACCTAATCTCCTTTTTTATAACCCTAGATCACTCAGTCAAAATACATATCTGCACCTTTAAGCTGCTAAACTAAATAGCCAGATTTTAAAGCCTCTTTGAATGGACTGAACATTCATAACTTTAACTGAGTCACTCACTTGGGAAAGTATGTTACAAAGTCTCAACTGGCTTTAGGGTACAAAATTGTAGCATAAGTATCATCTAAGGAGCTGGCAATGCCAATGTATTGGTTCATAATGCTTTCCATTAAAAAAGTCCTGAACAGGGTTTGGGACTCAGCCTATGGCAGTTTGAGTGTCCCTCACAATTTAAGCATAAAGTGAAAATGATTATTCCTAATCTACGTGCAGAATAAAAATACACATCTCAGTGTATTGGTAAAAGAATGATAATATGATATTTAGCCAAGGCTGAATCAAGCTGAATCACTAGGAAAGGATAGATATTGGGTGAAGCTATCACACAAGTTAGAAATGCTGCCAAGCTAGAAATATAACAATGACTTTCTAATATTGTAAGCAGCGGCAGCATTGTTAAAGAGCCAGAAAAAATGTTAATATAATTTCATCTATTCACTGGTAGAATCTATTCAATTTTTTTTTCTTAAGAAATGAATTATCAGGGATTTATTTTTTTTTCGTGTTTATATTCTTATTCATTATCTCCTTGGATTTTCAGTTCATTCTATCCATAGAACCTATATAATTTGGTGTAGTCTTTTACAATGCTGATCACATTGCTTGAATGTAAGAAAAACGTATCCACACTCTTTTTTTTAATGATAGACATGTTTACAGATGTGAATGCTCATTGCTCATTCACTTTACACCTCATGCCCTTTAGCTCATGTATTTAATATATTCCAACTGAGTAAATTAAAGTCAGAATCAAAGACAGTGAATGGTTGTTTCTGGCTCATATGAGTACATCTGGTACTTCCCAAGTAAGATACCTGAATTCTCTAGGGACAAAGCAGATCATTTTCCATCCATTATAAAGCATGGCTTCATACAGGTGGTGCTGTATAGAGGCATAAAACTAGTGTGATGACTGGACAGTGTTCCAGGCTGTATAGTTTACGTATTAAGAACTTTTTTAGGTTATTTGGATCTTCTCTTTTTATGGTACAGCAGCAATGGAGATGCTGGATTTTGTCTCTGATATCTATGTCCTATGTGAAAGAGGAAATGAAACAATGGGTTATTTTTACATCTGAGGAGGAAGTAACCCTGACATACACATGGTGTGAGTTACAATGTCTAAACAAGTTCTTCTGCAGCTATAATAGTTAAGGTTTTGACCTGAGCTACAGTCTTATTGCCCTTTCCATGAGAAGACCATTTCTCTGGATGACATGAATGGCCTGAGTTGGTGCATCTTCAGTTGAGAACCACCTAGCTTGGTCTTGGTCTGATTAACCACCAAAATCTTTATGAAGTATGAGAGTGGTGTTATCATTGAAGATGATCAGCATTCATGGAAATAAAAGATGTGACTTCGTAAATTTAAGTGAACAGCTGGGTATTACTGACATAAATTGCCACAGTTAGATCTACAGCATTACACTATTGATATCCAGAATTCAAGTTCTCATAATGCAACCATTTGCTGTTCACCCCTATTAGAATTGCACTGTGTTCAGGTCTATTTGAAATTGTGGGAGCTATTTACAAAAACCTGTTATATATGTGTTGTTTTCTAGCGCTGGATTTTCAGAATTGTGTTTTCTTGCTTTAATTAAAATTGTAAATCTGTGTTATGCTTCACAGATGGACACTAGCAATATGAGTTTCTGTCATTTTCCTCTTCATGTAAAATATTGATGTCTGGCTCTGTGATGCAAAGTAGCTAAACACTGTTTGCAGAAACCATACAAATCTCATTGGGATTCCCAAAGGAATTTGACCCATCCTAGTAAATATACTTTAGAATGATTATGTAGCTGTCAATTATATTGCTATTCCATTCACTGAGTTTACTTGAACTGTATTCTTTATTACAACCAAAATAAACCCACTGCAGTAGACCATTTTTCTCTACTACACAAATGAATATTGTGCATAATCTTAAGCACTGAAGATTTTACTCAGTTTTGTTTGTGACATATCTGGTAAATGTCCAGAGTTCAAAGCTGACAACAAAGGTACGGCTACAATTCTGCTTTGAGAGTGAGGACCTCAAATCTTCTCTGCTTAGCACGTTTGAAATATTTGTGCTGCTCTGAAAGTAATGCCTCCTATTTGGCCCACAAGATCACGGATGTTGGTGGTATGGCAGTAGAGAATTGAACCTTCCCACCAATATGACATTATATTTTGTTGCCATGTGACAGACAGCAGCAGAAGGGCACTCTGACAAATTGGCATCTGATGTGAAAGTGCGGATGAAGCAAATATGTGTAACTGAATTCCTCCATGAGGGAAAAATGGCTCCCACCGACATTCATCAACACTTGCTGAACATTTATGGAGACCAAACAATGGATATGAGCACGGTGAGGCAATGGGTGATGTGTTTCAGCAGTGCATGAAACACACGAAACAGCTACAAGAAAGACAAACTGTGTTCCGGATGGCCATGCATAGCTGTCACACCATGAAATGAAGAACACCTCAGTTAGCTCATCCAAGTAAATTGGCTAATGATGGTGACTATATTGAAAAACAGAATTTTGTAGCTGAGAATTTGCTCTGTAAAATAGTGCTATCGTGTTCTTTCTATCTGTTGCAGTTTCCTCAGAAATAAATAGGAGGCATTACTTTCGGAGCGATCTATGCACATTGGAAGCATAAAAATTATTCTTTTCCTTTCTTATCTAATTAGATAGCAAGACTTTTCAGAGAGTGATTTGTTACATGTATGTAAGCACCAAGACTAACTGGACACTCACAGATGTGGGTCTCATCTGACCAAATGGATTTAGTGGCCTCTGGTTTCTCTTTATGAAAAGCTGGCACTCTAAAATGTAGTACGTCTACTCATAATTAACTGACTGTATCCCACCCTCAAAGTTTATTTCTCCCTTTTGAAATAAGCGACCAGCTCACATACAATACAGGTGAAAGCAACGCTGGATTTACAGGCAGGTACAAATTTTGTTGGGCAGACCTTCTCTGGAAACCATTAACTTGTGTTTTTTTGGTGCTCTTGTTGCTTGTAACAACATTAGTAAGGTAATGTAGTTTCCAGATCCAGTTGATTTAAAGACAAGTCAAAAGTGGACCTTCAATGAGCTTGTGTTTTCAGTATTAAGCTGACATGGATATAAGCAAGCTGGAACTTTTTATGTACTTGTTTAGCTGGTTAGCACCACTGCTACACAGACAAGAAATCCTTTCACAGCTGGATAATTTCTCTATCTCACCCACATCTTTGTCTCTGAATTTCAGTTCTTTCTTCTAGTTCAACTTTCTGTTTTCCCTTTCAGGACCACATGCTCTCTGAAAAAGAATATGTAACCATAGTGAAGAAAATCTGGCTGAGACCAAATGTATTCATACAGGAAGGCAGAACCAGATAGTTTAAGATGAGGAATTTTGTAAAGAGCTGCTCAGACGACTTCAGGCTAACCATGGATATTTACACCTCAATAAATAAATAAAATGTCTAATTCTAGCCTTAGCTTTCTTTTTATCTATTTGTGCTGGTCACTGTAAACATTATTAGGTACTACCATTTCCTCAGTCATCTTACCAGTTCATATTTGCCAAATGACACGGCTGTAATTGTAGGCAGTTTTAAATTCCCGTTATTAACTTGAGATTTTAGGTCTTTTTAATCTTTTATATGCTCTTCCAGTTCCTCTTTGAGATAAAAGCTGCTATTACTCTGCCCATTTCTGGCATACCAGCATGATCAGAGATTATAGGGTTTGTACTATGTGACTCTTATTTGGAGTAGATGCTCATTGTTCTGTTATTTCTCAGCTCTCGTCTCACTTTTCACCAGAAAGGGTAACAAAAGACCTCAGATTGTAAGACTCAGGTTTAAGACTTTCTTCTTTCTGTAAGTGCACTATTAATCAGAAAATGTCTTATTCTGTTTTACTCCTATCTCTCTTGCACATCCAAATGCTGTCTGAGAGTAGATAAAGATATTCTGTATGAAATCCCTATGTAGATGATCCTTGATATAGGAGGTACCTGAATGCTCTAGCTTCATTTATTTGTATCAGCCATGATACCTGGATTCAGCAGTGTCTGCATTGAGTATGCAGAGTAGCTGAACACTGGATTAATTCCTAGACCTAATACAATGAATAAACATTCTTTTTTTTCTCATAGCTGATGCTCCTAGAGTATGCTCACCAGTTCAGTCTGCAACAGAATGAGAATTAGGTGTCCTCACATGACATCCTTTATTTAGTACTCCAGTAGTTCAAATATCAGTTTTGGAAAACACCACATCTAAGGTTCTGAGTAACTTTTTCATCTCCTTTTTGAAGAAGCAAACTTTTTTCTTTTTTTGTTTAATTTCAGATCTGCTTTTGGCACAGCGTTACTGAAAAGTAGAAAGTTCCTCAGTAAGAAAATGTATCCCTTCCAAGCACAATTATCCCTTCATTGTTAAGGAATCCTATTCCTGGATTTCATTAACCAAATAAAGTCTTTTCAGAAAGAGTAATTGTAATCATTCTGTATTAATAACAGTATTAATAAAGATGAAGGCTCAATTTATCTTCAACTGATCATCTGGAGTAGGCACTGTTGTTACAGTGTCTGTAACAACCTTAGATTTAGAAAGAGATAACACAAAAGGAGGTTGTTTCTCAAAAGCGCTGGCAACAAGGCCCTTTCTGATCTCTCTGGTGGTCATCAACACTTCAAAATATTTTGGAGGTCTCTCCTGTCTCAAAAAAAAAGTGATTGGTTCACTTATTGCAACTAACATTGAAATACGTGGTAAAACCCAGTAAAGCAAAGCAACAAGGAATATTTTCTCAAATATGTGGTGGGTGTAATACTTCCAGTGATCAGTAAACTCAAGATCATTTTCAAGTCAGATTGTTTTTGCATTTCATCAGCTGTGTCTTCTAGGTAGCCAAACCAAACAAAGTGAAACTGAAACCAGAATGCCAGGCAGCTGCAGAGAAAGATAAAACACCATTACAAATATAAATACAATCAGTTTGTTTGTTTGTTTTCTAAACAAGGTTATAAGATATGTAAAATGTTTCAATTAGAGCCCTTTTTAATGAAGATCTGGGAGATTTCCATTTTATTGCCTTAGCTGTGAAAAATACCTTTCAAAGATGACTCAGATTTTTTCTTTAGAAAAAAGAATATCTGACATACATTATTTCAAAGTTAAAGTATATTGAATTGCATCAAAATATTTCCATTTCCAGGAAATATTTTTTTCAGTACTTAAGAGCTGGTTTATTTGGTGGTTTGATTGTTTTCCTTTCATAGTTTGCTTTTAAATTACCTTGAGACAATTGCAGCTGTATTTCTCAAATTTTTGCTTGTAGGCTCAAGGATGCTCAGCGTCCTTTCATTTTCAATCAGAATACAGCACATGCTACATAACACACAGCAAAAATTAGGGCTACATCACTGTAGTCCAAACTACTTATCACCTCTTCTGTGCGTCAAGTGGGGAATTTAAGTTTTCTTAAATCTATGGGAAATAATACTCTTTCCCTGTTTCTAAGATATCAAAGCTTTCTTGGACTCAAATCATGTAAAAACATCAAGATGTAGAAATAGCTCTGCAGCTTCCTTTTGTGTGTGTTATTCCAATCTTCCACTGCCTCACAGATGCAAACACACCAAAGACCCTCTCACAGCATTTGCCTGCTCAAGTAGGTAGGGTCATAAGCTGATGAATAAAGGAAATAATCATCTACATTAAACCCATGCCTCCATGCAGACATAAAACTATCATCTACTCAGTAACTGCATAAAACATGCTGGAGGACATAGAAATTTTGCACAGCTCCCAGAATTAGATTATTTACTAGCCTGTGTCCCCTACAGCAATGACAACCCTTTCTACATATCAGCCATCCTCAACATGGGCATAGAATCCAGAGCTTTTTCTTTTCTTAAGGTTCATTGGCAGACAGGTAGCATCTGTCACTCAAATAGAACAAGAATCTGAAAATCTGATTAATTTTATTCTAAACTGAGAAAGGAAAAATGAAATCAAAATATAGGAAGTCAGTATTTGCAATAAATGTACTGAAGACTATATCTCAAATGCAAAATTCCTGGTATGTCTTCAAATGTGTAAAAATAATAATAATAATAAAATTATATTTGAATCAAAAATGACTCACAATCACATACACATACCAAAAGACACATACAAGTAAGCCACTGGAGGCAGGGAAAGCTCTGAGCTCACACTCTTACCCAAGTACCTTGAGTACCTTGATTTTTGCTCTCTCTTATCCTCCTCTTCTTACCCAAAGTCTCTTTCTCAATGTCTGATCCAGCACCCCCTTGTGATCAGTGGAAGCCTTTTCAGAAGTTTCAGTGGCAGGCATCAAATTGAGTAATTCATGTTTTCCTCCATCTCACTGTGCTGTGCTTTTGCACTGTTGTACTGTGGTGGTTTTGTTTTTTTTCTGTAAAAGTTTCAATTCCAACAACTACTGATGTCAGCAATCTGATTTTCAGCTGAAAATATGAATGCATCATACTATGTTTATATGTAACTATTTCCTGAAGCTGCATTAAAGTCAAATCTCCTTACTATCTGCAAATGTGCTAAGTTACATATTTCTATTTTTCTAGCACTTGCAGAAATAAATTAGTGGGGAAATTCAGACTATGAAAAATATGATTAATAAATGTACAGTGATATTTCCAATGCTTTCAGAAACTAACTACTGTATTTTCAAATTGTCATAGGCCAAAACATTGTATACCCTAATGGCTTGACCCTTCAAATACACAGGTTTCCTTATATCATTTTAATTAATAAATTCATGAATCTTTGGGCACAAAATGAAATTAAAAACTAATTGAAATGGGTATTTGATTAATATTTGAACCTACACATCTAGGGAGGATCTTCAAGGAAATATGAAGTTTAGTGTTCAGTAAAAATCTTAAGTCTTTGATGCTTACTAGGTATCTCCTCTAAATAAAATCAAAATCATGTCTTTTTTAAAAAACATAAGATAATGATAAGCTTCTTCTATATATATCATTTTTATAACCTTTTCCTTCAAGAAAATAACTCAGTTGATCTAGAAAAAAAAAAAAGGCATTCATTTTTTCTATAATACAAGTTGCTGTGATTTAATTATTCTACCCGATAAGACAAATGTGTTTGACACGTGCTAGGCAAAGCTTTAGATAGTGCATTCGTGCATAGAAAATGGACATATCCCTTGAGAACAAATGCATCATTCTGCTCCATTCCTGTTAAAAAAAAAAAAGAAAAAAAAGTAATACATTTTTATGTGGCCTAATTAAGAGAAACAACAGCAGTTACAGGAGTAGAACATTTCAGCACCTGCTCAGCTCAGGCAGGCCAGTAAGAAAGGGTTGATTGCTTCTTAAATCTTTAGGAGTAGACAATGACAAGCAAAGACAAAAAGCACCTGATCCAAAGTCAGAATCACTAGTAATACTGATTTCATAAGACTTTAGAACAGGCTCAAGGAAAAAGAATCAAGGAAGTACAAATCTGAACAAGACATACAGTTCTTCTTAGCAGCATTCAAATCTGTAAGTGGTGTGTGCAGATACATAATGTAGAAATTAACACTTTTCTTCAGATGTGCAGAAAAAAACTTATTTTGATATAATGTTACAAATTCTTCCCCCAGCTGTAATAAACTAATTATTCAACTTTATAAGGATGTTGTAGGTTTAAAGTATTCTTTTTGACTGGAAATGCTTCAGGAATAAATGAACATTACATAACAGTATCTGTGTGTACCTTTAAAATTTGTATTTGCAAACTCATGTTCACATACAGGTTTGTACAAGAAATTGCCCACACAGTGATATTGCAACAGCCAAATACTGTTGTGCTGTAAAAATGCTATTTTCGGAGTAAATACAACATACAGAAAGGATATTGTCCATCATAACTCAGATATCTTTAAAAAAATGATTTTTTATGGTTTCTTTCATAGCATGAAATTCATAGCTTCCCATGTGAAGTATAACATATCTGCATGCAAAAGTTTAACATTAAGCATACAGAAATCTTCAGGATGAGAAAATCCAAGCGTCCCACTGAGAATAAAATTAAGTAGCTAATAAGCTGGACCAAATTTTAGAACGCCACATTTGGAAGAATCTGAATTTACAATCTGCAGTTTGTTGTTTATAGTTAGATTCCTATTTTCATTTCTGAGTCTTAGAAGAACAACTTTCCTCTAAAAGGTGTCTTACAGAGTCAGTTTTCTTCCCTAAAGCCTAACAGGCTCTCTCTACTCTAGTCCTTATTCTTTGATCAGATGCACTCCTGAATACTAACCAACCATTTTACAGCACAGCAATGTTATTAGTAAGTCCATAAAAACCATCTATGATGTACTTTTGCATAGAAAATATTTTTGCAAAAGAAAGTACGGCAGGAATTTAAGCTTTGGGTGTTACAACTTTGCATATCATGAAAATAGTTAACTTGAGACTCATTTTTGAGTGACAGAATTCAGCTAATCCTTTCAATGCTTTTAATTTGCTTGAGTAGTTCATTTAACTGCAAGAAAATAAAAAAAATGCATGTGTTATAGTCCCCAAGTACCATGGCTATAAAAATAACTGCAGATATATTTTATAGAGCAGAAAAAGCCATAGATATGTATGCAGTGATCAAACACTAGGAGAATATATTATGACTGCCTTAGCTACAGCTATCTTTGGGATCCCATCACTGTGTTTTTAGATGCAGCATAAGCAAATACTGTGTGCTAGTTCTGTTTCTGTGCAATCTTTCCACTAACACAAATTCCATGAATATGAGAAGTACTGCAATATCCAGCTGCTCAATTGAACCTTGAATTCCCCAATGGTTCACAAATCCACTAGGATGGAAGTAACTGACATTTAAACTAGCTTTATTAAAGAACTGTGAAAACTTCAGGACTGTAATGAGCTCACACCAGCATGTAACTTTTGTCCAATGCAAGCATCTGAAAAGGTATTTCCGACCTGCTCACAAAAAATACATCTAGCTGAAGGTAGGTAGCTAGTTGCCAGTGTGTGAATGTTAGCATGGGTCATTTTCTGGCCTCAGGGCTGGGAACAAAAGCTTTAGTGGCATTTTTTTTTTTTTTCCCAAACACTGAGATTTCAATGCTCTGTGCTTGAAATAAATAAATAAATAAATAAATGGAGGAAATGGTCTTCTAAGTTAAAGCACTTGGATCATGCAGTAATTCCCATATCCTGTAAAACAGTAGAAGAGTATTCTTGTCTGGAGATATTCAAAACCCACTTGGAGGCTTTCCTTTGCAACCTATTCTAAGGAACCTTCATTAGCAGGGGGCTTGGACTAGATGATCTCCTGAGGTCCCTTCCAACCTTTAAAATTCTGTGATTCTGTGAAGAGCTAGAACACATTCAAGTGAAGAAAACTGAGTTTCTTTCTCCCAGGATAGCATACTTATTGTTATACGGAGAACCAGCACCTTTACTTATAAGACTGAATCTCTCAGGGAAGTCTACCAGCACTTCCCTACTGTTTGGATCTTAGTTCTGCTGCTAATCCATTCAGGCAGCAGGATTTCTGTTAATAAGAGTGCTCTCACACCAGAAAATGAGTTAACTCCTAATCACAGACTGGAGCTGAGTAGCTTTGAAGGTCTTCTCACTTCAGTGCAATTGTGGTGTGTTATATCCCGGTGGTGTCTTTCAGGAATGTTTTTCCTAGAAGCTCCTGGCAGATGTTCACTGTTGGCTGCATCTTGCAAAATTCCAGGAATGGTATTTTTTGGGTAAGAGAACTCAATAGGGACTGAAGACATTTGGAGTTGGGCTTAATACTTGGAATCATAGAATCCTGAAATAATTGAATATCTTGGGTTGGAATTGATTTTATAGCCCAACTTGTTCTAATTCCCCTGCTGTTAGTAGGGACACCTCCCACCAGATCCAGCTGCCCAGCACCCCATCCAGCCTGGCCTTGAACACCTCCAGGGATGGGGCATCCACAGCCTCTCTGGGCAGAGTGTTCCAGTGCCTCAGCACCCTCTGAGTAAAAAAAAAAAAAATCCTTCTAATCTAGCTAATCTGAATCTCCCCTCTTTTAGTTTAAAACCATTCCCCCCCTGATTGTGTCTTATCATGATCAGATCGTGTAATTTTAATCCGCATATTTTTATGCAGCAGAACCAACTGGAACTTGCACCGAATGCCCAACAGAATGTTCCTACATGCAGCAGCAACAATACTCAATCTTTTTGTGGCTATTTGTTGTTTCATACCTCCATTGGTCTGTCTTGCATCCTGGGAGAATTATCTGTTTTTTCCAGTGGCTTCTTGTGAGTTGTGAGGAAGCTGGGAGTGCCATGGGAGTACAGACATCTGCATCACATCGTCAGGCAGCTCCAAAGAAACAAATCCCCAAGCAGCTAAACATGCATGCTAGGCTGCAGCCCCTGGCCTGGCTGCTTAATTAACGATCAGGTCCTGCACAATGAAGTTCAGCCATGTGTCACTCCCACCAATCGATTATGCCCGCATTAAATAACCTACCCACTAGGTGTTTCCGTTTAGTATTTCAATGAGATATAAACATGCATCTCCGGAAAAGTGTTTATTGTGGTTGACTTAGTAGAAGGTATCTGAGAACAAAATACGAACTGATTACTTTTGAATGCTGCAGGACTTGAAAGCGAGCTGTCAGACTTATCTCTCCATCACAAATGCACCTTAGGCAGAGCATCTTGCGTCTACACAGCTAATATAAATAATAACATAGTTTCCTCTGAAAATAATCATCTGGATCATCTCATATTGATGGGGTTCAACTGCAGTATTTTTCTTTGTTTGCTGGAGAGATTGATGCATGGATACATTCAGGTGAAAAACAAAGCAAATTTCTAAGAAAACTGTAACAGCTGCTTGTTTGTTCTTTTTACATTGCCTGCTAATAAATGCTGTCTGTTCATTGTAGGTATCATTCCATTGATATATTCCTTTCATACATTTCCAAATTCTCTGAATTCATTGTAAGCAAAAGGCAGTGGAACTAGGTTTGTCAAAGCAAAACTCCCCCTTGGAGCTAGAGAAGCTTTGACATTATTCAAGGATGTGCCAAGTGCACTCATTTACTCAGAGATCATTCTTGGATATGCCTTTCTCTGGGGAGCAACTATACATCAAACAAATGCTTTGCAAAAAGCTCTACTCATGGTTCTATGACAGATTCATTTTTAATATCTGTAAGGCACAACTTCTAAAGTAGGATTTCATGTACCAATAAATTTTACTAATTTCCAGAAGCATTGCTATGGGTGTGAATGATTTCTTAACCAGGACTGAGTGCACAAAATCACCAGCATAAAACTATGCTGTTAATATATTAGGCCCTATTTCACTTGTCCTCTGAGAGGGTTTTATTGGTGTAGTCTAACCTGCCAGACTAAGTTGAAGAGCTTCAGTAAAGACTGTCAGATGGAATAGAAGCAGAAAAAGAACAATTCAATAATTATTTTTAAGTCAGTCTGCATCATTTTACACATCTGAATACAATCCTTGTAAAGCTGTTCAACTTAATGAACTTTTTGAGTGTGATATCAGAAAGAGATCAGAGTATTAGGCTGGATGTGGCTCTGGGCAGCCTGGTCTAGTGGTTTGCGACCCTGCCCATGGCAAGGGGATTGAAAGTAGATGATCACTGTGGTCCTTTTCAACCCAGGCCATTCTATGATTCTATGATTCTATGATTCTATAAATATATTTAGGAAGTCTTACATAAAAATGTAAGAATGAAAAAAAAAATAACTCACCATTTTTTAAGGAAAACTTTTTTATTGATTTTGCTAAAAGAAATTTTAAACATATCTGTAGGGTTTCATTCCTGTGACTTTTTTATAAATAAAATTTCTGAACTAGCTGTGTCTAGATGTGGAGTTCTATTAAAGTGTGAGTACTCATCACATATTAAACCTGAACTGAGCATAGCACTTGCCTTATAATTAAGGTAATACAAAGCAGATATGCAAAAATAAGGTACAACACAAAACCAAAATTTCCTCACTAACATCTCTAAACCATTTGCATGTATATATATTCTATATTACTAGTAAGCAAGTATCACCCAGAGGCTCCAATTAGTTCAGATCACTCACTGTGCTGGTTATTGTAGGAAAATAAACAGGAAACATTCCTTGCCTCAAAATCACTGCAATCTAGACAACAGCACCACACCGTAGGGCTCTCAGAAAGCAGTGTGGAATAAGGATGCTGAACCTGAGGGCAACTAATTGGAAGGCAAGACTGCAAAAGCTATTGGCTGAGCATTCAACTGGAAGCTTTGAAGATTTTTTTTTCTTCCATAAAACAAGTGGACAAGAGATACAAATGAATCACTTGCAGCCTGTCTACTTAAGGATTCTCATTAAGAACAGGCATCTCAGTGAAGTCAGATCTTGAGACAGAAACGAAAGGAGATGAGGATAGTGGCTGTGTCTAATGACTTGGATGTAAAGGCACAGAAAATAATAAAACACAAGTTAATAAGCTCTCACTGTTAGAGAGCTTAACATGACAGAAAGGGATGGTGCTGACAGAATTTCTATAACCAGATTATATAAACAACAAGGGCTGGTAGAGAGAGCGTGGACAGAACCCTGCATTAAATATTAAGCACTTGCATTAGCTGAGGTAAAAGATCCACTGTGGTTATCAGAAAATTATGTCATTCCCTAAATTTTTGTGGCTAAGCTATTAGAAGGAAAAGAAAAAGCAATACATTCGTACTCAGCTCAAAAACATTTGCAGTGCCTGTGATCTGTGACCATTTCCATGCTGCTGCCATTACGGTTATCTTTCTCAGTACCTCAGGAGTCCAGAGCAGAGCCTACCATTCCTGAGTCATCCTTTCTGACTGTCAGGAGTTGTGAAGGAGGAGACAGGCTTATCATTACAATGTCAATGACCCAAATTTTCCAAAGGCTTCTTTGTAAAATCAAAATACTTTTGTATTTTGTCATACTTCACCATCTTTCTGACAAATCCACCAGTGAATAACTTGCAATGGAAAACTGATCAGGAAAAATAGTTGTATTCTTGCCTCACTGCAAATTTCATCTTGGAGAAAGAGCCTATTTTACAGCTTGAAAAAAAAAAAAAAAACAGAGAGAGAGAGAGAGAGAGAGAATAAAACAAACAGAAGAGATGTTGGCAAAAGCAAAGCTTTATGGAGCATGTGTAAGCAAAATACCAGTGTGACATCAGGTCTATGTATTTAGCACAGAAATTAATAAAAACACTTGGTTCATTATTTCGCCCTCTGCATACACTTGCTATTTCTGAGACTCACAATATTCTGTGAGTCATTCATAAATATACAATATAATGCCTAATGACTTTTATCACAGTTCAAAGAGTGTTATTTCTTCTCTCCAAAGGCAAGTATTAATAAGTCACAAGAGGCTATGAGTAACTCAAGTTCAAGTTAGGACAGTATCTAAGTCTAGCCCAAGTCTAGATTCTTGCCCATAGGGCCCTTAGCCCTAAGTCTCGATTCTTGAGTGTGAATTCTAGTCCCAGTGAGGCTATTAAAAAAAAAAAAAAAAAAAGAGAGAGAGAGAGAGAGAAAAGAATTAGACAAAGTAGAGGAAGATGAAGAAGATTAAGACAAAATAGACAAAATATAGCGTGGGAAATTTCCCCCTTGAAGATTAGTCTTAGATTCCTTGGAAAGGAAATGGACCAAAATATTTGTTTAGCCACTACTCCTGGAAAATCAGGAAAACAGCAAAGAATGGAAATGTGAAAAGCAAGCTGCTCTCCTGAGCAGAACAAATTGCCTCCATCCCTCTTACCACAGCCATCTTCCCCACCACCCCCACTGTGACCTTCTTCTTCTGTCCCCACTTGGCTCCTCTTCCTCGCTCCTCACCTGCCAGTGGTGGCAGATGGCTATGAGGAGCTGGGACAGCCTGCGAGGAGTAAGTATGTTAGAGAGGGAAGGATGAGCTGCTGGAGGCAGGGAGATTTTCCAAGGTCTTCTTTATTGCTGGGCAGCAGCACTGCTACCTCAGCTACCCTCGCTCCTCCTGGGATCCTTGACAGGAAGCGCTCTGGAAAGCTTCTTGCTGCGAATTGGCTGCTGAAGACAGAAAACAGAACAAACATTGCAGCTAGAAGTGATCACTCCATCTTTCCTCATTGTGCATTTGACAGATTCACATATACCTGACATGACACTTGCCTGCAACTTGCAGAGCTGTACAGCCAAGGGGAAGGGGGAGGGAGGGCAAAGCAGGATAAATAATGCTACATCCACAGTAACAAGGCAGCAGTGTGGAAATCTGTCAAGAAATACATACTCTTGATAATAGGGAGAAAGCAAGGCCTAATCTTGTTTAGCACAAGACTGGAGTTAACATGTTCAGCTGCAGGAGAAATAAACAAGCTCCCTTCTGCCTGAGTGGAAGTGCCCCTCCACATGCGTAATAGCTGTGCACAGCTTGGCACCACTTGATCTTCTATATCCCCCTTCTTCTTCTCAGCTGGGTTGTTATCATCCTCTGTGATTATCTTCATACTTCCCCTGGTTATTATCAGCATGTTAACTTTCCCTTTATGTTGACAATCTACCTGGCAATTTTCTCCTCTCCTGCTGGCTTCCTTGTAGTCTTGGGTAATAAAACTGATGTTCTCTGCTCCAAATGAATGTCCTGTTCATTATTTTCAATGTATTGTGACACAGCAACACTGAATACCAAAGACTCCAGTAAATTCTCATCTATTTCTCAGTCATATAGAACAATTAACCAACCAGTACATGCAGCAACCTTATCTTTTATGGTCCCTACTGTATTTAGGTTTGACTATGCTTGTATTTCATAGTTGCCCAGACCTGCCTGCAATGTGAACATGTGAGTAAACACTGTTTAATATTACACAGTTTTGATGTGCCACAGAGCAATTCTGTAGTACCATGTTCTTGATGGCATCCTGGATGAATAATTTCATATCTAAACAGGCTGAAGCAGAATACAGTTAGCAAAAAGAATTGCTGAAAGAAGGTCCTTGCTGATTTGCCTATCAGCTGTCTATGGACCATATGGTTCACAGAGCAGCAGGGAAGTGAGCTTTGCCATAGATTTGTCACTCTCCTATACTCTTGGTTAAGTCTCTGTGGGTTAGATCTGCATAATGATTACAGTTGGAATATGTTATTTTCCCCAAAAAGGTGCTGTTAACAGCATCTTAAAATCTAAAAAAAAAAAAAAAGATTGGCTAGGTCCAGAGGAAGTTACTGAGTACATCATGCTTAAATATCATGCTGAGGTACACACTAATAAGGCGGTCTTCTGACCTTTCAGTTAAGTAAAGATTAAATCTGCTCTTGTCCTTAAGATTTACCATCACTGCAGACTTTCACCTTTTTAAAAAATGCATCAAAATCTGTAGACCTCAGCAAAGACACAGGAACAGTAGCTAGCAGTTCTTGTGATTAGAAACTTAAAGTTCTGCAAACTTTAGCAAAGTGAAGGTCAAGCATCTACAAAGTCAGAGCATGCAAAAATCAAGTGGTAAAACAAAAAAAAACCCCTCAGATTAAAATCCAAATATGAATTATCCACCTAAAACTAGTAAATAAAATGAATCACTAAAACAGTAATTAAACCAACATTTTTTACCTTTCCCCTTAATTAAAAACTACAACATTCTAAGAATTTAAACAAAAATAGTCAATTTCCATTTGAAAAGAATATATAAGGAGGGTTTAATGGCTTCAGTTTATTAAAGTCATTTTGTGCTCATGGTTAATTAAGAGCACAAGGACTTCCACTGAGAATCAGGATGTTCTAAATAATATAATAATAATGACTTTTGTAACCAATTACAGTAAAATAAAACTGGATTATCCAATATGACCTGTCTGGCTTTGGTATTCATAATTTTAAATCCTATTTAATTAAATCCTCAGGTTACCATATTAAACATAAAACACCTGTGACCTTTATAATATAAATATAGTAGTTACAGTGGGTCAGGAATGAATTCTCGTTCCAGAATTGGGTAACTCATTCATCAGAAAATTTTTTAGGTTGTCATCATGTTTAAACAATATTATGAGCCAGTTCTTCAGCTGGTGTAAATAACCTATTGTAAATAGACTGAAACAGCACTAGAACTTTGAAGCACCGCTCTTTATTTCTAAGCAACAGAGAACAGATGAAAGCGTACATGCATTTCTCTGTTCACTAGTGAAGACAAGGTTTAGTCTAAGAAAATTATATAGTTTCTTTTCTCCCCTCCCAGCACTTAATTTAGATTTGTTTTCTGTTTTAATGTGAGGATTTAGTATGTAAATAAATCACTTATGAGGAAAGATCAGCAAGTCCTGTCCGTAGCAACGGGCAGAATTTTTATTTCCTGGTAGCCATGTGCCTGACATTTCACTCAGAATTCTCATCTCTGTCTCTCCAGATACAGTCAAAGTCAAAAAAAAATGAACTATTTAACAAAATTTAAGAGATTTTCATTCACAAGGCCACTTTGTTCTTTCTTTCTGAACACTTAAAGCAATCTATTAGGCCTTAGTCATAATTATCCTTTTAGCAAATTTTACTTTCTAAGGAATCTAGTTCCAAAATACATTCTGCCATTTAATGCTTCTGACATATCAGAAAAAAAAAAAATAATCTTTTCCCTGATTATTTTAAAAAATAATCCTCAAAAATCTCATTTTTTATTGGATCTGTCATTTTTCGGGATTGGAATGATGGAACTAGGGAAAATTGCAGTGAACTATTGTCTGCTGCAATGGACTGAGTGGAAATGCATGCTGCAACCATGAAATTTCAAATACAAGGCAGAATCCATAGGGAGAGAAAAAGTCATAATAAAAAAAACAAGGTTCAGTAACAGATGTGTTTATATTGTTTTCATATTCAGTCTTTTATGTTAATATAAGAATAAGTACTCTGCGTGCACATCATATAATCAGCTCATACAGTGAGCAGTTTGTTTCATTAAATTAGATCCTTTTTTCATGCTCAGCACATTGATGAGGAGATGAACAAAGCACATATCACTGATTTCCAATTTTTGATTTCCAGTGGGGAGTTGTCTAGAAGCATTAAATCAAGAGTCACTGAACCATCTTATTTCTAGCTGTTATTGTTGAATAAATATTATCCTTTCCCTTCTCCCTCTTCCAAGCTTTCTTAGTTTTCCTTCTTCACAGACACCCTTTGCCTGTTAATTAGTAAACAAATATGTATGTGAATACAAACATATAAATACATATATGGACTTTTTCCAGTGACATCAAGGAGCTTTGGATAATGTCTTAAATATAGAAATGTAATATTTGTATGTCTGTGTGTATATACATATGTATTTTTGTATATATATGGGTGTGTGTATGTATACATGACTGTGTTTCGCCTTATATTTTTTCTTGATTTGCATTAACTATATGTACATTACAAAGGATCTGTGTACCAAGTACATGCTTCCATAGGCAAAATACATACATACATACATAAAATAACCCCACTGTGTGGACAGTGCACTTTGCTCCCAATTAATCCACTAGCCAGAGCTAGCTCCATATACAACAATATTACAGTGATGGGATTTCAAAAGTTTTTCTGTAAACTGCAGTCTCTTCTGTCCTCCATAGCTCTAGCCATTTGGCTGAAAATATGTGGGTGAATTATACATTTTCTTTTTTCATCTTGGTTTAGAAAATTTCTTTACTATCATTGTATATACAAGGAAAAGATGGAAAAAAAATCGTAACTATGATGTCAGTGGCAGAGCCAGCAACATTTCCCTTGACAACCTGTGTGTTAAGTCCAATTATGTAATTTCAAGTCCATTCTTGGAGTCTCTAACAATTAATGTTGCAATAATTCTCTAGATTGATGTCACTGTGCAGCTCTTACCACAAGCTATCATACATATGGAGGGTACATGCGCACACATTTCAGAAGGACAGTGGGACGATATCAGAGATCAATAATCTCTGATAAAGAAATATAAGAGGTTAGTAATAATAGTATGAATCAGACAAGTTTTCTATAAAAGAACTGTAGTTCGATAATGCAATTTAAACTAAGTTGTACATGGATAGATACTGCAGCACGTGCTAGTCTCCAAAACATATGTACCAGTTATCATTAATTTCACAAAAGAAAAAACTGGGAACAAAGTGAGATCATACCATTTATTTTATGTTTTAAGAAAGCCACATATATTCAAAGGCTTTTATTTTTACTTGGTGCATTGTAATGATGATAAAAGGAGTCTAGAATGCAAAAATCTATTGAAAATACAGTTTCAATGAAGCTTCATATTCGTAATCTCCAAAGCACATAAGTAGTTGTCATCCTCATCACTCATAATAACTGCCTATATATACTCACAAGTGCTCAGGGTATACCAGGAGCCAAATAGGCAGATGGATAATTCCTTGTATATGCGTCTACATGGTTTTACTCCTGCTGCATACCACTGATTACCCTCCCTCCATCTGTAGTCTCTCTCTTCAACTGCATTTTTGTCCTTTTTTAAGCCCATACCAAGCTTTTGTAAGTAGGAGAACAGAAGCGTGCAATGGAATACAAAGATGTTCTACACCTCAAGATGACCTGATCCAACCTCGATGAGCATGATACTGGATATGTATATGTATTAGTATGCTAGTTTATTTAATTCATGCTGGATCCTGCATCCACCACACTGCTTATGTTTTGGCATGCGTTGAAATTTAGCTTTGACATGCACCAACTGATGTCCTGAGAAGGCAACTTGGTTACAACAGAATATATGAATGTAAGAATATCCATATTAAGTCAGACTAACTGGGGTTTACTCCTGTAACCCAGTTCAAACAATGGGCATAATTCTGGGGGACGAGATACAAACCAGAATGGTAATAATATATGTTGTTTGTCAATAAGAACTTGCTCAGGTCTCCATTATCCTATGGTCAACTATCTACTCACTTGCTTTGAGACAAAACAGTGGTTTCTATGATTTTCGTCTGACTTTGTCTTGTTCTTCAACTGGAAGAGACTGTGAACAATTTAATCTCCACATACTCTCTTCATAACTCTGTATGTTTCTAGCACATCCTTCCCCCATGTCATCTTCTTTTCAGACAGAAGGCTCCTGGCTTACTCAGAGGTTCTCTATATGAAATCTGTTACAGACCTTTGATCATTCTTGCCACTTTTCTCTGCACTTATTCTAGCTCTGCTTCATGCATTTCAGATGAGGACCAGGATTACATACAATGTTATAGTATGTGGGTGAACCAGTGAATTTGTATACTGGGACACTGATCTCCATTTTGCCCCCTATTACTTTTTTAATAATTCCTAACAATTGCTTTATGACAGCTACCCAGTATCAGCCGACATTTTAATAGAAATCTCTTTCTCAGCCACAAAAACTTGCTCTGGAATGCCAAGCAGTTGTCAGCTCAATGCACATCATTCCATATGAAAGTAGGATTGTCTTTTCTACTCCTTATCATTTTACATCATTTTACATTTGCTGTTCTGCTTTTTTTCTTTTTTTTTTTCTTTTTTGCTCTTTCACTTATCTCGACCAATTCTGTGATTTTTTTTGCAGTCAGATCTCATGCTACCCTGAATAATTTAGAATTATCATCCAACTTTCTTATGTCACTGCTCACTCTGTTCTGCAGGTCACTGATGACTGCATTAAGCGGAAAAATCCCCTGCACCTACCCCCGTGAAATTCTATTGCTGACCTCCTTTCACTTGGAGAAATATCTATTCACTCCCACTCTCTGTTGCCTGTCTTGTAAACAATTATTTATCCAAATTATGGCCTTTCTTATCTCTTATGCATGGTTGCTTAAAGTCTAAATCGAAACAGATGATGTCACTCAGATCAATTTTATCTACGTGCCTGCTAACACTTAAAAATGTCTTCAATAAAATTCCATAGTAGCATTTCCCTTTGCAAAAGCCATGCTGAATTTTCCAAGGTATAGTGCATCTACTCATATATACACAAACTCCATTCCTAATAACAGTTTTTCCTCATTTGCCCAGTGTAGACACCAGGCTTACTAGTTGGCCACTCTGATCATGTCCTCTAGATTATTTCTTTACACTGGTGTCATGCTTGAAAACCCCCCAGTCTTCAGTTAGTAAAGCAATTTTAAATTAAACATTAAATACCAGAGTTACTAATTTAGATACCAGAGAATTCATCTCTGGGTTCCTTTGGATCCTAAAAAACAAACACTGCCTGCTCCAAGCAGGTTGTTGCTCTTCATTTTGACAGTTAATTTAATAACATCTACCACAGCCATTTCTTCTTAAGTATGTCCACTGTTAAGTCCTCTGCAAAGAAGAGAGAGAATGAAGAATTTTACATGCAGATGCAGGAGTCAGGAAATTTGATTATATCTGAGGAGAGAGAATTATTACAATGCAGCAGAGTACTCTAAATGGCAGAAAGCTTAAGGCCACTTAATTCCCCTTTATAGGTATAAAGCTGAGGAGTTTAGCCTTTCTATTCAGCTCAGGTACTTACTGGTGATATAACCGTAATCCTTCTGTCTAATTAAGATGTCTGAAGACTGATGTGGCCAAGATGTTTTTCATTAAGGATTTTTCGACATTTCAGGCTTAAGACATGATCTTTTAGCTTGTCTTCCCCTTCCATAGTTACCAGAAATATAATCGCTTATATCTAGATGAGAAAGACTTTTGTGGCATATGATAACTAGAGCTTGTTTTTAACATTCTCTTA
The DNA here is from genome assembly GCA_016647715.1 of Pavo muticus. NCBI lineage: Eukaryota > Metazoa > Chordata > Aves > Galliformes > Phasianidae > Pavo > Pavo muticus. Next base: position 681,533 of record JACDJE010000280.1, on the reverse strand, counting down.
TCCTTCAAAATAGGTTATCTATCTTAAAATACTGCTGCTAAATCATGCTTGTTCTCCTTATGCAGCAGAACACATCCTTATGCAAGCAACAAGTCTAGAAAATGAAAACTTATGGGAAAAATAATGAGGACTTGATAATATTATGATGTATGGCAACAGTGATAATAAGGAAAGATAATCATATGCACAGGAAGTACATTATAACGTTGCTGCATTAACTATTTGTACACTTTCTGCCATGAAAGTATGAGGGCTGCTCTGAAAGTAATGCCTACTAGTTTATTATCTTGATCCATGATGTCAGAGATGGATGTTGGTAATGCGGAAATAAAGGTTGAACCCTCCCACTAATATTCCTTTACATTTTGTTGCTGTGTGACAGATGGCAGCAGAGGGGCAGTCTGACAAAATGGCATTTGACATGGAAGTGTTTGTGAAGCAAAGGTGTAGAACTGAATTCCTCCCTATGGAAAAAATGGCACCCACAGACATTCGTCAATGCTACCTGAACATTTACTGAGACTAAACAATGAACGTGAGCACACTGAGGCAGTGGGTGATGAATTTCAGTAGCTGGTGATGGTGACAGTGCGTCACCTCTGCTGGTGCAAATTTTAATGAGTGTGGTATGCAGGCTCTTGTTCATCACTGGTGAAAATGCGTGTATGGTGAAATGGTGAAAATGGTGGTATCTGTTCTGAAAAACAGTGTTTTGTAGCTGAGAATGTGCTCTATTAAACAGTGTTATTGTGCTCTTTGTATCTGTTGCAGTTTCCATGGAAATAAATAAGAAGCATTACCTTTGTAGCAACCTATGTATATAAAAGAAAGATAAGAAAGTCAGTAATATTCCAGTGAGGTACTGGAAGAAGACCAAGAAGTTTTAATAGCCTGTAAAGGTGGGTTTGCTAAACAAAAGATTTTAAAGTTTAGACTTTTAAACAGTATTTTTCTTTTTCTTTTTTTTCTTTTTCTTTTTTTTTTTTTTTTTTGTTACAGTGTTTTAAAGAGACATTTTATGGGATTTTTACTGAAGCAGGCACAGTGTTTGGATATTAATTATGAAACTAGGAATTAGATCATGTTTGTCAGGAGTGAATGATGCAAAAATTAACCCTACCCAGAACTTAATTATTGAGCTATGACAACTTAACTTGCTATAACAACTCACTTTTAGCCATAAAAAAGTGCCTGCTAAGTACCAAACTTTATTAAGAGTTTTGACACGGAACTTTTTACTTTCTAGAAGCGTCAGGATGTAACCAAGTGTCTCAATGTACAGTAATAGAATTTACGCTTCGAAAACATTAAGATCTCTGTGAACACTTGTACCAGAGCTATAACAGCTGTACTCTGTTGTTCACTGCTGAACTGGTAAAGGTTCTGAGTGATGCTGGACATTCAATTTAGGAACAGCAATACCTGAAAAAGCTGGCATGTTGTCCTGGCAGACTCTTGGACATCTCAAACTGAGCTCATTTAATGTCTGTATAACTAACAGATTCTTCAAGGAGCAATTTGGGGTGTCTGAACCTTGAATTTCTTTCTTCCTTGAAAAGTATATGGAAATGTCATATCCTGAAGGTCATTTAATGCTTCTTCACTCTTCCAAGGAAATTTTCTGGTGTGCCTTAGCAGGAAGCACTGACAATTCTGCCTAACTTTCTGTGAATCTTACGAACCCAAATTTCAGTAAGAATTTGATATTTATGCCACACGTATATCAGCAGATTAATCACTTCTACCCATCTGACATTCTAGACAGCAAGCTTTACATAGGGACTGATGCTAATCAGATCTCTGATTGCTCCAGCCACAGTGGCGTGGCTGCCAATCACCCTACCGGGCAGAATCATAACATTGACAAACCCAGGCAACAAGACAGCTGATTCAGTAACCTTCTTAATGTTACAAGAATCAAATTCCTATCAGTCACATCCAGGAAATGCACAATTTAGCATAGTGGAGACCTTTACAATGACTTCTGTTTCTTTTGTTGATAACAAACTGCCACTTCTCCTAGAAACATGCAAGGTATTTCATGCTAAGTATTTCACCACAGGAACCATACAACAGTATGTCCAGCTCTACTCATTGCCAGTCAAATCCCTGCTCTTCAAAAGGGAAACATGACTAGTCCATAAACTGTGTTTTTTATGCAGTACTTAACCAATGTAAAATGCGTAAACACCCTGAAACACGATCCTGAATAGCAAGGATGGGTGTTCCTGCTTCTCACTGTCTTCTCGAGCCATGTACCTTGACAATTGGACTGGAGGCTGAACTGCCTGTAAGAATAAGTGAAAGCAGGATTCCTGCTCTGTGCAGGGAGCTCTAATCACTTGTCAGAAATAGAACTGGCTTCAATCTCCAAGAGAACTGTATGATTTTAAGAAAATGTTCATTGTTTCTGCATTTTGTGCTAAGTATGATAGTGTCAGCACTGACAGAGGATTCTGCACACACTTCAAAAGCTATGTCTTTTATAGGAATTCCTGTTATGGCTCACAATAGAGCTGGGAAAGAAAATTGCTCAAAAAAAATCCCACTTCATTTGTTCAAATAAATGAGAATCTGAGATGAGATGCTCAAAAAAGTACATCACAGGGGAAAAAAGGAATTCTGAATATGGTGCCTAAGTCTCAGTTCAGACCAACTGCATGGATATGAGTCTTGCGCTGTACTATCATCATCCTCAGTTCCTCATGCACTAGGTCCACTCTGTTTACTACCCTATTGCAATACTGTTCTTCAGAATTCTATGTCACCAATTTCAGGATTACTGCTGATAGGTTTTTCTGTAAGCTTTGCATTAACTCTTTTTTTCTAAGAGACTGAAAGTTAGCCTCTTTTTTTTCAATAGTTATGTTTTTCATTCTGCAAGCAATTACCAAATAACAACAAAAAACCTCACAATATTCTGAACACTGTTCTCATATGGTCAATTCTACTGAATTCACCTAAGATGTCAGAAGTCTAAATAAGCACAGAATTTTGTCATTTCATTTCTATATATCCACAATATGTTTTATAATAAACATTTCACTAAACTTTTGTACCTGGCACTATTTTTGTCCTGGTAGTGTAGAATTCATGGAATCATAGAATCATAGAATGGCATGGGTTGAAAAGAACCATAATGATCATTCAGTTTCAGCCCCCCTGCTATGTGCACAGTTGCCAACCACTAGACCAGGCTGCCCAGAGCCACATCCAGCCTGGCCTTGAATGCCTCCAGGGATGGGGCATCTACAACCTCCTTGGGCAACCTGTTCCAGTGTGTCACCACCCTCTGTGAGAAAAACTTCCTCCTAATATCTAACCTAAACCTCCCCTGTCTTCGTTTAAAACCATTCCCCCTTGTCCTATCACTATCCACCCTCATAAACAGTCGTTCTCCCTCCTATATGCTCCCTTCAAGTACTGGAAGGCCACAATGAGGTCTCCCCACAGCCTTCTCTTCTCCAGCCTAGACAAGCCCAGTTCCCTCAACCTTTCTTCATAAGAGAGGCTCTCTATCTCTCTGATCATCTTCGTGGCCCTCCTCTGGACCCATTCCAAGAGCTCCACGCCCTTCTTGTGCTGGGGGCCCCAGGCCTGGACGCAGTACAACAGATGGGGACTCACAAGAGCTGAGTAGAGAGGGACAATCCCCTCCCTCTCCCTGCTGGCCACTCCTGTTTTAATGCAGCCCAGAACACAGTTGGCCTTCCGGGCTGCAAGCGCACACTGCTGGCTCGTGTCCAGCTTCTTGTCCACCAGGACCCCCAAGTCCTTCTCTACAGGGCTGCTCTTAAGTGGTTTTTCTCCCAGTTTGTATAAATACCTGGGATTGCCCTCACCCAAGCGCAGCACCTTGCACTTGGCATTGTTGAACCTCCTACCCCAAGCTGGAAGGGACTCATGGCGATCATTGAGTCCAACTCCTGGCTTCACACAGTACCGCACAAAAATCAGACCATATGTCTGAGAGCACTGTCCAGATGCTTCTTGAACTCTGGCAAGCACAGTGTCATGACCACTGCCCCGGGGAGGAAATACGATTGCCTGACCACTCTCTCAGTGAAGAAACTTTTCCTGAAGAACCCTTACAACCTGACCCTCCCCTGATACAGCTCCCTGCCACTCCCTTGCGTCCTGTTGCTGTCACCAGCGAGCAGAGATCAGTGCCTGCCCCTCCGTACCCCTTGTGAGGAAGCCATAGGTTCTGATGAGGTCTCCCCTCAGTCTCCTCTTCTCTATGGTGAACAAACCAAGGGACTTCAGACACTCCTCATATTCTGCCTTCCCCTCTAGTTCTTCTACCATCTTTGCAGACCTCCTTTGCACAGTCTCTTAATAGTTTTATGTCCTTTTTGTACTGTGGCATCCGCTGCAGACAGTACGTGAGGTGAGGCTGCACCAGTGCAATGTGGAGTGGGACAGTCAGTTTTCTTGACCTGCTAGTGATGTCATGCTTGATGCATCCCAGGATATGTTTGGCCTTCCTGGCTACCTGGGCACACTATTGACTCATGTTCAACTAGTTGTATACCAAGACTCCCAGACTTCTTTCAGCAGGGCTGCTCTCCTGTGTCTCATCCCCCAGTCTGTATCTATAGCCAGGGTTGCCCCTTCCCAGGTGCAAAATGTGGCACTTGCTCTTGTTAAACTTCATGTGGTTGGTGATTGCCGAGCTCTCTAATTTCTCTAGATCTCTCTGCAAGGCCTTTCCACGCTCTATGGAATCAACAGCTCCTCTCAATTTAATATCATCATCAAACTTGCTCAAAATACCTTCTAGTCCTTTATCCAAGTTGTGTAATGAAAACACTGAAGAGAACTGTTTCTGAAACTGAGCACTGGAGAATCCCACTAGTGAGTGGACACCAGCCTAATGTAGTGCCATTACTACAATTCTTTGGGCCTGACCCATCATCCAGTTCCTCACCTTTAGCATTGTTTTTGTCTAGCTGTATACTGGACATTCCGTCCAGAAAGATATCGTGAGAAAAAATATCAAAAGCTTTACTGAAATCCAAAAAGATAGCATTAGCTAACTTCCCTTGGACAACTAGATAGGTGACCTTATCATAAAAGGAAATTAAGTTAGTTGAACAGGACCTTCCCCTCATGAACCTGTGTTGGCTGTGATCAATGACTGCATGACTGCATTGTCAGGTCAGAAAAGAAAACAAGGTATAAAGGCACATGCAGTGCAAGATGAAACCTTTTAGCAGCTCTTGTGCCAGTCAGTGCTCCTGTGCTCTATGTTTTCTTTTATATTCCATGTATACTAATAAGAGATTAACAAACCACATAGGTGGAAGTGGGAGTTTGAAAGCCAGTTAGGCACTGTGAATCTTCCCAAATGTGTCAAAATATGAGAATTGACTGTGCTAAATTAGTCAGTGCTGATACATTGTGGAAAACAAGTGATTAATAAACTTCAGTGCTTTTATTTGCCTCCTTGAGGCATGATGATGTGGCTGCTCCACAGTGAGAAGCAGAGAAGCATGAGTATAACACAGGCAGTACTACATAAATCTTTCAAATCAGTGTTTTGTTGTAAGGCAGACTTCTATTTAACAATGGATATTGGTTCATACATCATACTAATAAGAATGCTAGAGTCTTTTTTTCTCATAATTTTGGATTAGAGCAGTGTTTTGAAGAAATAGATGGCACCTGGATAGATGTTTTTGTTGTTGTTGTTATTATTTGTTTGTAGACAAAAAGTGAAACTGAGAACAGGTTTCAAACCAAGATACTTATAGCTAAGTCCCTGCTTCTCCAGTACCCAGTACTGGAGAGAAATCGTTTGAATTGAATGCTTTGGCTTTGTTTGACCAACAGCCTTCCTGGCTCACTCACAGTCACCCTGGGGAGGCAGATAATGTTTGGCAGCTTGTTTCTGCACTAATTTCAGTTTGGGTTTTGGTCCGACATGTGAAACTGCCAAGAACTTGTGTAGAAAGACATGGGAAGGAAAAGTTAATTTCAGTTTTAGCAAAATGGTGGGTTTCAAAAAAAAAAAAAAAAAAAAAAAAGTCCTTTTACACATACACACACAAAGAAAAAGAAAAAGATAAAAACAAAGGAAAAATAAAAGAAGGATTTTTTTCATTTTGCTTCAAGCTCTAAAAATCTTTTCTGAGAAATGTTTTCCTTTACATTATGATTTTTATTTTTATATTACTGCAATATGTATAAATCTTTTTGCCCACGGAAAAGTTTCTGTGAATTATCTGTGGAGTGATTTCAGTTCAGTAATAATAATGCTGTAGAAGATCTAACTGGTGTAATTCACTTCTCCAAAGCTAACACATGACTGAAAATTTGCTGTTGATCTTTGTAGCACTAGAAGTTCCCATGACAATGTCCTTTTGAAAGGCAGAAAAATCAGACCCCTCATTTTCCATACAAATGTGACAGACTAACCCTAGACAGTACAATAATGTATTTTCTTTAGCTGTAGTTCATGCTTTAAATTACCTCACCTGCTTCTAGAAACACAAAGCGTTTAGTAAATCTGGGAGAACTATGTAAACAGCAATAAGGACTTCTCTTCAATATTAACTCATAAGGGGGTGAATGTTTTCCAAAGGTAGCCTTGAACCTCAGCAGGGTGGGGTGGAGGAGGAGTGATGAGCTCCCACATTGCAATTTTAATTAGTAGGAAATCAAAGTTGTACATCAGACATGGGATTTTTCTCTGTAAATCAAAAGGACAGCAGCAAAGCGATCAGCTTTCTGCTAGCTGACAAAAGGACTTTCCCTAAGGAATTCATGATCTAAGGATTAATTTGAAAATAACTACGGCAGCAGCAGATAAAAACAAAACAAAACATCTGTGAGCTTGCAGCTTTTTCTTCTACTGATTTGGTGAAAGGTGAAAAAGAGTCATATAGAATATAGTCAGCCCTGTGTTCATGGCTGATACCATCACCAGTGTTGAATACAGTGCTGGGAGTTTGCTGATTTTTCAAAGGGAGAAAAAAGATGACATTTCTTTATAATGGCTATTGACTTTTTTACTAGAGGCAATGTACATACTTATGAACCCACTTAAGTAAGACACTGTGTTAAAAGAAAGTTCTTAGATCAAAAACTTGATTTTATCACTATTTAGAAACATCACAAATATAAATTTGACTTTACAGGGTCAACTCATAACAAAAAATGCAATAGATTTATGCCTTTATTTTAGAAAGGGTAGATGGATGTAAAGATGTTCAAAAACAATAGTAAATACAGGATTAAAACTAGCAAAAGGAAATACAAGGTGAGACAACCATTATAAATGTCATGCATATTTATCTGCAAGGCTTTGCTGGCTATCATTTGCTTTCTGAATCTTACCCCACAACTACAAGGAACTATTCTTTATTGTCAGTGGTCTCTATAACAAAGAAATTTCACAGATTTTTCATCGGTAGGGGATGACCTACTGGAAAGGCGCTCCGCAGAGAAGGACCTGGGTGTTCTGGTGGACAACAGGTTTGGCCATGAGCCAGCAGCGTGCCCTTGTGGCCAAGAAGACCAATGGTATCCTGGGGGAGATTAAAAAGAGCGTGGGCTGGAGAATGAGGGAGGTGATCCTCACCCTGTGCTCCGCCCTGGTGAGGCCACATTTTCATGTCCAGTTCTGGGCTCCCCAGTTCAAAAAAAAAGAGGGATCTTCTACAAGGAGTGCAGCGGAGGGCTGAGTAACCTGAGTCTGTTCGGCCTGAAGATGAGAAGACTGAGGGGAGATCTGATAAATGTATATAAATATCTAAAGGGAAGTGGGAGGCAAATGGATGATGTCAGGCTCTTCTTGGTGGTGCATAGCAATAGGACAAGGAGCAATGGGCTAAAACTTCTACATAGAAAGTTCCATACAAATATTTGGAAGAACTTCTTTACGGTAAGGGTGATGGAGCACTGGAACAGGTTGCCGAGAGGTTGTGGAGTCTCCTTCTATGGAGATACTCAAGACTTGTTTGGATGCCTACCTGTGGTACCTATTGTAAGGTACATACTTTATCAGGGGGGTTGGACTGAATGACCTCTTGAGGCCTCTTCCAGCTCCTGCAATTCTGTGATTCTGTGGAATTCATAATTTTATTTATACAAAACAGCTCCTACCCTTGACAACACTGTTTTTCAATGGAAATATTGTTGTTTTCACTTTGATTTTTTTTCAGGTTTTACCAAATGCATTGATATTTTTGAAGACAATTCAGTAATTGCTACTTTTAGTTTTTCTATCAGGAAAATACTGCCCAGAGAGGTTGTGGATGTCCCCTCCCTGGAGGCATTCAAGGCCAGGCTGGATGGGGCATTGAGCAACCTGGTCTAGAAGGAGGTATCCCTGTCTACAGCAGAGGGGTTGGAACTAGATAATCTTAAAGGTCCCTTCCAATCCAAACCATTCTATGATTCTATGGGGAAAAAAAAAAAATCTTATGAGATTCCTTAAAATAGTCAAGAACTGAAAAAAAAATGCAGTTTTCAGTTTGGTTTCTGTAGACTGGAAAACTGTTTACCTGAAGTGTCCAGATTAGAGTGATATAATGTACTCCTGAGCTCTACTTCTTTTACTTTAATGTAGTGAAAAAGCAGTCCCAGTAATAACAGAAGCATTATACTGATAGAACAGGTATGCCGTATGTGTGCCTTTATTGACAACTGCTAGAATTCTAAAAAGATGATTAAAAAATTGTGGCCCAGAAAAAAAGCATAACAAACCCTACTCTATCAGGGGTGTACAGAGAAATTTTCATGCAGTAATGACTATAAAATTAAGAAAATATGTTGCTTTTTTGAGCCTAAGGCTAAGTTTACTTATTCATTGTCTGAGTCTGAATCTGAAGACGTCTCCAACATTGCTACAGACATTTTAAATATTTTGCTAGAGGCTAATTTTTAAATAACTCACTGACTAATTAGTATCATCAAAGTGTGGAACTGTGCATCACCTTTGGTATTTACCTACTGCCACGAATAACTCTCATCATATGCTGTCAGTATCTTCAGTGCCGAGTCACTGCTGACTGCTTTTAGAGTGAAGGCAAAGGACAGTTTTCAGAACTGATTGAAATTCTGTGTACCAGGTCCATAGAAGATGTAGTCTACAGACTGCCCAAGTCCCAGAGGTTGAATGGTTTTCTCCTCTCACTCTACTGAACACAATAGAAAATTACCCTGCTCCAGCCTAAGCCCTTGGCAGCACGTGGAAGAGAGTACCAAAAAGAGAGATGTATGTACAATTTCTGGCACCATTCTTCTCTATTCCAATCACCTCTTCCTTTCTGTCGTCACCTCATCTCATTTTCTCTCTAGGAATTTATTTGTTTATTTTTTAATCTCACTGCCTTTGTTCATCTTTACTTTTCCCGTAAGCTATTTTGTCTTGGAAGATTGAGTTTGACTCTCCTGCTCTGCCAAGTATTTCTGGTAAGGTTAAAAAAAAATCAATGAGAATTTGGGGTCAAACAAAACAAAACAAATTACCCATAGTGAGTGCTTCAGCATGTCTGGAAAATCGGAATGACTCCATGGATTTAATTCCTAGCAGGCTGTAAGATTTACAGTGTTATGGCGTACTGCTAACAGTGTAACACTCTCCCTTCCTGCTCTTGGCTTCACAAGCCCTCCTGAACTTTGTACCTAGGAGAGAGGAAAGCGCAGCCTGGAGGATGTAGATCACACATCCTTTTTGGCTTTTGGCAAGCAAAATATCTGACAGTTGCTTTTTAGAATTTCAGTACACTAAATTCTGCCCATTATCATGGGGATGCAGAGAGAAGACTCAGTTGACTGCTACTCCATACCAGCTTAGCATATTCTAATTTCAAGAAAATAACATTGTTTCAGTAGAAGGGGGG
>JACDJE010000280.1:656299-671445 GCA_016647715.1 Pavo muticus | reverse complement strand
GGAGAGGAGAGGAGAGGAGAGGAGAGGAGAGGAGAGGAGAGGAGAGGAGAGGAGAGGAGAGGAGAGGAGAGGAGAGGAGGAAACAGTGTCAGATAGCAGCCATTGGGATAGAACCCAAGTCTGGATTGCCAAATCTAATTCAGTCTGGTAAAACAATACCTTGTTGACAGATGCCTTAAGATCAGGGCTTGAAAAAACCCCACCTATTGGGAGCATTTATTAATCAGCATAATACAAGAGAAAAAATGCTATTAAATGTCTTCATTACATCATAGTGTCACATTAAACTGTACAGAGATGGGTTGAAGATTTTCTATGTTTTATATTGAATCAAATTGTTATATCAAATTAATATAACTAATTAGCATAAATAAATATTCCAAGGGTTTCAAACACCCTTATTACCTTACTATATCATATGTTTTTCCTCATAATATCACTGTCAGATAATAAAGTACTATCAACTCCATTTCACAAAAGAGAAAGTGAGGCTCAGACAGCTGAGACTGTGTTTGGCTGCGCAGTGACATTCAAGCATGGCAAGATCCATGGGTAATTATTAAGTACAGACTAAAAAAAAACTCATGCAGCTTCCAGGGTTCAAATTCACATCTCCGCAGGCATCAAAGCACCAGTTCAGATAGAGCTGGCATAACACTTCTATATAAAAATTGCTTTGTACAGTGTTAGTGGCATTACATAAATTGCACAGAAACAGAGAACTGAACTTGGGCAATGCAAAGGAGGGAGCCAATATCCTCAAAGTACAGTAGAGCACAATAGCACTATGTGAAAGAGGAAATTCTCAGCTACAAATAGCAAATTCTCAGCTATGATTTTAAAGATAGTTACCATTGTTAGCATTATGCATTTTCACCAGTGATGAACAAGAGCCTTGTGTGCCACACTCGTAAAAACCTGCACCAGCAGAGGTGATCAACTGTCACTGTCTCCACTTCTGAGATGTACAACCCGCCATCTCACAGTGCTCACATCTACTGTTTCGTCTCCATAAATGCTCAGCAAGTGTTGATGAATGTCAGTGGGTACCATTTTATCTGCAAGGTGAAATTCAGTGACACATCTTTGCTTCGTACACACTTCCATGTCAGATGCCATTTTGTAAGAACTGCCCCTCTGCTGCCACCTGCCACAGAGCAACAAAATGTAATGGAATGTTGTTGGAAAGGTTCAACTTCTACTGCCATAACACCAACATCTGCCTCTGACACTGTGGGCCAATGGGATAAAATAAAACAACAGAAGAGTAGTAGTTTTTCATACCCAATTTACACCAACATAACTGGTGATGCAAGGCAGGAGGAAAAAGTGAAATAACCCCCCTGTGTGTGTTGCATTATTTTCCATGAGCAAGCATACAAAATATCCTGATGCATAGAACACTGTGGAGTTTGCCCTAAAGGATCAGTTAGATTCCAAATAAAATGGACCCTAGATTTTTTTTTTTCACTGAAATTTGGGCCACATTATTTTATTGATTTTCCAGCAGACAGTCTAGTGAAATCAATGGGCAATTCTACTTAGTAATCAATGGTACTATCTGGCCATTAGCTTGTATTAGAAGAGAGATCTGAACATCTGATGGACATATCTAATATGCATCTCATTACAGTCATGTAGATCAAATCACAAAATGTGATGACAACTTCACCTCTATAAGGAAACATCTATGTGGGAAAGAAAATAACGTGAACAAATGTAGCTATCACCATATTTCTTAAAGTAGCCAGATTGTTAGAAAGCAAATCTCCAGTGCATTCTATAAAGAGTAAGTATCAATAAATAGTCTAAAAATTAGGTGACCAAAATTTGCAAGATTTTAAATTAGCAGTTGCTTTTGAAAATGTAACTCGTTTTTATCATCAGCAGGAAACTCTGGATGAAACACTGAGCACATTAAACTCCAGTTCTTAGTAACTTCTTTTTGTGTACTTTTAACTTTCATTTAATTAAGAGGAACAGAGCAAAGTGAGTTCAGTAACCTTAAGAACTAAGTTGATTCACCAGACAGACTTTGAATTCACACCTTTCAGAGTCAAATGTTTGTGTTTCCAGGACTTATGGTATTTTTAGCTAAGCTGCTTCCCTTAATCTGTGCTGAGTTGTGAATTGTTCAGACCTCATTTGATCAAGCTAAAAAAATAAAATAAAGAAGTGCATATGTGTGCTACAGTGACCTCAAGTAGAAACGTACAGGTAACTTCGCTTGCATGAAAGAAGATTTCTTGCACAACATTTGAGATTTTATGCTCTAAAGGGCACAAATATATGGAGAACAGTCTAAATCATTTAGGCAGCTGCCGGAAGCAAATCAAGATGTTTAAAACTATCTCAGCTATCTTTGTTTTATATTGCATTAATTTTTTTATGAATCTTGCTGGATGTCACTATGACGTTCATCTAAAAATATCTGTTTTTTTTGATAGAATTTCTCTTAAGTAGTTCTTTCAGGTTTTGTTGATTCATTAAAGCTATTTATTAGTGTGCTAACAACTTTCGGGTGCCTAAAGTCCAACCAGAAGATTAAAATGGTGGGCCTGGCTCAATAGAGCCACACGATGAGCTGATTCTAGGATTGTATGGGGTGAGATAACTTTAAGATCTACCCTTTGTCTATTGTCTAGTGGAGGGCATACCCCTGCTAGTGAGCAATACAGGCAGGCTGATAACAACAGACAGGAGAAAAGCTGAGCTACTCAACAACTTTTTTTGCCTCAGTCTTCACTAGTGACTGTTCTACCCACAACCCTTGAGAAGAGCCATGCATGTCATCTATCTGGACTTCAGTAAGGTCTTTGACACACTATTCCACAACATCCTTCTCTCCAAATTGGAAAGATATGGATTTGACAGGTGGGCCATTTTATGGATGAAGAAATGGTTGCAAGACTGTAGTTGGAGAGTGTTGGTCAATGGCTCAATGTTCGGATGGAGATCAGTGACAAGTGCTGTCCCACAGGGCCAGTACTGGCACCAGTGTCCTTTAACATCTTCGTCAGTGACATCAGCAATGGGATCGAGTGCACCCTCAGAAGGTTTGCTGATGACACTGAGCTCTGCAGTGGAATTGACATGCTCAAGGGACAGGCTACCATCCAGAGAGTCCAGTCCTAGACAGGCTCAAGCAGTGGACCCAGGAGAACCTCATGAGTTTCAATAAATCCAAGTTCAAAGTCTTGCACCCGATCCCTGTTATCAGTACAAGCTGGAGAGCAAAAAGGATACAGCATAGCCCTGTTGAAAAGAACTTGGGGGTACTGATGGATGGCAAACATGACATGAGCCAGCAGTGTGCCCTTGCAGCCCAGAAAGCCAACCAAATCCTGGGCTGCAACAAAATAAGCATGGCCAGCAGGGCGAGGGAGGTGATCCTGCCCCTCTACTCTGCATTGGTGAGGTCCAGATGTGGTGCATCCAGATGTGGAGTCCTCAGTAGAGGAATGACATAGACCTGTTAGAGCATGTCCAGAGGAGGGCCAGGGAAATGATCCAAGGCATGGAATACCTCCACTGCAAGGACAGGCTGAGGTAGCTGGGGCTGTTCAGCTTGGAAGAAGAGAAGGCTCTGTGCAGACCTGATAGCAGCCTGTCAATATTTAAAGGGGGGAGGAGGAGGAGGAATAAGAAAGAAGGAGACAGACTTTTTAGCAGGGTCTGTTGTGACAGGACAAGGGAAAATAGTTTCAAGCTAAAAAAGGGGAGATTTAGACTGGGTGTAAAGAAGACATTTTTTACAGCACTGGTCAGGGGTTCACCCCTTGGTCAACTAGGTGAGTAACTTTGTCATGAGGATAAATTAATTTAATTAAAAAGGACTTATTCAAATAGGTGTAACTAAAAAGACTCTTTATCAGGGCCTGTTGTAATAGGACAAGGGGAAATGGTTTCAGACTAAAAGAGGGGATATTTAGATTGGATATAAGGAAAACATTTTTTATGATAAGGGTGGTGAGGCACTGGAACAGGTTGCCCAGAGAGTTGGTGGAGACATTCAAGGTCAGGCTGAACTGAACTCTTAACAGCCTGATATAGCTGTAGTTGTTCCTGTTCATTGCAGGAGTTGGACTAGATGATCTTTAAGTGTCATTTCCAACTCAAACAATTCTCTGATTCTATGAAAATAGGAAAATATTAAACAATATACAAGTTATAGCAGCCAGAGGCACCTTCATTCAAATCAAAGACATGATGAATCAGTAGTGTCAGCTATCTGTATTAGGTATCAGACATCAATGCTTTAGACTCCTATATATGTTTAGCTTAAGAGATTCACATGCATGGAGTTTGCTCTCCCCATAAGGCCTTACCGCTTATATGGCCTCAATGCATCACTTTCCACTCTTCCTGCTGAAACTGGACCTACTGACTAACAAACTAAGTAAGATGTGTAGGAACAGAACAGAAAGGAGAAAAACAAACAAACAAATAAAAAAACCCATGCTCTCTACAGATGGCCTAATGTAGCCTTTAGGTCATTCACCTCAGCAGGAGAGTCTTGAACTCTGGTAACTATTCCCAACACTGTTTATGCACTTTATATTAGGAAGATACTGAATAAAAGTAAAAATAATTCTGAAAGCAGTAATCTAGAATTCACTCGCCCCATCACCTCCTTGATGAATATCTTAGCAACTAGGCTGTCTTATTTTTAAAATAACTCCAGTCCTTAACTTAGCTGGAGTAGAATACTTTGTGTACTCCTGCAATGTTCTTTTACTCAAACAATGGGAAACAGCCCTCATTCATTAATTAAATTAATTATTTAATACCATGAGGTATTAATTGTGTTGATTAACTCCACACTCTCTATTATTTTCAAGGCAAATAAACAAGATCAAGACTATGTGGTCCTAGACATTCCATAGAACATGACGGGAGCTATAATAAGCAGAAATACCTACTGTTTTAATAATGGGGACTGTTAAACTCGCTGAAGTGAAAGGGTGCTAGGCTGTTTAGTTAAGGAAGAACCATTAGGGAATAAGTTAAAAAGGTTCAAAATATTGTCAGTGTTGTGCTGAAGTAAACTTTGCCAGTTCATCATGTGCCCATTAAGATGATGGCACCAGCTACGTGAATTGTTGTGTATGATTTTCATCCCGTTTAAATATGCTTCTCAATGATACCTTGCATTCAAGCTAAAATTAAAAAATAAAAATAAAAATTACAGGCAATCTCATTTTGCCTGCCAAATGATGGATCATTGCAAAGATGTTCTGATACATAGTGGCCTTCTTCACCTATTTCTTCTCTCCAGTCCACTTAGAAAATTATTTTACTCATTCTCCTCCCCACAATGCTCTTCTTTTAATATCTTTCATTTTATTTTCTACAATGTTCCTCCTTTGTTTGTGGTGGTTATGAATGCTAATGAGTTCATTTCTGATTTAGCACTTTGTGAGGTCAGTTTGTGAGCATACTGGAACAGACATAGTATTATGAATACCAGATTAATTAAAGAAATCTTGAACAAGGACTCAAGATCAGTTACTGGGGTGGAGAAAAGAATGGAAAATGTAGGTTGAAAAATTTCATTAGGATGAAGATAATAATGACAGTTCAGAGACTGTGTAAATTAGAGAGAATAATTTCAGCACTCATTAGTATATACAAGGTACATAGAGACTGTGGTGCTAGGGGAACCGTGTAAGTATCCATGAGTAGATGCTTCCAGAGATACTGCCTAAACACAAGCTTTGTCGAAATCACAATGATTTGTCTGTATAGTGAGACATTTATTTTTCCTGTATTTAAAAATAATAAAAATAGAGATTTTTAGCTGCTGGTCATATCCTTTTACTCTTTACCAATAGTCTATTTCTTTGAATTTTGTCCCAAGTTCTTTCAGTCTCAGTACTGGAAAAGTATCTGTAACAGTAAGTACTTAGCATGAAAAAATGAAGTAAAGTTATTTTGAGGACTCATTTCAGGGTATGTACATATTTTACATACGCTGAAATTTAAAAATGAAACTCGAGTTAATTTACCTAGCAAAAATCATTGCTTCTAACCCAAAAGAGGCTTATTAGCTATCATTTGATAACAAGATACCTTTCATCATAGTCAATTAATAACAGCCTATGAGCTCATCATTCTATTAAAAATATGTGTTGACTTGGTAACATATTGTCTAAAGAAGCCTTCACTTTAGCAAAGAAATAGCATTGCCATAAAAGCCACATGTGTGTGAAAGCAGACCTTTCTGCACGCACAGGGGGATCCCAGGCCAGACTTTCCAGCAGAAAGGAAAGAATCCGTCTTCCTTCATGTTTTAGTTCCAGTACTGCAGATGAGTTGCCTGCAGAATGTAAGGCAGAGAAAATTGGAAAATAATTGTTAAGTCTAGTGTGATGTGTTAATTAGAAAAGTACATATATCCCATATGTTCTTACCTAACACACAAATGCTCCAAATTCAATCCATTCCTTCATGTAGAAGTCACTGAAACATCTGCCCTGAAAAATACTTTACCACCACCCAAATGAGCATTTTCTTTTGTGTCCAATTCCACCTCTTGAGGCTGTTCTGTTTTGCGTGTCATTCATATTTATTGCATCTTCATAAGAATGACCACACAGTTCTGTTATCTGGTTTGAAAGTTAGATATCTATGTTTTTCTATCTTTTCACTCTTCTTTCCAAACACTTACTACTGTACACTGTCTCTGTTCCAGAGTCAACCTGACTTTAATAATCACCTAATTCTGTTAATTTACAGCAGGAATGAAAAGCTCAATATATGGTTTAAGCAAACACACATCACTGGAAGAAAAAGATGTAAAAGTGAAATTAAATTATATTCAATTTATAGAAGATTCAATGGAATGATCCAGTTGTAGAATAAATTAGTTCAGTTGGACGGGACCTAAAAAGATCATCAAATGCAACAGCCTAATCACTTTAGGGCTAAACAAATGTTAAAACATATTATTGAGGGATTTTTGGATATTGGATTATTACCCAAGTGCTTCCTCGAATACCAACAGGGATGGGGTGTCAGCCACCTGTCTAGGATGTCTGTTGCAGTGTTTGATCACCCTCGTGATAAAGATATTTTTCCTTATATCCAGAAACCTTCACTGAACCTCCCCTGGTACACCTTTGTGCCATTCCCTCCCATTCTATCACTGGTTACCAGAGACCATTGAATGGAACCTCCCTCTCCACTACCCCTCCTCGGGAAACTGTAGAGTGCCATGAGATCAATTCTCAGCCTCCTTTTCTCCAGTTTAGACAACCCATGTGTTCTCAGATTGTCCTCATAAGAGATGCTTTCTGGCCATTCCTGGCCTTAAACTCAACATCATCTATGAGTATCCGCCCTGACCAAATAATGCCAGTCTGCTCACAACTTCCTCCCATAACATTCCCATGAGACAGAATGGCCACCAAACTGTTTGCTTTTTTGTTGTTTGTTTTTTGCTAATCAAAATCGTAGCATTTACTACTTATTTTCACAGGGCAATATTGTAACTTGATTTTATTAGAGTAAGAAATAAGTTCAGAATTATATCAGAAACCATCAATATAGCTCCCAACTTTCCAGCTGTCATAGACAAATGTAGATCCTTAGTCCTAAATTCCTAATTTAAATGTTTACTTTTTCTGTAGAGGTGAAGAAGGAGAAATAAGCATCTTTGGAGATTTCCAGTGGAAGATCCTATTCCCACAAATCAGGCACCTTACAAATACTAGACTTTTCTTGTGTAGTATTTGTAGGATCCTATTTTTTAAATTTATAATTTTATATTAATTATTTATTTGAAAGAGTACTCTTTTAGATACATTAAAAACTAGGCAAAAAAAAAAAAATCTTTCAGTGTTGGTGGATTTGCAGCTGGCCTTCTGTCTACATGAATGAATACAGATATCAAATCCAAAGGTCTCGCAAATACTCTAATAGAATAAACAAGAAGAAAGAGTGATTTCAGAATTTTAAGGTTGATCAGATAATTAATAAACACGGTAATTTTCACATTAATTTCAGAAATAGCACCGATCAGAGAATCCAGCTGTCTAATCAGCATACATTTCTGGAAACACTGTTCATTTATGCTTTATACAAATTCTAATAAAATAATAACAAATCTTTGTCAATATGCCTGTAAATACTTTTTGTCTGAAGTTTATACCGAGATACATCAGGTCTCTATTGTCTTCAAGTATGATTTCTCTCTGAAGCATGTTAGCTTACATTTCAATTGTTTAGAAATATCTTGGCATTATTGCAAGTAGTATCACTTTTATATTGACAACAGAATGATTTTAAGCCCCTCTTCCTTTTCAGTGTACAGTTTTGTGGGCTTTTTTTCTAAAACTGAAAATCATATAGCACACAGTATTATATCACATACATACATAGCATTAAATGATGAAGACTTTTAAAAGGAAAAGAAATGTTAACATGGAATACATGGTATGTACAAGGTAACGAAACAGCTCTCAGTGTGCATGTATTCAAGATGCTGTTTTAAGACACCTTTATTGCTAAACAAGAATGTTCAACTTGCGTAGTTGCCACTTTTGGTGTTTTTCACATCTATTCGGGTGTGAAATATGTAGGAAAATTTAGGCATGTAATAAAATAGTATGTGCCTACCTTCTTCTGCAGCCAGTGAGGAAAGATTTAGATACAGATTACAGTTAGGCCAACTGAATCTCTCCCTGGGACTCCTCAAGAGTGAGGAAACTCATATTTCTATTTTTCCTTTACAGACATTGATCTCTTCAGAGAAAAAAAAAATAATGCTGGCTGACACTGGTATTTATTTTGTGAAACCCTCATTTGGACTTAAAGTTATGACAAATTTAGAATACCCTAATCTTTTTTATGTATCTGGGAAAGTATGAAAAGGACATAAAGAACCGCTAAAACATACCTGATAGTAGAGAGTCCATGAAGGATCATAGTAGTTGTAAGCGCTGTTGCATCAAAGGGAAAATAGTGTTTGTAAACTGTGTCAGAAAGAGAGATATAGCTTCCCCAGAGAAAATCATTGTAGCAAACAATGAAATAATATATTCGTTAATTAACAAACCCAAAGCAGAGGGCTTACTGAGCAAATGCAAAGTATTTTCACAATCTGTGTGATTCCATGCAACCAGCTTCCCTACAATCAAAGAAACCAAAGAAGCAAACATAAGACATACAGAGCACCATTATATATTGAAAAGATAAACAAAGCTGGTAATTTCAGCATAGCATAGCATAGCATAGCATAGCATAGCATAGCACAGCACAGCACAGCACGGAATAGAATAGAATAGAATAGAATAGAATAGAATAGAATAGAATAGAATAGAATAGAATAGAAGTAGAGTAGAGTACAGTAGAGTAGAGTAGAATAGAATACCTCCTAGGTCACTCTGAAAGTAAGGTCTTCTACTTATTTCCATGGGAAGTGCAGCAAATACAAAGAGCACAACAACACTATTTGATAGAGGAAATTCTCAGCTACAAAGCACTATTTTTCAGCATAGTCAGCACTATTAGCTATGCATTTTCACCAGTGATGAACAAGAGCCTGCATGACTCCCCCTTCTGCCATCTGTCTCATG
The DNA here is from genome assembly GCA_016647715.1 of Pavo muticus. Classification (NCBI taxonomy): domain Eukaryota; kingdom Metazoa; phylum Chordata; class Aves; order Galliformes; family Phasianidae; genus Pavo; species Pavo muticus. The sequence continues at coordinate 661,867 of JACDJE010000280.1, read as the reverse complement.
GCAGCAAAATCTAACTAAATATTGGTGAGAAGGTTCAGTCCTTACTGCAATACCACCAGCATCCACCAACATCATGGGCCAATATAATAAAATAGGAGGCATTACTTTCAGAGCAGCCCTCAAGAAGAACAGAATTGAATAGAATCAAAGAGAAGTAGAAATAGAAATAATAGAAATAGAATAGAGATTTGTAATTTCTTAATCCAACCCCAGTTTGATTAAGAGAAATCAGAAAAACTTAAGCTCAGTCTGACCTGAAATTTGAGATGAACAGAGAGGAATAAATCTTCTCAATAAAAATTACAAATTGAAAAGCACAATTCTGTCAGGTTATACATTTTCTCTGACTGATTTTTTTTTTTAAATAACTAAATTGTTGTGTATTTTCTTAAATAAGTAAAAGGGATGAAGAGGAAGCATATCATTCTTTTGAAAAGGCTGGTTGTTAATTTCACTGGAGAAATCCAGAATAAGGAAATTTAAATCTATAGCCTTTGTGTAGTCATACTAGCATTCAGAGTAGGCTGGGGAGCTCTCTCTGTAGAAATAAAATGGCAAAGGGAATGGTACTCCATAAAACCCTTTCCTCATGTTCATTATCAAAGACAAAGCCATGAGGCCATTTTCTTACACCGTCAGTGAATAGTTTTGTATTTTAAATTTAAGAGTACTTAAACAAGACCTGTTTTGCTCTACTGCACAGCCTGATGAAGTGAAGACAAGAGAACCTGTCTCAGAGGCTCATAATGAATGTCTACCTATTTTGCCACAACTAAGGTTTCCCAGAGCAGGAACAGTGCTCTATCAGGCAAGGGGGAGAGCTGTCATATCATCTCTTTAATGAGCTTTTAAAATACTGTATTCAGCAATTCCAGACAAACAAACTGTCACAGAATGTCATTATAATAATGTCATGAATGTATTTACATGCCAATGAATATACTCGGATGGTGCTTCTCATAAGGAAACAAAGGCACTAACCCACAGTTGTTGCTACTTGATCTCTAAGTGCATTTGCATTTACTGTTATCTTTTTTCTCACTGATATGCTAATCACTCAGTTTATAGTGTTGAGCACTGTACTGAGCAATGAAAATAATATGGTTCTGCCAGGTGTTATAATTTTGGCTTCACTTATTAGCTTAATACAAAACTCCTCCTTATGTACAATTGTCATGGATGAAACATATTAAGAATCTTTGTCTGGATCCCAGAATTTCATTTTTTGGATTTCTGTGGGTGTTTGAGAGGGGCAGTTACACAAATGATAGATAAATACAGTAACATGGCTTCTAGCACATGCATCACAGACTTCTTCACAATGACAGATCGTTCCCAAGCTAAACCTTGCTGTTCAGTCAGAAGCTGTTAACACACTTTCTTAGCTGGACACACAACAGGACAACAAGTTGTATCTCAACCCTGTTCCCCACATCACTACTTTCCATTGCAGAATACACATTAACTATACAGAAGAACAAGAGATTTTTTCTGGCATGTCTGCATGTCATGTGCTTTTTTCTTTTTCAGTTTTCAGTTGTATTCATTTCCAGGGCATTGCCAGACATGCATTTTCTTTCAGCAAATGAACTCCTGTAAATATTACGAAGAATTTAATAACAAAAGCTGCTAGGAAAGTATAATGCACTCTCTCAAAAAATGCTAAGTAACATATATTGTAGACCACCAGTGTTACCACCTACATCGTAGATCAAGTGCTCAGAATGACAAAAGTTGGACTCACTGGACCTTCCTGTATATGCTACACTATTACAAAATGTCAGATCCTCCCCTAAAATTAAACAGCAAGAAAGAAAAAAATATATATCTCACATAGAGTTGTATCCTGAGGGGGCTTTTTTTTTTCTTTTTTCTTTTTGTGCCTGTGCTGCAGTAAATTCACCACTGTAGTTTGAAAGAATGAGGGGAAGAAACAAAAATTAGGAAAGCAAATTTGGACTGGAAACTTCAAAGGTGTGGTTTACTTTTATGGTATCCATTTGTGGCATAGGTCAAAATGGGAATCTTTAGGTACTTTACCTTTCTTGTTGAAATACTGTAGACTTCAGCTGCTGAAAGTACTTCAATAGCATACAGTAAACAGTATGGAAATGTTAAGAAATTGGGCTCAAACCTTTGATTTCGGGATCATTCACACTTCCATTCACATTTTCATTTCTCTTTGTAGTTCAGTATTCTAAACACCGATTTTTCTTTCTCTTTTAAATAGTTTGTTTCAGTGCTACTTAAAGAGCTTCTCTGGAGACCCAGTTATCTTGACATGCATGCAAAATGTACTAAAATCGATGGACTCTCCACCACCATTGAATCAGAATCTTCTACACTCAACTTGTGGATGGAGATACGTAATTGTTAACTAACAGACCATAGCAATGTTATGGATGTATCAGCTGTCTGAGATTGTCATTAAGAAAGTTTTTTTCTCTTAGGAACCAGAAGAGGACATTTAGTACTATTTCCCTAAGCAGAGGCTATCACAGTCGTGCTCCTTTCCCATGCAGATACCTAGGTTCATACCAAAGAAACTGTTTATACAACCACTGTACTGAGTTCACCGAGCAATGACCAAAAAAAGTATTCTTGATGGAATTACAAAATTCGAAAGCAAGCTATCTAGAATCAATGATAGGTTATGTTTTGACTGAAAAATAAGTGATAGTTTTGATCAGAACATCCAAAAAACTCAGTATTTTTGCTGCAAAAAGATATCTTCTAAAACTACATTGTTTTACAAATCATTGTGTCAATGTCATATTAAATATCATTGTCTGAAATGAAGAAGAGAGTTGGAAATTACAGTTGAGAGGGTGAAAGAAAGAAGCACTCAATATTGTTAAACAAATATATTAATCATAACTCAAAAAAGGGCAGAGAATGGCTATCTGCTCAGGGAAGAATATGATACAGGGAATGAAGTACCTATTTGCTGAATATCTGCTTCACTGAAGCTCAGAAAAATTACTCCAACTACAAATAAATAGCTGGAATGTGGAGAAAAGAAGAAAAATATCTATTTTTCTGCCCTAGGGCTCCAAATAAGCCCACTCACTCTTCTGACTAGGTGGTAGAGTCACCTTCACCCACTGAAGCAGGGTGAAAATGTAAAAGTGAATCTGTTATAAAATAGCAGTCATCATTAAGTTTTTGTTTAGCAATGAACACACTAAAAAAAAATCAAATGGACCTGACAGCACCTTAAAATATGTCATTATTTACAGTCATTTTGTTTAATATGATTTATTTCTCATGTACTGATTTAGACTAGAGATGAACTGATGAGGCTGCTTCACTGCTTCATTTTCAGTTTACTAGGGATGCTCCAAAAGTAATGTCTCCTATTTTTGTTATGGTGGCCCATGACATCAGAAGAAGGTGCTGGTATGGCAGTAGAAGTTGAACCTTCCCACCAATATTTTATTACATTTGGTCATTGTGTGACAGAAGGCAGCAGAGGGGCAGTCTGACAAAATGGTGTCTGACATGGAAGTGTGTGATTGAATTCCTCCTTGAGAAAAATTTTTGTCCATTGACATTCATCGACACCTGTTGAATGTTTATGGAGACCAAACAGTGGACGTGAGCATGGTGAGGCAGTGGGTGGTGCGTTTCAGCAGTGACAACAGCAACAGTGGGTCACCTCCACTGGTGCAGATTTTTATCAGAGCGGCATCCAGGCTCCTGTCCATCTTAGGTGAAATTCCACATTAAAGGTTGTAACTATGTTGAAAAAAAAAATGTTTTGTAACTGAGAATTTGCTCTATCAACTAGTGTTAATGTGTTCTTCGTATCTGTTGTACTTCCCATGGAAATAAATAGGATGCATTACTTCCAGTGCAATCTATGTAACAGTGTTGACCTCGTCATCTCACAGCTGGCTATGTCAAAGACAGTTCTCAGTCTCTGTTTTAATGCGCACAGTTCACTACTCAAGGAGGAGATGTCAGTGTGTTACAATACATATCTTCTATAACTCAGAACACAAAGGACTGTTCCGAGGCCAAGGAACATACATAGTATAAAGTAGAGAAAGTGAAAACATAGGAGAAGTTTTAGTAGTGGATAAAAATTCGTTAAATTAGGAGATGATTTTGATGTGTAAACATAAATATGATTTCTAAGAATACATTCAAGAGATGGTTCAGAAGGTTGAAGCACATGGACATAGCTACAATACAAATAATAATGTCTACTTCTCCCTAGTCAGGAGGAGCATGTTCATGGTAGCATAAACAATTACGTTAAAAATCTACTTTACGCCTTTACTAGGAGACACCTTTACTTTTTTTTTTTTTTCTTATTCTTAGATTAAACTGACTGTAATTTATTTCATTAAAGAATCTGTAGAGCAGTGTTATTTGTGTAATGTTCCTTGGGCACATAATACCAAAAAACGAAACAGTGCAGCAGAGTAGTTTTGCTTGGGGTTTGTTTAAGAAAGAATTGCAACCACTGTGGTTGTCCAGCTGTGGTAGGAAATGAAACTGCATCTATCATCCACACAAAAGGAGGCAAAGCCTACCTACCTCTCTATTCCCCTGAAAGCATGAGTCACAGACCTATTGAGAACAAAATATGGATGTCAGATGGTTAGCCCTCAGGTTGTCTGGCAACCTGCTTGCTACTCAGAAGGAGGTAACAGCTGCTTCATATAAGACTAATAGGGATGATAGAAAAGCGTACACTGGCATGAACAGCTCCCCAACTGAAGAAGATGGGCAATGAAGCCAGTATTTGAACCCCAAGAAACAACAAAACACTATTAACAGGACTGGAAGGAAATCCTGAGCAGCACTGCTTTATGGAGAATCAGAAAAGATTTAGCTCCTAGATCTATTTTAGTCAGATTTTGTTTGTTTGTTTTTGTTCTTTCTGTTTGTTTGCTTTGTTTTTTGAAGCTTGAAAGTCTTCAGTGCCACCTCACAGTGTCTAGATTATATCTGTGTTCTTATACTTGCATTATAAGATAATTCGGCTGCCTACATCAATAATCCCACTGTTTCTTAGCAGCCAGGTCTGAGACTGACAATAAGAGAGGGTCACAGAATAGAAATCCATCAAGGCACTGCAAAAAGTTCAGCACCAAAAATTTCATTTACAGGAGGTAAAAGGTCAGGAGCAAGGCTGAAAATTGCCTGTTACTGTAAAGCAAGAGTCTTAATGGCTTTTTTTAAGGAACTGAAATCTAAAAGGTTTGGTGCTGTCTTGTTTGTTTCCTTGTTTCACCACTGAAAAAGTGTCTGGGAGGATTGGGGGGGGGAGGGGATTCATTTTGGCAGATAATTTCAGTTACTGGATTACTCAGAAACAATGTCTACAAAAGCATAGATAAGCAAACCAGGGACCAGGAGTAGGTGCAACATTTGGCTATGCTGCATTATTTCTGTAGAAAAACACAATTGTGGGAACACTAACAAGATTTCACAAATGTGCATTGATTTCACAGAATTCTCAAATGCATTAAAACATCTGAAAAACTTCATATGTGTCTGAGACTGAAAATATCAGTGAGGAATTTTTTCTTTTTTTTTTCTTTTTTTTTTTTTTTT
>JACDJE010000280.1:636415-652902 GCA_016647715.1 Pavo muticus | reverse complement strand
GGCCTTTTTGGCCACAAGGGCACACTGCTGGCTCATGGCCAACCTGTCATCCACCAGGACACCCAGGTCCCTCTCTGCAGAGCTCCTCTCCAGCAGGTCATCCCCCAACCTGTACTGCTGCATGCAATTATTCCTCCCTAGGTGCAAGACTCTACACTTGCTTTTGTTAAACCTCATCTGGTTTCGTACCACCAAGCTCAGATTGCTGAGAAATGTTTCTTTTTTTGTAGGAGTTGGGTGGGCATTCCTGACAGTGATTCCAGTGACAGACATGGACCGTTCACATTACTCTGTCAGAGGTATACATTGCATGGGCCTTTTAGCAGTTCTAAAGTTGAAATCTCACACAAAAGCCAGCGTTTCCCATTCCTGCAAGGGGACAAGCTAAAAATGACAAAATCAGAAAGTTTAAATACCTATTCTAAGTGTTTAAACATTTGGTATAATACAAGTGCAGCCAAAATATATTTGAAATGTAGTGATCATGCTTAGTGTTATCTTTAACGGTAACGAAAGTGTACAAGCCACAGGATCACAGGCTGTGACTGAAAGAATGGATGCCCATTGTATCCTTAGAAGCAAGAACACTAAGGATGACTTTTTTTCTTATTTGTTGATTAAAACAAGATTATTAAAAAAAAAAATCCTCTTGTTACCCTTTAAAAAAAAATATCTTTGTTATTGTCACATTGGTAGATGAAGTAAAGATTTCAGTCCTTGTAAAATTTATTCTGTCTACATCTTCTTTATTTTAATGAATAGAAAATTCTCATAAATTACAACTTCAGGCAGGCCAACTATAAATAAACAATTGCACTGAGCTTTTAAACAGGTTCAACCCTCAAATGAAAATCTAAATTTACAACTTTTCAAATATTTTCTTTTTAATGTTTGCAAAACAGATTGAAACAAGATTCCACTTTAAGACAAGATTCCACTTCCAAGGTTAATTTCATACTTTGTAATAAAACAAAAGCTAAAATATTAACAGTTTTTAAATCTTCCATTTTTGGAGAGAAAAAATATTTTTATTTCAGTTAAGTAAAATCAAAATAATTCCCCATGTTTTTCAGCTCAGCTGGTGGATCAAAACTAAATAATCTAAACTGCTTTGTGATTAAATATGGGATTTGACTGGGATTTGACTGACAGCCTCTTTCTTCTCTAAACTTCCTCTGTAGACAAAACAGAGGCAGGTGTTTCATTTGCTCAATTAATCCTCGCAGCTTTGATTCCTCTCTTTTCTGAGGGTGCAGTTTCCAGCACTGAAATATTAACATACGTATTCTGATGCAGCCTGCAGTCTTCTGTTCAAAAGACATCTTGTCTAATGCTAGCTCAGTGAAGGGAAAGAGACGCATCAAGGATACTGCAGGACAAGCAGTTCTGATGGCTGCTTCAGAGCAATTTTAATTCAGAGCAATCCCAGGTAACGTCATAAGGAGCCAAAGTTATCAATACAAATCAAATACTTCAGAAATGTGTGAGCAGCCAAAATGAAATGTCCTTGTTCTTTCCAAAGGAAAGTCAGAAGTGTTTTCCTATGGCTTTCATCTCAGATGTGTTGTTCTGCTAAAGAACAGGATTTATAGGTTTATTAAAACAAACATTGACCAAAAGCTTTTCTGTGTTCCCCCAAAGTGAATTAATGCTAAGAGCATCCTTATCTCTAGAGCCAAAATCTTTATTTGTTTGGCATTCCATCTTAGAAAAGGCAGTGAACACAGAATACAGAAAACCCTTGAATATCGTCAGTTATGAATTTCCATCCCACAAAAGAACACTTTGACCATTGTGTCAGACAGCTGGCTTATGATTCCTAAAATATTAGAATACACCAGTACACCATACACAAGAATTATAACAGCAAGCATCAGTGAAGAGTGAAGTTACTGCTCGGTATGAAGTATATACAGATCTGCCTGGATGCTTTCTTCCTGTCATAGATTCTGTTATAAATTTACTCAAATATCTTCTGAGATCATATGACAGTTAGAGTTAGTAGTGAGAACCACAAGAGTAAACTCTTAGAAATAGGGAATGTTTAATAGGTTTTTTCTTCTTCACTTTCTTAATTTCTTCTGTAGTTCTATCCTCTTCTAAGGATTAATTTTCAAAATAGAAAATTTTTCCTCCTCCTTCAGCAAAACAATTCTGTGTTTCAGAATGACAAAAAAGAAAAAAAGAAAAAGAAAAAAAAAGAGCTTGTTTTTTTTATTTCTGAAAATGAAACATCTGAATCTTGGCAATAATTAATGCATGAAAGTGCATATACCACAAATGATCATTATCATCAAATCCAATGTGAGTGAACATATGGTGGTAGGATAAATCAACACAGAAGTAGTATAAATAACAATGCTAAGTCATTAAGTAAATAGGGAGGAAGGGAAGATAACATTGCATTAAATAATTGACGGCAGGATAACGTTTGTGAAGAGGGTTTATACTTAATGATGTTTCCCCTTTCTGTGTGGCAACTGGGGGTAACATCTGACGTCAGTGATCTGGATATAATTTGGGTGCATTTTTCTAATTAAGTAAAATGCAATGGTGAGGAGATCATAAAAGTTAAAAGATAGTCTTTCTTTAGGTTCATACTGGAGTTGTGGCTCAGTGCATGGTGTCCTGGACTACCCAAAGCACAGAGAAAGTTAATGTGTTGTTGTCCTCATCATCGACCCTATCACCCCTCCCCTCTCTACATTCAAACAAATGGCCCACAGGACTGCAGCAAAAGGCAGCTCGTTAAACCATAGCTGTACTCTATCAGGACATGTAGGACCATAAGTCATAACAGCACACTACAGACTGATATTATAATTGTCAGAGCTGCCCTAACACAAGTGCATCACTTCAGGATTCTGGACACATTGAATTTGGCTGAATTCAGGAATAGGGCAATGAATTGCTCAAGTCTAGGAAGCCATTACAGTGAAAGGATCCTGAAGCATTAGCATATATCAAGCACTTTGGACAGTAACCTTCTTGAATTTTGGCACACGGTCAACTATGACTGTCAGCTCTGATAGGGAGGAGGGGGAAGGATTGGTTTCAGTGGAAAGAGTGCTGCCTAAATTGTTTCTTTGGAGACAGAAATAACATGAAGCCGATGGAGGCAGCTCCAGGGAGAAATAACATTCCCTAGTGAAATCTAACAGAAATAGCCTATACGGTACTTTTACCATGTCATGGAGTGAATGATGACAGTGCACAGAGGGTATTTCTGTGCAGAAAATTACTGAGAAGCAGTAGGAACAGGAGATGTGTTACAAGATCAACACAACAAAGTGAGCAATTAGGCTTTTATGAAAGAGAGGACAGAGCTTTTCTGTACCCTGTCATCACCTCTCAGGACTATGGGTGATGCATGTGACCTTACAAAGGCTGATCACAGCAGGGCATCTTGGGTCGAGACTCAGAGTCTCTTACTTCAATGCAGATGATGGAGCTCATTCCCAAGATAGCTTCTCTGAGGCATTAAACAAATAAAATACAGTATGCATTTATATTATATTATTAAAGTTACAAAGGCTACGGAGCCAAGAATTCAAAAGCTATCTCTGAAAACTTAATTCAGGCCCCATTATGTTTTCTCAATTTTCACATGACTGTCCCTAATTTTTCTATGCCATATATTTGACTTGTAGAAAATCTTGTAGAAAATGTTTTTCACAGTATCTCAAGACAAGAGCTTTTAGACAGCATTATCTACACAGTATAAAAGATCTGTATAAATATATGTTTACAGGAACTGTTTATTATTTATTTTATCTGCATAATTTAATATGTGGTACATTTACTGCAAACTGCTCAGACTGAATCCCTCTCTGACTCAGAGTAATGCAACATTACTTCAGATGTCTTGATGAGGTGCCCATATTAGGAGGATATGTTCTTTCTGGCAATGGAAAAAGTAATTTGTGCCGCCAGAGACAGAAGTGATAAGCTGCCTCTAAACTCAGAGAATCTCTTCTGTAAAGACAGGAAATAAACAGTGAAAAAATTGCCTAAACATCAACTAAAATAATCTGAAATCCACTGAGAAAGTAAGCCTTTCTATTGACTAGAACCTACTATTACCTCATCAAACTTTGGTTTTGCCATGACTAGTATCAACATTAAGTTTGTCATATATTTGCTGCTCTCAAGAAACTCCACTAAAAGTCAGTAAATGAGTTAGAAATCACCCAGTGATAACTTCTGGGAAGGGCTCTGTCATGAGACCAGGTTCTCTCAACTCAGTGTTAATAAATTTTTGTACTTAAATCTTCCCTAACGCAATCGCTATAGGAACAAGAAACCTCTTAGCAAAAGCCACAAGAACTGATGAAAGTTGCAATAGAAAGTCACTAATCAGCACATTAGCAACATTTATGAAGGTTCTTGGCTGAGGGTTGCATTTCTCTGGGTTTTGCCTCTGGTGTTCTTTAGGATCGATTGCATTTCTCTGATTTTCTTGGTCTCAATCTCTTACCTGCCAAACTTTGCCAGGGCCAAAGGGACACTGCTGAGCATTTACACCATGCCAAGCTTTGTGCTTGGGAATAAGCTTAGTCACTCTGGCAACCAAAACAGCCTTAAGTCATGTTTACCCCATTAATCCTCATAAGTGTTGGCTGAGAATAACTTGCAGAAATATATTGTCACAAAAAATTTTGTAACAAAAAGCAAATAAAATTCCCCAAACCACAGCAACATACAAAAGCCAAGAGAGAAGACATGTTAATAGCTATATACCAAAGCTTCTTTGTCAACAGACTTTGCTAACTCAGTACCTATTCAAACCACTTCTGATTTATACCAGCATGGCAACACCAGTCTGGAAGAGCAGGGGTTAGAGACTTAGACATTATGACCTTAGCCTTTATTCAGAGGATTTTTTTAACTGTCAGTCTATATAACTTAGGGCTTCAGGAATTATACACCCATTTTTTTAGGATTGTGAAAGCAGATAATTGACATTGTAATTAACAATAAATAAATTGTTCAACACATAAAAATGTAAATGCAGATCTCCATGGTGATTATAATGAGTTTTTCCTTGCAGCAATCAACCTTTTTCTTTTCCCTTACAAACATCTGTTAGTTATTCCATTTTTTATTATGATTCATTATCTATAGGCTAGTATCTATCAGCAGGTGACCATTGTTTGTACAAATACAAACACACACACAAAAATTATACATAAATGAAAGACACAGACAACTGTTCCAATTCTTTTTTTTTTTTTCCTTTTCATTAAACAAATAGCATTTTATGACTACAGTGTTTCCCACATTTGTTCCTGTTAAAAAGTATGACAGGATGCTTACTAATAGCATTATATTGTCCTATGATTGCTGGGCATCACAATTAAATGTCACAAAAAAAATTTCAAATACAATAGTTTTTCACCACTGTAAATTTAATACATAACAGATTACAAAATAAGCTCCCAAACTGATTAATGTTGTATGGAATTCCCACAAAATACAATGCCTTTGGCTTATGAGAAAATATGTATCTATGATTATTTATTTCCAAATTTTACCCAGTATTATTCTGTAATTTTCCCTAGAGCAAGTGNAACCACCACCACCACCAAAAAAACCCTCTTGATTAGCAAAGAAGCTAAAATTAATCTTGGCTTGACCTCAAAAGGTGCTTTGATTTTTCCCATTTTTAGAAGATTCAGTGAAAAAAATCCTTTATTCACACAGCTGTAGCAAGGCAGAGAGGGAGAGCTGTAGCTGATTAGAGAAAACTTGCTGAAGTCTCTCTGAAGAAATGCTGCAACTGATGCACTTCAAGGTCCATTATGTCATAGCTATTTTCTTTGTCCTCCCTATAAAACAAAGATATATGCTCCTTTTGCTTCTTTTTGCTCCTCCTGAAAACAATCCTAATCCTAAAAATGGGGATGTAACAGGAGAACTTTGACTCTGCTCCTCTAATCCAAACACTAGATGTCTTGGACTAACCTTAATAGAAGTGCTTGTATGTATTTAGATAAGACTTTGAGTACTCATGCCTATAGGAAGGTCTTAATTCAGCAGACTGAAATAGCAGGAAGAACCCCAAGGTAGACTTTAAAACAGTTAGACATTTCTCACTCCTTCAGAAACTCAGATATTAACAGGATTCTTGGCTGTGCTTCTGTTCAGGTTCTATTGAGATATCCAGAAAAACTTTCTTAACTGGAGAAAATAGAAATGAGGTCCAAAATATACAGCTCTTTCCAGATGAAAAGATGGAACCTGTCATTATTCTATTTGTGACTTTACTTGCTTTCTATTATTAATTCCAGTTCTCCCAGTAAAATTCAAATCAGCATAAAAAGTGGTTTCACAGCTGGGATGAGACATCTAGAAATAGAAGTTTTAACATGCAAGTAGTCTACTACAGGCTTCCTCCCTGATCTCTGGGGACTCAAAACTTTCCTTCTTCAGTTTCTAGCCTTTAAGGCAGACACAGTATTGTATTTTTCCATGCTTTTTCTGTCTCGACTACTGGGCTGACAGCAGCCAGAAATTTTCATACAATCCACTCCAGAGTGTTCCTTAACTGCATCTAGAAAAATGTAATTGCAAATGTCTTATTTAGGCCCAAACCAGGTCACATGCTGCTTATAAAAGTGTACACTTGAGTGTTTAAATACAATGAGGCCTCAAAATCCTTGACAGTTCACCCACAGCTGACAGAATATGTAGAAATGGTTAAAACAATTTTCTTAGATTCAAGTTATAAAAAGATATTCAGTGAAACTGTGTCAAAGCCTCATGGAAGGAGGGGAGTGTCTTAAATGTCAGAATGTATTTAAATGCTAATGAATGTCTGATTCACATATAAATTAACAAGTTAATTTAGGAAAAAAAATGACCTCCCTCCTCCATGCCCTATTGATTATGTGCTTGTAACACCTCAGTGAGCAGGATGCCACCCACTTTTTCAATCAGTCTTTTTTGCTCATTCTAAGTATTCCAAGATCTTTTACTGCCAATATGTGTGTTTCAAATCTGTAAAAGTAGCAATGGGTGACGGGTATGCTTATTTTCTATTCAGGTAATGAACAGTGTCATGCCTGGTCCATGATAGGAGGGAGGGGTGGCCAGATTCTTAAATCTCCCCTAGTTAGATTAAGGTGAAACTAACACTCAAAGTCCAAACACAGTCATTGATTTTAAGGAGAATCTCTGTACTACAATTATCTTTAAAGTATTGGCACTCTTACAATTAAATTTATCTGAGCTGTGCAGCCAAACAATGCAGCTTTATAAGAAATTGAAATAAGTCTTGTGTTACTTAACAACTTTACAAGAGAAAAAGAAAGAGAGAAATGGAGTGGAGGGAGGGAAAGAGAGATGGACAAAGAAAGAGATCATTAGTCCAGGTGAAAGCATTGGTCTAGCCAACAGAGAGACGGGGGTCCTTGGTCTGTGAGAACCATTGTCCAGAAGTTCCTAAGTCCCCCAAGCTTCCCTCAACCATCTTTTTATGCCTGCAATATTTACAATATATTCCATCAAAAAGTTTGCCATCAACAAGTTCAACATCAACAAGTTCTTCACCAGCAAGATCACCATCAACACGTTTGCAGGGCTTCCTCCTCCAACCATGTCTTCAGCCTTTAGCCTGTTGTCATGACGATGGTCTTATCTTGCAAGCATTTGAGATAATTCTAGGCATACCACAGATAAAGTGTTTTTTTGTTGGTCTGCTACACAGAGCTATAACTGCAGTCATTATATTATATCCTGGAAGAAATTCAGTGTTAACATCTAAGTGATATGACACTTTAACAAAATCTTTCAACACCTCTGTATATCGGTTAAATGAAGAAGGGGAAAAAAATCTGATAAATGAAAGCAATATCACAAAAGTAAAAATATGTCACCCTTGGTTTAAAATATCTGTAAAATATTATGCACATTAAGACTTGTTTTACGAACATTCGTGCTTATGAATATCCTGGTTATCATACCTGAGTGTCTTATCATAGAATCATAGAATCATAGAATCACAGGGGTTGGAAAGGGCACAAAGATCATCCACTCCAATTGTCAACGCATCACTACCATGCTCACTAATTTGTCTTCTCCTCTTAACTCCCTGTCCTTAGCACAGACTGGGAGAACTGTGCTGTAGGTTTTATAGAAGAAAAGAGTCATCCAGAGATTGGTTCCAAAAGCATTATTGCAACCAACTCTACAAATATCAGACCTTCCAGCCTCCAAAACCACAGGTATTTATGAAAATAATATGCCTTTGAATACAGTAAAGGCTTGAATATATGTACTTTTCAATGATAATTCAATTTCTCAAAGCCATTTTGATGTGGACATGCTTTTCCTGTTCAAGCCTACTTGGCTCTCAAGCTAGACTGTTTTTGCTTTCACAGAATCACAGAATCATAAGGGTTGGAAGGGACCTCCAGAGATCATCGAGTCCAACCCCCCTGCCAAAGAAGGTTCCCTACACCAGGTCACACAGGTGGGCGTCCAGGCTGGTCTTGAATATCTCCAGAGAAGGAGACTCCACAACCTCCCTGGGCAGCCTGTTCCAGTGCTCCGTCACCCTCACCGTAAAGAAGTTCTTGCGCACATTGGTGCGGAACTTCCTATGCTCCAGNAGCAGAAAAAGAGAGAAAACAACAAAGAAAAGCAAAGTATTAGCCATCTCCCCTGTTATGGGATGTGGCATTGCAGCTGTGTAAATAACAGACTGTGTTTCAATCCTTCTTAGTCTACTTTCTTCTTTTGGTTTTAAGTTTGGTGAGAAACACTTTTATTTCCAAATTCTCTCCTTGATTCCTGCAAAGAGAGCCAAACTTTACCAATGCCATGAGCTGGGCACAGGGGAGAATAGGGCAGAGGCTTCCAGTCACAGGCAGCCCCAACTAGGCCAGTTGTACAGACAGCACATGCACCGCTCGTGTGGGTACCCTGCCCTGAAGACTTTCCATCATAAAAAATGTTATCATCTGAACAATAACGTATTTTGACAGCATGACATATTTTAAAACCTTCAGTTTTCATGTTGTTGTTTTTTTTACCTCCCTCTCCTCATTGATTCTTCCATTCACTGCAGGATCTTGAGTTTATTGGGTTTGTTCTTTCACCTACAGAACATTAGAGGTATCACCTCTTCTAATTCTGTCATACATCACCATGAAAGGTCACTTGAGCTGGAGAAAAAAGTGAATAGTGGATTTTGAGGGTTTACTGGCTGACAGTGAAATTAGATGGGAATGAACTGAAAAATGCCCAAGCTCAAGAGTTCTCATTAAGATTTTTTTAATTGTTCAATCTAAATAAAAAAGAAAAAGGTAGTTACATAAGTCTTCTGTTGAATCACTGTAATTTTATTTCAGCTGCTATAAAAACAGAACGTGATTTTGCAATGAAGTATTGAAATTAACATTTACACATTCAGAAATCTACTACTCTTTTTTTTTTAGCAAAAATTCCCAAACATTTAAGAAATGCAAACCGATTGTGATAACTGCTTCAGTACTGCATTTGCATTTTTCAGCATTGCTAACATTTGAAATGTAAAATCAAACCCATTGTTAGCTGGCTCTAACTTACAGTTCTATTTATTTGGAACATTTTGAAGCACTGGGGATTTCATGTTTACCTGGAAGAAAAACAGATATGAAAGTTCTTTCTGAAGGGAAACATCTAAGTCCACTCTGCTCTCCTGAGAGGAGAACTTGCTCTAAGAGAGCCAGAAATGAACAGCATGTATCTCACAATGTATTTATCTAACTTTGGTATTCAGAGTAAACATGCGATTCCTCTCTGACCATCTAATCCCTCTGAAGCAAAGATAATTCATCATTCTTATCTGGGCTTGCATAACTTAATGCATTAGTTTCAAAATGAAACAGATTACACCAAATATTATTGATTTTAACATTCTGACTTGAGTGAGAAAGAAAAGAAAATTTTTAACTGAATCTTAGTGACCTGTGCTTACGCAAACCAGAAGCTGAGTTAGCATTCAAGTGTACCAAACAATTATCTTTCCCTCAAGTATTGTAACTGATAGTATATCAATTTTAAAGTTAAATTGGGCTTATATGGCAAAGTTTTGGTGGTGGTGGGGTGCTGCACAAGCCTCCCCATGTCAGATAAGAGCCAGTTCCAGCAAGACCCAAAAGGGACATCCTATCCAGGGATAGGAGCCTGTGCTGGGGCAGGAGATCTGGGGGAGCTGCCAGCCCTGGAGACCTGTGATAGAGCAATGCCTGAAGGATGGGCCATAGGGCATAGGTAAAGAGCCGTGTTAGAGCAGATCTTGAAGAGCTTATGTGGGCCTATGGGAAGCCCACATGGGATCATTAATGTCCTGTGGGATGCCTTCCGCACCAATTTTTTCTGTTGCATGTATGACTGAAAATCCTAAGCTTGGCCAGCGTCACCAACTTCTGACTAAAATGTCAGGCTTGAGAGGTGGACCCATGCCAACCTCATGGAGTTCAACAAGGCCAAGTGCAAGGTCTTGCACCTGGGTTGGGGCAATCCCAAGAACAGATACAGGTTGGGTGGAGAATGGCTTGAGAGCAGCACTGAGAAGAAGGATTTGGCGGTGTCGGTTGATGAAAGGCTCAACAAGAACCGGCAGTGTGTGCCTGTAGCCCAGAAGGCCAACCGTATCCTGGGTTGCATCAAGAGAAGCATGATCAGCAGGTCTGGGGAGGTAATTCTGCTCATCTACTCTGCTCTCAGGAGACCCCACCTGAAGTACTGCGCCCAGTTCTGACCCCCTTAACACAAGAAGGACATGGAGCTGTTGGAGCAAGTCCAAAGTATGACTGCAAAGATGATCAGAGCGCTGGAACACCTCCCCAAACAGGACAGGTTGAGAGAGCTGTGGCTCTTCAGCCTGGAGAAGAGAAGGCTCTGGGGGGACGTTATAGTGGCCTTCCAGTACCTGAAGGGAGCCTACAAGTAAGCTGTGTAGGGACTTTTTATAAGACTATGTAGTGACAGGATGAGGGGAAATGGTTTCAGACTGGAAGAGGGTAGAATTAGACTTGATATTAGGAAGAAATGCTTTACTGTGAGGGTGGTGAGACACTGGAACAGGCTGCCCAGAGAGGCTGTGGATGCCGCCTCCCTGGAAGCATTCAAGACCAGGCTGGATTTGGCTATGAGCAACCTGGTCTAGAGAGAGGTGTTCCTGCCTACAGCAGCATGGTGATCACTAGGTGATCTTAAAGGTCCCTTCCAACCCAAACCATTCTGTGATTCTATGATTCTATGTAATTCAGTAAATTCTCCTATATAGATAAAACACCAGTTAAAGGGAAAAAAAAAAAAAAAGTATATATGATAAGAACAAGTACTTTTATAAAAATATACAAATTTGTACAAAAAAAATAATAGATCCAATCCCTTTCCTGCACACATGCAACAGTACTTATTGCAAAAGGCATTAGTAAAACAATGTCTCCAAAAACCAGTGAATCAACAAGTCTTGAAATGATGCTAAATAGAGGATTGCATTGGCACAGGACCTCATTGAAATGACAACATGCTCCTTTTGTAAGAAGAGGGCAATGATCCTAAAAGTTGGATAAAGCAAAATCTGAAAATGTATAGCCGTAATTTTCAGAGAGGAGGTCAAATGTGCCATACGTCTGTATAAAATATTGAATTAGAGTTGGTGTTTTTATATATATAACATATTTTGCTATTAACAATTTACTACTGCTGGTTGCTCTGTTTAAAATGATTCCACAGTGTTGTGGTCAACACATGCCACTCCACACTATTATAGTAATCTAGCTTACTCAACATCTACTATTCTGCTCCTCAGCACTAAAAACACCTTCTATCTAATTTTTATGTGTGAGTTAAAATGATCTATAATGAAGGGAAATTAACTTGTAAAGCTGTTGTACTAGATGTAGCCTCCAATTGAAAATATTAACAATCATGTTGCTTTCACTTTGATAGACAAACTCTCCAAAGCTCTTTTAAGAAGTTATTAAAAAAAAAAAAAAAAAAAAAGGAAGGCTTCTAAAAATTTGTCCTCTCAAGCATTTTTCAGCAAATGAAGCAATATTAGAAAACAAGATGAAACATGAAAAAGATAGATATTATTGTAACACAGGGCAGTACAGTAATGGACTAGAATTTTTGACCAGCCTCAGTATTTAGGGTCATGGTTGAACCACTGTAGAGTGCTTAGGAATTAAACTATAACTTGAAAAATTCTGGGTTATCAAGAGTTTTGCAAAGCAATTTTTAAAGTTTTAGGGAAGAAATAAATGGATTTATCAACTTTTTGTGGTTGTACATATTCTTCTTCCATTCCTTTTGGTTGCTTTGAGAAAACAGATTTTAACAAAAATACAGAATGTTCTTTGTGAAAATTTCTACACTTTTGGGTATTTTGTGAGTATGTTGTTTGAAACATTGGAGATTTTTCCAGCTTGAGAAAAAAATAGCTACCAAGCAGATGCACTAGCTATTTCAGAATACTCCCTCCTGCTACACTAACAGAAAACTGTTCTGCTGATTGCCATTGCTTAATATTATCTCCCACGCATACAGAAAGCCATGAATTCTTGAGAGAAATACCCAGGACAGTTCACTGAAATCAGGTTTGGCATACAGATTGGTAGCCTGGCTGTAATCACCCCTCAAGTTACACAGTTTGTAAATCACATATCAAAACATAGGAGCACATCAATTAATGTTCTCCTGGAAACAAATCAAGGACAAGCCTACAGTGTGACATTCTGCCAGTTTTATTTTGAATAGACATGGGGGAAAAGCTGAAATGTTTGGTCACAGTCTTTATTTACTCAATCTGTCTTATATACTATTGCATAATGCTATCACAATATTAATATGCAAATTGCTACTCAAAGCTATGCTTTCCCCATTGATTTTGAGCAGGGCTTCTGTTACAAAGAAAAATACTTAGCACTTATATGCCTTTTTCATCTTCAGAGCTGCTATAGTACATTTTAATTAATCTTTTCCCTTTCATTTTTTCTGACCCTGCATTAGGTTTTCTGCTCCTCTACCCATGTACTTCAAGGTTATGTTCTCCTTTCAATGTTTTCCTCAGACCTTTCATGTTTTCAGAAATGATCTCCCTCTCATCTGTTTTTATGCCTAGAAAGCAGATCTCGGGAGATTGGCCAGAAGAAAAGGCTAGACAAGGGCAGCA
This sequence comes from Pavo muticus, assembly GCA_016647715.1. NCBI lineage: Eukaryota > Metazoa > Chordata > Aves > Galliformes > Phasianidae > Pavo > Pavo muticus. Next base: position 639,731 of record JACDJE010000280.1, on the reverse strand, counting down.
GTTGTTTCCAAGGTCAAAAAGGAAAGAAAGGAATTCTGTTTCCAAGACAGAACAAGCAGTGGTTCCTGCCTACCAGTGGTGCTCCTTTTTTCTCAGCAGGTACCTCAGTGTGCTCTCAGACAGCCCTCAGGGAGACTTTTCTGTCGGACATAGTGCAAGACTCACTTCAGCTGGCCTAGAGGTAGTGTGAACAAGCAACCACTCCAAGGTACCAGACAAAAAAAAAAAAATAGCAGTAGCCTTGTAGAGAGGAATTTTATCTCCTCAGAGAGGATTTCTACTGCAAGGAGCAGTGTGGGAAGCAGAACACGCTTTGGTCCTAAAGGAATTTCCCAGCTCATTGCAAAAATGTTGGTCTGTGTTATAAAAAGAAAACTCTCAGACCAGATTTATCCTCTTAAGCATTGAGTCCTTTTTTTACAGCATTTATTTCTTATATTTTTCATTATTTTATTATGCAACGATTATTATTTCTTACCATGTGCTTTAACATCCATCTATATGTTGTGATGACAATTTTAAATATTGGATTATTCATACAGATGGACAGTTGCAGTGTTCTATACCCTTATGAAGAAGTTTAGACACAAACTGGGTACCATTTCTGATCTACTCAAACTCTGAAGCCAGATTTCAGCAGGAATTAAGCAGTGCAAGGACTACTGCTTATCTCCTTCAGAAGGGTTTATTTTGATCACAGAACACAGATGGGTTCACGAGGGGCTTGACAGTGGGCTTCTTTTGGTTATGGAAAGGAGGAAAATCATCTGAATTTAAAAGGGAAATATTTTCTGTAGTTCAAGGAGGGAGAAATGGACTTTTAAAGATGCATTTTCTGTCACAGCTACTGATGCACGCAGCCTACTCTATTGTAATTTTCAGAAGAAAATTTGAGACTTATAGTTTGACAATTATCACATTTACTTATAGAATGCTAGTAGTTTATCTCAAAGTAAAGGGAGTTCTCTCATAAGAAAATGTGGATTTTACCAATAACCATACTTTCTCTGTTTTCTTTTATTTTTAATTATTTTTGAGAACCAACAATTAGAAATGTGAATAAATACCTGAAAAGCTCTTTGAAAACCTCTTTGAAAATATTTCAAAATGTTGTTTCAGTATATTGTTTTGAAATACCCAAATAATCTCCTTTTTTTTTTTTTTTTTTTAACAATAGTTTCAAGTTGCAAAACTTCACAATTTATCAGTAATTAATTGCTTTTATTTTCACTTGGATATGAGTAGATATAAATTATTCTTATCTTCACTAACCAGCATAATCTGGCTGTATGTTTTTAAAATACATTTTAGCCAATAGCAAATGTCTAAAGACAACATTTAGAGCCGACTCAAAAATAATACCAAATGTTCGTTGTACTAGCTGATGCACTTTGCAAGAGTTCTTGTAGATGTATGGGTAGTCATTGTAAAAAGCTGAATTTCAATTTCAGTACACAGAGTAACTTGGATAATTTATAATTCACAAAAAAAAAAAAACCAACAATCAACAAAAATCTTCTCTAATAAACACTCATTTCTTTCAAGCAATAGAGATGTAGGTTTCTAAAACTTTTTGTTCTAAATCAGCACCATTGGTAGTGTGTTTGTATCTAGTAAATCTGTGATGGTGGAGATGGACAGAGCTACTTCAGTGCTTGTACTGCATGCACTCTGACCTCACGGGGCTTTCTAGACTGCACCAAAAAGTGCAAGCTAGGATTAAGCTTAAAAGGATCAACTGAGAACAGATTGCTATCTTTATCATTTAAATTCATAGATATCATCTGAGAACTTGTATATTCCTGTGTGTGATTACTTTTTGTTGATTTTTGGGTCTGGAGATTTATTTAATTTTTTTGGGTCAGATTGCCTTTCTCCTTTTAGAACAAAGCTACTAAACTTACTTCCCCCTTACACCTTCTTTAGATTCTCATAGTTACTATAGAAACAGCTATCAAACTGGGAGTGGCAGTAATTAATAACATCTGCAAGTGCAATACAAAGTCTAAACATAATTAATCCCAGCATTTGGAGTGGAATGTGCAGAACTGCCCTTTTTGCTTTGCATGGAGCCACAGACTCCACAGAGCCAATTATAACACATTACCATTCCAGTATATTATGGGTTGTGAAACAGTGTGGAAAATAAAGGCGGTATTAACCCATATGAATAACTGACATTGTTATTACAGAGTTTAATGGGGTATCATTCCGAAGAGAATAAGACTCACATAGATATTATGGGCACATACAAAAATTTTACTTCACATTTTCTGACAACATAAAACTACTCACTTGCTATTAGAATGACAGCAGGAGCTTGAAATGTAACTTTAAAATCAGTTCCTTTTTTTCAGTTATAGACTAGGGTTGATCAGATGTGTATGTTTACCCAGAACTGCTTTTATCTTTTGGCTTTTCACTTCAAAAGCTGAATTTGATTTTTAAAAACAGACAATTAAAGATTTTTAATAAACCATAAAAAAGATGAGAGAGCTTCTCTGTCATCTCACTTTGTAAGAGAAGGAATATTATAAATATTTATTTTTATTTTATTATTTCATAAGGGTCCTCAGCATAATGTCTACAACCTATGCAGCCAGCTTCTCTCATTCTCTCATATGTACCTACACAGAACAAGTGATATAAGTTTAACTTAAACAGGTTTTGCAATTGGTGTAAAATATCTAGCAAGCACTGAATTATCAGACTAAGGTACACTGCATTGCACGCAGCAGTGAATGAGTTGTCTTCATCCTGAGAAGAAGTAGCAAGTCTTGTGCTCCTAAACTCAAAGCTACATGGACTTTTGCCTGAGCTCCTAACCTCTATTTAGTGAGGAAGCATATTAGATCGGGACCCTCAAGGTAAGTAAGTATACAGATGTCCTATAGTATATAGATGCAAGGTAAATAAGTATACAGATATTCCACAGATGAGTTAGGCTGGTAAGAATAGTTAGACATAAAGGAAAGGTGCTCACTGGTGTCATAGGCTCACAAAAGAACTCCACAAGGAATAATCTCCAGGAAGAGATCCTTCCTCAGTGGAAGTTAGCCTTTAAATGGGGTCTAGGAGAGGTGGAGCCTAGCTCCACCCCTTCCGGGCACACAGGTGAATTGCCTTCACCTGTGCTCCCATGGCTGACTCAGTGCTTGTCTCAGGTGGTTAATCAGAGGTTCAGGCCGTGATTCAACAGTTCTCATACAGGCCCGATCCCAGATAATGGGGCCACCTGGCTTCTCATCTGCCACAGCGTAGTCACAGTAATATGTAAGTTTCTCCTGACATACTCAAAGATTTGCTGAATATACTT
>JACDJE010000280.1:616271-634502 GCA_016647715.1 Pavo muticus | reverse complement strand
CAGCAACACAAGAGCTTTTGATCCCTGTATGCTTGGGATACGTATTGTGCGCAGAGTCTTTATAAGGTAGTGGCAAGTGCTGATATGGGCTACAGAAAATGTTGTTCTCAAGTGCCTTGTTAAAACATCTGCTTTAGCAAAAGAAAAGATTTAGCAGAATGTAGCACTGGAATAAATTTTTTGGACCATAAATAGAATTTGGCAGAGCCAGATGCTGTACTCCGTATTCTTGTAAATGTTGAATCAGACTTCTTGGTAGAAAGAAAGAAAGCTCAGCGTTCTCAGTGCTAAAGTAAAACATATCTAGCACCCTGAATATACACAGAAGGTTTAAAAAATATCTATGAAATAATAACTGTTACTCTTCCTACCACTGAGCAATGCCTGTGCTTTGTGTCTTTGATTGCCCTTAGCCCATTCCTGCATGGGCTTTTCCATTCCTCTCCAGATGCTGAAGGACAAGTATCAATGAATAATGATTTGCATTTGAGGATACAGCTCTGATTAATATCTCTTGTCTCATTTGTAATAGCCTGATCCTGTTCAACTTTTCTCAAAGCGTATTGGTTAATGCTGTGTTCTTTATGATCAGGCCAAGAGCCTCATTTTGCAGCAGTTACTCCACTGCTTGCTATAACAAATTGGTTATTGCCATTACGCAGTGGCACGATTCTTCTTCATTCTGGGTTTACAGCAATAAAAAAGAACTGGAACCAATATCGTTTGCAGAATATTAAGCAGTATAGTGTAAAACACAAAGTGTTTCATGAATGTTCATGCGCTTAATATGCAACACTGACGGTGAAAAGTCTACCACTCTCAACTCGATTTATTGTTCAGTGATGCTCATGTGTTGGATATTCAGTTTAGGTCCAGGTTATGCTGCTGAAATTTAAAAGTGCCATTGATAGTCTTAAAAAAAAAAAAAAAAATCATCCTAAGAGTGATGGTTTTTGGAATACACCTCAGCACTTTTTAATAGCTAAAAATTAATGATGTATGCCTGCAGCCATGCAGATCAGGAGGGATTTGCCTTTTCCATCTCCAATGCTTCCCAAACTATTTACTGACCTACTCTTCTAACTCAATTGTTGACACCTTCCTTCCTCCCTGCCTTTAATAAATGCTAGCACTGTGAGGGAAAAGTCCTCATCTGTCCCTCCCCTTAATGCCTTTCTCTGTGCACCAGCAGCAAAGAGATGACAAAGACAGGAAGCTGAATCTGCTTTTTATAAAGATGTTTTGCTATTTATTTACAAAGATTCTAACAAGTTTATGAAAAAGATTGACATTATTTTGCATCAACAAATCAGCAAGCTTTTGCAGTTAATTACAGCAATTCAAAATCAGACTTTTTTTAAAATCTGAGGCAGGCTTGAAATACCCGTAGAATATGAATAGAATGTGAAGTTATAGTATTGCTGACTATTACAAAAAATGTTTTATTGGATTTTTCACCCTCTTTTTAAATTACATTCTCAGTCCTCATTTAAGAGTGTTGAGGAAAGGGCTACAGCCTGACTTTGTAACAGATTTTCTATATAGCAGTTTAAACATTTCTTAGCATCTCTTCTGTTTCTCCAGAGCCACGAATGTGGAATGCAGCAAGAACAGGATNTTTTTTTTTAACCCTGTTAGGATTCCTAATTTACCATCTTTTTAAGTTAAAATAAAGGGATGTGCACAACAGTATTTGTGGACCAAACTTCTACCAGAGTTCCCTTTCCCCTTTCTCTTGTTATCCCTCTCACTTACCTGCATCTCTACCTTTTAATCACTGGTTTCCTTCCCTTTGATATTTCATCTTCCTATTCATTTCTTTGCTTCCTCTTCCGATTCTTTATTTCACTTTACTTTTCCCCACTTTACTCTTCCATTTTTTTTCAGTCTTCCTTTTATGACATGTGAATTGACTGTTTTGTCTTTATTTCCACATGCATAAATTTCCTTTTTCATTTATGCTTTCCTGTTCTTAATTCTTTATTTTCCTCAATTATCTGTCATTCTCACTTTTTTTTCTCCGTCTCTTCCCTGCCCCATATGGCTTCTGAGTTATTTTTGCATCACTATTAGTGACGAAGCAGTTTACATGATACTATCTCTAACCACTTATTTTAGGATGAGATGCATCATTCTCTAGAGGTGCTTGTCAATATCCATGCACTGTGAATGGAGCTCGTACCACTAATTTTGACTAGGTGTTAAACTTAAAAGCATCAAAAGGCTGGTGATCCAACAGTGAATGCAAACACCATTCAGTAAAAGGCTCTTGGAAGCAAATAATCTGAGAAATATCATTCTTTGATCGTGCTCAATACCTTGTTCAGAGGTACCAGTGCTCATGTGCTCTCAGGCTATCATTCTCAGCTGGGAGGATAAATCATATGAGAGTCGTTTAACTAAAAGCGCACTACTTACTGCTGTTGTTTATTGGTTGAGACAAAAGAAACTTTTTTTCCTTATTACAGGTTCATTCTGCCACGAAGTGCAGAATGAGAACAGTGAAAACTCTGATGCCAAAAGCAGGGAGTCAGCTTCCACTTGCCTACTAAGCCTTAACTCTCCCTGCTGAACTTCCAAAAGCAGCGTCTGTTCCTGAACTGCATGAGAGTACAACAGTGAGGGAGTGTTTGGTCCCACTGGTTGTCAGAGTCATGGAAAAAAAATGGTTACTATTAAAAAAAAGAAAACAACAACAACAAAGAAAAGGGTTCCAGTTGTTCTTCCAGACTTCTGGAGATTGATCTCAATTGTTTTTCACAGTCACTGACTCCTAATGAGACTTTTTGTCTAGGACTTACATCTTTCATAATATCAAGCTACATCTGCTAGAATTTTGTCCTTAACTCAGCATCTCATAGAAGTACAAATTTGTAAAAGATAAACAGTTACGTATTTAAAATATGTAGACAATAGCTGTGTACAGATGTCAATTAAGGTTGAGTCCAATATAATTACTTGCCATTTCTAAAAAAAAATATAAATGAAAGCTTAAGATTTAACATTTATTAAATGACAATATATCAGTATTTCCACTGTTAAATTAAGGAGATTAGTAACAAATGAAAGATGAGTATATGGGACAAGGACATTTACTAAAAAAAGACAGTCCAAATGTACTGCAGGACACAAGGAATAAAGTTTTCTTCTGCAGGAATATTTCTTATTAAAATCTCAGCAATACTTCAGAATGCAACTTTCATAACCACCTGGTTAATTAGGTAAGAGAGGGTAAGCAGGTATGAGATACTGAGGTGGATTCCCCTCATTTAGCTAGAAGCGATTTAGTATGATTATTCTGATTGCCACCTCAGTAGGCAGGTGTCCTCCCTTTAAAGTGGGATAACGGGACTTTTTTAGACCTGTGATTAGGATTGTAGAACTTTTTAGTCCTATGAAGTTGCAAGGACCAAGTTTCAGGACAGTGGTATTCTTACATTTAGAAAAGCCTCTACTGGGGTAAATTGAATCTCACAGGGTGAAAATCTGCTTGTGAGTAAATCTGAGGGGAAATCATCTCTTTTGAAAGTGAAATAAGAAAGATATGTATACATTTTAATTTAAAAAAAGAACCAAAATCTATCTGCTCAAAGGCAATGGAAAGGACAGAATAAACCAAGTTAGAATAGGTGGGCTATGAGAAAGACAGGGTTGTACAGAAATATTTTGTCACTCAATCACTTCCCTATATAAAGCATAAATGTTATTTGTACAAGACTGTTCTTACAGTTATATTTCTTTACAAGCCCAGAACATACCATGCTTTAACATTTATAATTAAGGGTTTCCTCCAGCAAGATTACTGACACTTACGGTTCTCTGTGAATAGTGTCACAACAGCACCAGGAAATTTACAACAAGCATTTCTACATTACAGACTAAAATATAATACAGCGATGCTTGAACAAAAAAGTTAATTTTCCTTCCCAACTCAGTGGCATTATAACACCTGGATGAACAGAGAGGCTTTCAAAATCAAACCGCTATCTCCACATTGTACTACAGTGCCATGTGAAGATGTACCAGGATCAATGACAATTGAATGAACTTTATGTTATGCTTCTTTCTTAAATGGATGAAGCTTTACATGCCTGGCACTTTGATGTAAGATAGTTTTCTTCAGTATTCAGAGAGAGAATATTTCTGATGCTTGGTTACAAATCTGAGTACAAAGTTAACCCCAAGTTATTATTGGTTTAACAGCAATGTCAAACATACATACAACAAAAAAATTACCTTTCAACTCAGTTTAACTCACAAAGTTTTTCTAATACAGAACTCTATCCAATTCAAATATGTAAAACAATTCTACTCACTTGCAATGGGCCAGATCTTGCATTTCCATCTGCTGCAGATTTAAATAGGAGTATTTTTTTTTTCCCCTGAAATTAGAATTTGTGATCAGGCAGCCTGCACTCTCTTTGTTACCCCCACACAATCAAACAGAGTAAGGATTATTCAGCAAGATTAGCCCTTCCTGCCCTGTATAACATACATACATGAAGAAGATATGATGTGCCAGGAACAAGATGATATTCTAGTGATACTGTGGCAAATGATTAAGACCTTGTCATATTTTGAAGTATTTCAGTGAGCAAAGTTTGGCTCAACTGAGTGAGAGCTGAGAGCCCAACTACCAAAATACTTATCCCAACCACAAAGGTAAAGTATGCTTACTGCATTGCAGATTGTGCTCATTGAGAGTAACAACCACTACAACTTTGTTGGATCTAAAAAAAAATATTAAAAAAATACACTCAATCACTATGTGCTATAACTGATTTCTATATATGTTAAGTCAAACAGCACTTTTATCCAAAGGTTTTATGGCAGTGCTGATTACTGGAGAAACAGTTGAAGTACAAGCATGAAACAAGATTAATAAAACTTTTAATCTGGTTCTAATATAGAATCTGCTTTTTGTTGCTGTTGTTATTTGCTTGTTTATTTTCTAAATGGTCCACAGACAGAAAATCTGTTTCATCCCTTATGCTGGATTTATAACAGTGTAAATCATTTATGAAAATATATATAATATATCCAGAAATTGAAATTAAATAAAAAGACTTGATTATGAATTAATTCTTCTTACTGATACACAACTGAGAAGACTTTGATGCAAAATAAATTTCATATTTTTGCCATAGGAATTTCTATTTCTGGCATAAGAGCCATCAAGGTCAACTGAAAGATTCTCAGTAATTCCAGTAGGTGCAAAGCAAATTTTTTGTAAGATCCCTGTCATTATATCTATCCTTGTCATCCCTATGCTCCTTCAAAGAAAGGTCTCGGTCAGATATGACAGGTAATAAATTTAGAATGAGGTGAAGTAAGAATGAAGAAAGATTTACTTTTGTGGTTTGTCATTCAAGTCTATATTTAAGAGCTTATAAAAGAAGACTTGTCAGTCATAATAGATCTTTAGGAACCTTAACAAGATGAATTATAAGAATAACTCCAGTGCAACACTATTGTGAAGTAGAAACCATATATATGAAATACTGTTCTAAAAGTGTCCGCATATGGAAATATTCTAACAACCAAATGTTAAGAAATTGATCTCTTAGGACTTTTCAAAATTTCATGATGAAATTACTTTTTTATTTTCCTAGACTACAGGATAATGAAGAGATACCAAGAATGTTAATTCTGCTAGTATTATGTATTAAGTCAGTCACACCTTCCCGTAAAAGCCAGAGGGAACTCATTGGAGCACGTTTATTCATATGAATGAGTCATGGTGAGGTCATGATGAGGTCAGCATTTCTAAACATTATGCATCTTCATTAAATATCTGGCAAATAAATGTATTTTAAGCATTTTAAGCATAATGTGGAACAAAAGAGAAAATAGTAAATAATACATTATTATTGGAATTCCTATACCCTTTTATTCTCTGTGCATGACATTGATTTCCAGACATTCAGATTAATATAAGACAAAAATTCAAAAGCCAGCTTCAAGCCTCTCTTCATTTTGAAGCAAAATAATTATTTGACTCCAGCTTTTCTCAAAACTGGGCTCCAGTCCATGCTTGCCTGTAAATCCTGTAAGGCCTGCAGGCTGAACTTGAGTCGCGTATAACAGATCTGAGCCTTCCCATGAATACCACATAGGTGGCACAGGTGCTGAGCTCTGTGTTCCAGCTCTGGCTGCTTCTTGTTCCTCAGACAGCTTGTTCAGAGCTAATCTGAACATTCCTCCTCCATGTTGCAGCTACACATTGACACCCTTCTACTTCTTCTTCCCTGAGTTTTACTGCGCTCAAGGGAGGCATTCACCTAAACCTAAGTGGAGTTCATTGTGAGGTTAGTAGCTTGCAGGGAGTCTTGTTATTCAGCAGTAAAGAACACCATAGATTTGATGTTTCAAGCAGTGCTATAATAAAAACAACAATATTTTTCTCCAGCTCCTTTTTTGCATTTCAGCTATCATTACAATGTATTAGCACTGCTGAAACAGTCACAAGCTGGAGCTTACCCTGCTAGATGGGGTGCCAAGCCACCCATGCATTGCACTGTTGCATTGCTAGCCACGTGTTACTATTGTTCATAGAATCATAGAATGGCTTGGGTTGGAAGGGACCTCAAGGATCATCAAGCTCCAACCTCCTGCCATATGCAGGGCCACCAACCTCCATACCTAATACTAGACCAGGCTGCCCCGGGCCCCATCCAACCTGGCCTTGAACACCTTCAGGGACGGGGCATCCACAATCTCTCTGGGCAGCCTGTTCCAGCACCTTACCACTATCTCTGTAAAGAACTTGTTAGAATCACGAATTGCAACACCTACTGCCCTAAGGAGCTCTATGAATGATGGATGCAGCATCACTAATGATGAAAAAAAGCATTTGTGTAACCTCATACTTTTGTATTTATTATTTTATTTTATCATTCTTGGATTTTTCTTTGCCTCCTGTATTTTATATTAAACAGTATGTCTGAGTGAGAGCACTCTTGTTTGCTCTCTCACCTATCCAAACCATTTCCCATGTGGGCTGGCACAGCCATTTGCACCTTCTCAGCTCTGAGCAACCCGTGCACCCTTTCTGCATGTCCACTTCAGTGGGAGGAGCACAGAGCACCTCACTGCCAGTCCTGTGACCATGGCTTGGCTAGCAGGCTATGGGCCTACATGGAGAGCAGAGCTGAGAATTGACATGAACACTTTTACTGCTAGACAGAGATGAGCTGAGGGAATGCTGTGTCCTTCAGTCAGGCAAGTTGCCATGTGGGGCATTTCCATTCCTTATTCTGAATGGGTAAGGTTGGAGTGTTAATCCATCACCGAATAGGCTGTAGGTTTTCTAATAGGAGAACACAGAAGATCCCAGCAGAGTTCAGGCATGAACTTGTGTTGACCTTGAGGATGCTGGCAAGCAGCAGAACCAGCAATTTTGGGGGAATATTCAATATTCAGAAATGAACTGATGCCCTTTCTATACTGGCTAACACTAGCCCTAAACAGAGTGGGGCCACAAGAGGGAGGAGATGCCTTAAATTACACTCAAAGAAGTTGTCATGGCCTCATATGACCTGAACCACAGCCACATTTTAAGACACCTTCTCCCATGCATTTCTCCAATCCTTTACTCCACTTGCGAAGTCTTTTCCCCATCTTGGATGTCATCTCAGTGCACCCTATGAAGCAGTACATCTGTCAAAGAAATTACCACATACCTGTGGCTCTGTAGTTGCCCACTGCACCTCATAGCAGAGATCGTTGGTGCCCCTGCACCCTGTTAGGACAGGAGATGTGCTTGGATGAGAAGTTATAGCTTAATCTGAAGTGTTGCTACATGATGTGGCAAAGCAGAAAGGCCTGTGGAGACCTGAGGCTGGACTGTAGATACTACACTGACTGTATGAGTTTACAGGCTGCAGTACTGTTTTAGAAATTGCTATTTCAGATTTGCATCCAAACCCTAAATCCTACCTACCTACAAGTAGGTGGATAGGTGACGACAACTGGGAGTTTTTCCCACCAGCTCTGAAGCGCCAGCTCCAATCCAGAAACAATGTGGATGATTGACTGCATGGTTTACAGATTGATACTGAAATATTGTGCTGGCATGGAGCCCGGGCAATGCAAACACTCAATTCTCCATTTGTGGATCTCAGCTTTGGTCCTTCTGCCATCTTTAAAAGAGAGATGAACACTTTCCTGTTTTACAGAGGCTGTTGTGAGTTAATACATTCAAGATTATGGTACTCTTTGATACACTGGATGTGAGAATAGCGCAAATAGTGTCTGCTCTTTCATTTCCACCTGTTAGTCTAATTACCAAAAATGCAGAAAGAAAAAAGAAGAAAAGAATGAAAAGAAATTTTAGTGAAAACCTGTTAGTGAACTTTTAGTTGCTTTATTAAATTACCTAAGCAATCTTTCCCTGGTTTACTTTGTATGGAGAATGTATGGCTGCCACAGAGAAGGGTGTATGTAAGCATAAAGGAAAGAACCAGAGCTCTGACTTGTCCGAGGGCTCTGCAAACGATACACGCGTTAGAGATGTGGTTGAGGAAAACGAAGCCTGGGGACTTGCAGCGATCCCCGGGGACCCGCACCGGGAGGTGCTGCTGGGACCCTCCAGAGGGCCATATACATACGAGTGTATGAATGCACCCCAGGCTGGGCGCACTGCTGGGCGTGCGTCTGCTGCTCCTCCAGAAGGCGAGGGGAGAGGGATTAAAAGAGGCACGAAGAGCCGTTAAAAATAGCGCGTGAGAGGCTCGGAGGTGCGGCACGCCGCCCGGGGGCCCGGTCCGGCCCGGAGCTCCCCGCTCCATGTAAGGAGCGCGGCTGCACAGCGCCCGCCGCCGCTCCCGCCGCCCGCCCCCGCTCCCGCCGCCGGCAGGAAGGCAGCAGCCGAGAGAAAGCCGCCCGCCGCCAACTCTTCCTTCCCTCCTCTCCCTTCAGGAGCCCCCCCCCCGCCTCCCTCTCCTCCTCCNTAATAGTCTTTTGCACAACAATTGCTTTCTTTATCATGGAGGCGTGTATTAGTTCAGGGATCTTTTTTTTTTCCATATGATTTGTGAAGTAAATAAGAACGTGAAGGGGTTTCTGAGTCTGAAATTTAATTTTTGTAGTAATAAAATGGAGAATCATATTATTTTTTTATTAGAAGGAGAAAAGCTGAACTTGTTTCATCCAAATAATTTTGTACCTCAGTTGTTTCCATCTCCTGTTCCCTTTTGCAGTCCTCTACTAGCCTGATTTGAAGTGTTAAAACCAGCTATATAGTCCCTAACCTTTGCTGGTCCTTGTATCAGATTTTCCTAAGTGCGGGGAAAATCTTCTTTCAAGTAGTCATTGAAATAAAGTTATAAAAGGTCTCTAGGCAAGGGTCCTAGGCATGACTAAGGCCTAAATCAAGGTGTGCCATTTATCTCAGTGTCACTTTTAATACCATGCTGCATTTTTCTTTCTGCATGAAGGCAGTCATGAACAGTAGTAAAAAGGAAGTTTACTCATTCTTGAAATGAGGAAAAATTTGCCATACATCATAGTGTGGATTGTTGATAATGAAACTTCTTCTATAGGAAAAAAATGACTCCTGGACTCTGGTATATCACAGAATCATAGAATGGTTTGATGGAAGGCACTTGAAAGGCCATCTAGCTCTAACGTTCCCACTGTGGGTCCCACCCAACCTGGGCTTGAACACCTCCAGGGATGGGGCATCCACAACTTCTTTAGGCAACCTGTTCCAGTGCCCAACAACTCTCTGAGTAAAGAATTTTGTCCTAACATCTAACCTAAATCTCTCCTTTTCTAGTTTAAAACCATTCCCCCTTGTCCTATCACTATCTGCCTATGTAAATAGTTACTTTCCCTCCTGTTTATAAGCTCCATTTATGTACTGGAAGGCCACAGTGAGGTCTTCCTGAAGCCTTCTCCAGGCAGAACAAGCCCAACTCCCTCAGATTCTCCTCATAGGAAAGGTGCTTCAGCCCTCTTTTCTTCATGGCCCTCCTCTGGACCCATTCCAACACCTCCATGTCTTTCTTGTGCTGGGGGCCTGAGCCTGTGTGCAGTTCTCCATATGGGTCCTCACAAAGCCAAAGATAGTGAAATGAAATGCCTTGCGCTCTGATCTGGAAGGGCTTCTGTTGTTTGTTGGTATTGCAGGAATGAAAGGAATCAAGTAGTGGAGATGACCACAAGTATGAATTTCAGAGGTCAAACTGTGCTTTTAGGCATGACTACATCTACAGATATGGCATGAGTGGCAACCTCTAGAGAATTGTCCTTGTTTGGATGTTCCCTTCTCATCAAAATTCCCTCTAATAGTTATGATATGGCAGTTTGCAGCAAAACACAATTATACTAGCTCAGTTAAGGTTTGTACTATTTTTTTCCACGCTTTTACAACTGAGTAACTTTTGCACATGTAGGTCCAGTATCCTATTAAAGTTTTGAAATGTTGGGGTGACAACCTCATCGTTCCATTAAAACTCAGGTTTTGATTTATAATACTCTGTTGTGAACTAGTTAAAAAATGCTTAATTTCATAAATGGCTGAATGGACCCTCAGAGTAATTATTCCCCCACTGTGGATTTGAATAGCCCGCTTAGTAGATATGTTATATGGATCCTAAATGCAGCCCTGTATTCAGATGCAGTGCTCCTTGTTTGGGGAGTGCTCTGCCCGAAAAGGTACGCTGGCGCAGTGTTCTGTGAATTTAATCAAGAATTGCAGTGTCTTCATGTGCAGATGTCAATGCAGATGTTTATTTTTGTAGAATATGGTTGATTTCTTTTAATCCATTGTATTAGGATGAAATGTAACACATACTATATTTTTCCTCAGTAAGTAGTTAGAGATTTCCTGCAGAGGTTATTGTATGTCCCTGTTTTCTGTTAGTCTGATATGTAGTTTAATTTCTTTTTTTACAGATGGGTGCAACAAGTCTGTCAGATTTTTTTTTTTGTTGTTGTTGTTCAGAGACCAGTTAAAGTGGAGGGATAAACGAGTGCCTGAAAAGAGATGGAAATTATGTGTGTTAAGAAATGAGTTTTGTTGTACCATGATCTTTTGTGGAATTTTTTCCTTCTTTAGGATGAATGCAGATGTTTCTGTATTTCCTAATGCAGCAAATATGTCTTGATTTGGGCCTTCTGTCGTAAATGAATTAACTCATGCCTATTCTACAAAAAAGAAAAAAAAAAAAGTAATAGGAGAGGTAATAGTTTCTTTTATTTGATTTTCCTGTGGCGTACATCTTCAGTTGCATATATCCTGGCTGAGCACTTCATTAGTATGTGTCTTTCTCCATTATTATCTGCCTCTTGTTACCTGCTTTGCATTATTACTTAAGTTTTTGCACCTTCATTTCACGGGCTGATTTCTCTCATCAGTAAAATAGGAAGCTGAAGCATTTTACCATTTAGTGAAGCAAGGGTTTAGTGTCAAGATTAATTTGTTAGTTAATGCCTCCAAAGCCTTCTGTAGTTGGTGAGTGTTCTTAAGCTGTGAAGGCTTGTTTATAAAGATTTCCCCCCCCCCCCCCGCTGTATTCCTACCTTGCTTCAGATACTTGCATGACTACATCTCTCTTGGCTGGAAAACACTCTGGTTTATCAAGGATTTTCTTTTTTATAGAATCTTTGTAGAAAGGTACCACCATATCTGCTCGTTTTGGTAACTGGAGATCTGGGGAGTTTGAAGAAGTTAATCCCCGTGATCAGTACGTCTTCAATGCACACAGATTGTAAAACATAAGCTTACCAGCATTTTTAGAAACTAACAGGAGTCAGCAAAAATCTGCAGACTGTACAGTGGAAAAAAAAGGCAGCATATCTGACTCATGCCAACACTGCCTGTTAGCTGTGCTCCTTTACCACATTGTACACACTGCTGAAATCAGTTGAGATGTAGATGTCCGGCTTATCTGGAAAGTGGACTGTGAATGTTTGATGTTTTCTATTTAAAATAAAGGCAATAGCTAGGTAAAGCACAAGCTGATATAACTTGTGATGCTTGCGCTGATTAACCTGGTCTGCTACCCACTTCTCTTGGGGCACTGGCTATTGCTGTTTTTATTTCTTTTGTTTCCATTTCTAAAATGGAAATGATACCCCCACTGCCATCCTTGAACAAGTGCATTGCATATTGCAAGGCTTCCCGCTTCTGTGAGAGGGATGGTCACAAAAGTATGTAACTAGTGCTGTTTGGGGGGTCTGACATCAACTTGTTTCCATTTATGGACTAGGAACATGCTTAAGATTGCCATTAATGATAACTAATTGCCTGATAATCACTGAGGCAGCTAAGATTTCACGCAGGAGTTACATAGTTTTCATAGCAATTACTTTGCCTTGCCCAGAAACATTTATAGCAGAAATGTTGACATTACAGTTAGTTTGGGNGCCTCCCTCTCCTCCTCCTCTTCCTCCTCCCCCGTCCAACCCCCCCCGCTGCTGCTGCTCCGCAATCGGGGATAAATCAGGGAAGCGGACACACGCATGGAGTGAGCGGGGATCCGTTACAAAAGTAGCGCTGATGGCGGCAGATCGGATGAAGCTGGAGCTGCTGCCGGAGTAACAGAGTGGAGTGCCTCTCTCGCTCGCTCCTCTCTTCCCCCCTCTCCACCCACCGATCTCCATCGTTTCTCCTCCTCCTCCCCACCCTCGGCCGCGCTCCCTGCACATTGCTGGGCTGTGCCAGGGGGCGGGCGGGGGCAGCGGAGGAGCCTTTAAAAACAGGGGGCCCCCCCACACCCGGCACGCACAATAATTGAATTTATTATTATTACCGTCTCGCCGACTTGGGGGAAAAAAAAAGAGGGATCGATCTTCGATCAGGAAGATGGCTGCTGGCTGGCTGCTGGTCTTTAGCCTGACACTTTTCCAGTCCCTAGTGATGAACCACTCCTCGGAGGGCCCGTTCCCTTCGCCCACCACGTAAGTGCCTCCGGGGCAGCGCAGGGAGCGGGGCGGGGGGCAGCACCGGGCCGAGGGCATTCCCGGCGATGGGGACAGCGGTACCGAGCGCTGCTAAAAGTAACTTTGCGTGGGAAGCTGCGGCGAGGGAAAGCCGCAGGGCTTCGGCTGGGTAAAGAAAGGAGCCGGGGGGACCGTCCCCCATTGGCAGTCGGACTTTTGGAGGAGAAGGCTGCGACTCCAACATCGCTAAATATACACAGCCCGGCGGCCAAGCCGCGCCGGGAGGAAAGTTTCGAGTTACGCGGAGCCCGCTCCCTCCTCCCACCGGGGTTATTTCGGTCTGGCAGGAGTTCGGGAGCTCTAAAAAAATAAAAAAAATAAAAAAAATAAAAAAAATAAATCAGAAAAAAAATCAGAAAAAAAAAATCAAAACTTGAGGGATTTTAGTAACAGATGAACGGCGGGGCGATATTGCCGGCCGCTGGGAGGAAGGACGGCGCTGCCCGGAGCTCCGCTCACTCGCACCTGGCCGCACGCCAGCGCGCACCGGGAGTGTTTTGACAGCTCCGGGGTTTGTTTTATGTATGTGTTTGTTCGTGTGGTTTCGTGTGTGCGCACGCATGTGCACAAGCCCAGCTTTTGTAGCGAGCTTAAAGCCACACAAGTAAGGGACTGTTTCCTTCCACGAGCCCGAGCGCCGGCCTTGGAATTAGCGCTTCCCAAAAGCACCTTTGCGAGGGGAGGTGGTATTCGGTGCGAACAGAGCTTGCTTTGGCATGCCTGGGGGGCAGCAATCTTTAAAGCACCGTGTACGTATTAGCATGAAACTGCTGCCCAGAGCCGTGCGAGGATCACATAATGAAGGCAGGCAATACAAGGGCAAAAATAATCCAATTCATCATCTTTGAGCTTCGGCAACAGACTGAAATAAGCTCTATGAACTAATGACCGTTTTCTTCCTTTTTTTTTTTTTTTTTTCCTCCACACCTTCTTTGCTTTTATTATTATTATTATTATTATGTTGAAGCACTTACCTTAGTGCCTGATCTGGGTCGAAGCTATCAGTAGGGAACTTTTAAGCGGATGACTCACTTTAAGGCATTTTACATAAGAAAAACAGTGCTGATGGGAGTCTTCCCCATTATTTAACGCTGGGTGGAATTTATTGCCCTCGTTCACTCCGTGCAGAAGGATGAGTTTACAGCAATTACCAGCAATGCATTTTCACCAATTAGTATTGCTGGTAGGTTGTTATAATTGGATTCGGTTCTGAGTTTCGGTTCTGTTACAGAGGAATACAAAGATAAGTGTAAAATAACCACTTCGTGTCTTCTAAATTGAATACATGTAGCCTTTCATCGAAGGGAAAATTACGTTAAAGAATTAATCTTTTGCTATTTATAAAGACGTATCATATAAAAATAATAATAAAGCCCCAGCTTTAAATCAGAGTTTTCCCTGTGCTTGAGCTCCTGTATCTGACTGTTTCTTTCTGTATTGCCAAAGTGTATCATACACAACCAACCACGCCTGATCCTCTACACAGGTTTATCTAATTTTAAGAGAGAGGGAAATATGGAACCTTGTGAAATAAAAAGATTGTACAAAAAGAAGGTTGTATAATTTCAAATAGAACTCCAGATCACTTCTAAGCGTTACATTATGTGATATTTATTTAAAATTATTTTTCATGTCTGCCCGTGTTTGCCGTTTCCCTTCAGAATTTACCTTTACTGCCAGTCATGATAATAGAAATTGTCAACAGGGAAGCATGTTATATTAACGCAATTCTAATTATAAACTATACCTATTATTAAGTAATTATGAATATGGTGTTAGCATTTTCATGTCCAACACAAACTACTTACCGTTAGCTTTCTTTTTTCCCCATTATTACTCCATTGAAAAATTTATAGAAACAATCTATAGCACCTGTCCACCCTTCATAGTAATGTTTCTCTTTTGAAACTAATGTGCATGTGAGGCTTGATTAATTTAGGAGACAGCACAACAGGTTGATAGAGGGAGAGCTGCTTTGCAGAAGTAATGATGTAACAGGTGAAAGAGAGAACATTTTTCTGAATCTCTTAAGTCTTTACAGTTAGTGGGGATTTATTTCCTGCTGCAGATCACAAATGGGGAAGAACAAAAAGAAGTGACACAAATACGAATGCCCTTAAAGTGAAGGATTTTATATTAAGAATATTAAAGATAGGAAAAAAAAAAAGGAGGAGAAGAGAACGAAGAAAAGAAGATATATTAATAATTGAAGAAGCAAAGATTAGCTGATTCTGTGTTCTGAGTGACCTGCCTCTTCCCATTATTTTCAGTCTGTTTTTCTTTTAGTTGAAAAGTTGTGCTGAGGAAGCAGCTTTGCCCAACTGTTGTATGAAAATGTGCATATTGAAGGCTGTGTAGTTTGTGATTTCATCAACTCATCACTGTACAATCACTTTTCCTTCAGTCATCTGTTTCTTCTGTATCAGCAAGTATTTTTAATGTGCTTTTACTAAAGTGTTCAAAAGTGTGTATCACCAATACAGAACCACACCACACCAGCATGATGAATTTTTAGCAAAAATTACTGTATGTTTAAGCAATGCTGTTTGATAGAATCTCAGGCATTGGATTCATTTTACTCCTCTAACACGGCAAAAAGGTTTTGTTATATTTGCCCAGCAATGTACAGAGAATTTCAAGTGGAGGTGTGTGCTGTATGAAATGGGAGCCTTAATTTCTCATTGCAGATCTGAGCAGGTGGTGTAAACACATTTGTTGCTTCGTCTGTTGGAACATTTCACTGCAAATACTGAAGACTTCCTTTAATGAACAATTTAAGAATAGAAATAATTATGTCTTGATTTTTAGATCTAAGGCTTACCTGCTGATAATATACATTAGAGATTTTGCTAAAAGGTATTGTTTTCATTGTATTATGTATCAGGCATCTATTATATGTTAGCTCTTAGTTTTAATATATGCTCTTACTTTTAACATAGAAACTCCAAATATTTCAGTTGTACATGCAGCACTGCAGATATTTTGCCCTTACGTGAGAATACCATTATATATGGTTCTCCTGTCCTTATAGCCACGGTGTCCCTATTACTAACACTTGTACGCAATGCACTTCCTTCTTTGTAGGGTTATTTATTTCTTTATCATCCATTTCTATACAGAATTTTGTGAAAAATATACTGTCATGTAAATGTAGTTTTGCATGTTCCCTGGTAAAGGTGGCATGAGACTCTATTACTGCTCTGTTATCTCTCCTGCACCAGAACAGATAGTCCTGAGTTTAAAAACTGGTTTAAAAATGCTGAGATTCCTAAGTAGACTTTTGGAACAGCATGTCTTAGTTGTGTTGATATTTCTACTGATCATGAGTATCAGTTGATACAGAAGTGGACCTACTGCTTCCAGGTAAGGCTGGCTATTCTGATAAAAATGTAAACAGAGCCAGATATTTTGATTTTTGACAAGCATGGGACTAAAAGCTTTCAATATCAATAGTGCTATTTCTGCAATTACACCATTCTGGATGTAACTAATTTTATTTTATCTGATTTTTCTCCTCTACTCATTCTCTGTTTTTCCATATGTTTGAGTATTTGAGTAGAGAATAAATTATATATCGCATTCAAGACGGATCTGCTAACTAGATAAATTGGTGTAAAACATCTGAAGATAAAAACAATATATAGAGAATTGAATAATATACATACAAACATTTTATATATACATATATACATATATATATATGTATGTATGTATGCAGGCATAAAAGCCAAAGACGTTTTTAGAAAAGAAGGTGTGTATTCCTATTTCTTATTCTCTTGAATCATCCTTACTTTTGGTGTCATTAGGACAACTCAGGGAAGCCTGTATGAGTCATATGAATTAGGGCTTGCACAACTGGGGTGTTCATGTTTTTGGTTTCTTCACGTGAACCTAACCAGTGTAGGTCTTAGTGAAAATGTTGCTGGGCTTGGTACGTAGCATTGCCTGCCATATAAATCAGTGACTGAATGTAGATGGAAGATATTTACAATATGTCCTTTTCATCTGTTTCTACCAGTGTAGCTGGGGAGTTTGACATCACTTTATACGGTCTCATTTTTTTAGCTTAAAATCTGTGAAAGAAGCATGCCAAATTTACAGCTGATGTTAATTAGAAAATACAACCTCATTAGTAGGTAGTAAAATATCAGGCTCCTTCTCATTTGAAATTTCTATTTTACAGTCTATTTAAAAATTGCCATTATTAGGAAAAAATCTGTTGACGTGTACCTTCATAGCAGTGTTTTGGAAAGAAAGTCAAAAGACGGTGTAAGGCAGGGAAGTGCAATATCACCTCTTAGTGTTTTCTTAGCAGCACATGTCTGGATGCAGAGTTATGCACGATTTATAAAATCACAGATTTTTAAAAGTACTGTTCCTGCCCATTCTTCTAGTAGAAACATAATTAAAGATCAGTGCAAAACAGCTTGTTGATTGGTGTTGTTTTCTTTTTGTGAGCGTCTCTGCACATGTGGTGGTGATAAATGCCAATTATTATTTGGATCCACAAAGCATTTTTCTGTTTTACAAACTTTATGATGTGAATTGTGAATGGTTATTTTTTGTTATTCTGTTTTTTTGTTGTTGTCGTTTGCTTTTGTTTCCCTCTTAACAATTTATGTTGGGGCTTTGAAGCTCACAAATTCTATAATTTTACATTTTATTAGGTATGAAAATTCCAATGAAAACATTAAAATAGACACCGAACATAAAATATGAAATTTCATTGAAATAAAACAGCATTGTAGAGGTTCTTGCCATCTTTCATTTTGCAGTGATGCTATTTTCAGAGCTGCATTGCTCATACCCTGCAAAATGACTTTATCCAAGAATTCAGCTGCTAGAAAGAGAGCTGGGGCTTGTCAGCACGTTAGTCTGCAATGTATTCATTGTTACATAGTAGGCCCGTTGTACGAATTTAAAAAAATATTTATCTAGCAGAGCATTTTAAATTGATGGAAGCATGGTCAAATTATTATTACTTTAATCTTTTTACAAAAAAAACCCAAAAATAGACTGTAGTTGCCCACTGATAACTGTGATTTGACATGCTTATGCCTTTATTCTCTATTCTTCCCTTCTGTGAGAATCCTTTAGAGAAGGCAATATTATCTTCCAGACTGATGTTTGACTTAAAACTCTGCCAGATAGGGCTTATGATTCAGGAGTATTTTAGTAGCTTAAGAGAAAAATGGCTCATTCTCTTTGTTGTTGTTGAACATAGTAGAAGCAGAATTGGGTCCCAGACTGTTTTTTTTTTTTCTTTTTTTTTTTTTTTTTTTT